>JAXCHO010000053.1:600000-1047500 GCA_036630365.1 Acanthiza pusilla
GAAAGGGAGACTCAGGGGACACCTCATTGCTCTCTACAGGAACCAGAAAGCTGGTTGTAGTCAGGTTGTAGTCAGTCTCTTCTCCCAGGCAACTAGCAACAGGACAAGAGGACATAGGCTCAAACCGTGCCAGCGGAACGTAAGGCGTTGGAATGGACTTACCAGGGAGGTGGGGAAGTCAGCAACCCTGGAAGTGTTCAAGGAGCAGCTGGATGTGGCACTTAGTGCTATGGTTTGTTGGTGTGGAGGTGTTTGGTCAAGAGTTGATGATCTTGGAGGTCTTTTCCAGCAATAATGATTCTGTGATTCTCTCCTCCAGGGGGTTTGAGATGGTTGTTTTCACTTTGTCTTGCATGTCTCTGCCTCCCTCTGTTTTCGTCTCTCTGCCACACACTCTTGTGCTCTGCTGCCTGTGCCTGAGTGCTCTCTGCACACCCTGCACTGTGCACTTGCTGCTGTGTGCATGTGGACCACACGTACCCACTCTCCACTGCTCCTCCTTTCCTTCTCCCAGCGTGCCTGCTCTCTCTGCTCCACACACCCTTGTGCTTTCCTTAGTCAGACTCTGCCTGCTGCTCTGCCTGGGTCTCGCTCTCTCTTCTGCTTCCTGTGTCTCTTTCCCACTCTATCTTTTTTGCTCTGAGTCAGTCTTTCTGTCCCTGCTGTCCGTCTGCCTCTCCCTCCCACCTGCCCCATCTTCCTCCCTCTGCTGCTGTCTGTCTTCGGCATGTATCCATCTGTTCATGTGGGTTTAGAAGGTCCACATGGGATTTATATGTACTTCTTTGACATTCTTAGGTGTTTTGAGGTAATTTAAAACGAAAAGCGCTGCAATATCGTGAAGACTTATGGTGTTAGTAGTAATATAGTCAAGTACTGACGTATCTTCAGTGTTAGCATATAATCATTATAAATTTACGAAGAAGTAGGTTTTACCAATTACGCATTCATGCATGATTTAGTCATGCATTATCTAATTGTGCTGTAGGTCCACTTTTTCTAATTAATTGGGCAAACTTAAATGTAGTTTTAGGAGCTTCCTAATTTGTATTTATTTTCACTTGTTTATTAATTTTAGATTTATGCTTGATAGATTAGAAGGTGAAAGATATGCATAATTCTGCTGATAATTTCCCTCAAAATAATAAATACTTTCTCATTTCTGTGTTTGCATGTCAATAAAAAAGTTCTTAAAGCAAGTGATTTCAAAGGTAACATTATAATTCTGTCATCAGATTTTATCCTCTGCATAGGGCTTGTCTTTCAAACATAAATCAGTTCTGGTATGAGGACTTAATGAGATTAATTAATCTTGGGGCAGCTGCTTAAAATCTGTATTATTAGTATTTTAAACCTTGTACTTCTGTTTTAGAGCTTTTTTCTTTTATTAACATGCTGTTAAAAGAAAAATTCTCTTAATACTACAGAGAGAAGAAATGTTTCTTGAGAGTCTTGAAGATGCAACATGTGTACACTTGTAGTGTTTTATTTTTACTTACACTGTTTCACCAGAGAAGGATTATAGAGGCCAGAATTGTGTTATAGAGGCCAGAATGCTGCCTCCTCCATTTTTGCTGTTTCTTGTCAGGTAAAACTGGGTCTTCATTGTCCTGGTGTTCAACGGCAGCTGGGCTACTTTCCCACTTCCAAAAGGACTAATTTCTTCTCCTGTCCAAAAGGACTAATTTCTTACCTGGTGTCAAAATGTAGTGCTTCTGGACTAACCACAAGACTGTCTTTCAATATACTGTTTAAAGAGAAAAGTGATTATTTATTACTCTACTGCTACTATACACTTGCGCTTTGAGTTGAAATACTCATAAATAAGTAAATGTTTCAAAAGCATTAGAATGGGGCACCACCTCTTTCGACCCTGACCTTTTGCAAACTTCAGTTTATCAAATATAAATCTAGTACAGGACTTAAGCAATAATTGACAACTAAGTAAAGTCTGAATAACCAAATTGAAGAGATGTAACATGGAGAACTCTAATTGAATATTCTTTAATGTGTTCAGCTGGTATCTGGAGTTGTGTCTTCAGGTATGTTGTATCATGCTGCTAAATATTTAGAAGCCATTTTAGCATAATTCAACTATGATCACTTTAAAACATAAAACTAATGTATATTAGGAAAATATTGTTTCAGACTTTAAAAAATGAGACATCTTCTAAATGCCAGTGATGTTGGAAATTTGCCTTCTATAATTTGAATTTCACACGGCTTCTCCTTTCTGCCACTTCCCAACTTCCTTTCCTCTTCACAGCATTTCTTTTAGCAGTCTTTTCCTCCCTCTATCTTAGGGTCTCTCTCTCCTTTCCTCATTTCCCTGCTCCTTGTCATTAGCCTCTTTCCCTCACTTTCTCAGCCACCCTTGCACTTTTTGTTTCTTCGCTTGTCTTCCTTTTTGTGCTAATGAATTAGGACAGATTATATGAAGAACCTTCTCAGAGGGCATTGTAGTTAACTGGTATGCTCTTGTACTCCAGCCATGCTAAGTCTTGGCCTTATGGACCACAAATATCGAAGTCAGTGTCTGTAATCACCAATTAATCAAGTACTGAAAGCTCTCTTTGTGCCTGTGACACTACTAGCTCTTGTCCAGCCCCTTTCATAATCACTGTTAGTTTTGTAGAAACTTTTCCGCTAAGATGATGATTATCTTGATTATCTTGAATGCCAAAGTTAATATATAATCATTTAACCTTTCAGTAACCTTTCTCAATAGAAGTTTTCTTTCTTGGCTCTGTCAAGCAATCATGTAACTATCCATCTTTGTCCACTTAGACTTTTTCACACATTTATATCTGTTGCATGTGGGTGATGTCTTAGGAATTATCAGTGCTAATATGCATGAAAGCTCTTTAAGAACTGTGTAAAATATCTTAACTCACTAAGTTATTTATTTAGTTTTGCTTCTTGTTATAATCCTGAGATTTTTTTTTTTCATCTGGTTACCAGATTGCTGCATCTCCTAGCAGGAAGCATCTTTCTTGTTTGCTACTCACTATTCGTTAATGAGAAAAATTACTCTAGAGTCACGGTGATCTCAATATGTATCCAAATTCTGCCTCAGTGAATAAGGGCAGACTCCTAATAGCTGTAACTGCTAAAATAAAGTATCATTTAATCACAGAAGATATCAAATATCATTTGCACAGCAGCTTGTTACGTAGATTTTTTTACTTCAGAAATCTGTCTTTCAGAACTGCATGGGTTTATCTGTGCACAGTATCTTCAGAAAAGGAGTAATTTTAACAGATAACAACTGTGTAACTTTGTGACTGTATTCTGTTAGAGGGTGTGCAGTGTGTACCATTGTAACACAGACGTGTCCGTTAAGAAGCATAGACATTTAATTGTTGATAATAATGTGGGTTACAAATTAAATTCATGAGGTGAATACCATGAAAGATTAGGGATTGTCTGGAGTCTTACTTTTTTTGTACTTGTTCTTTTAATTTCAAAAGCTAAGAAAAAATGCTGAACAAGTGAGTTTAAGCAACAGAAGTTAATAAGGTAATAGACTTTATTACACAAATGTTTAAGTAGAAGAAACAGAATCAGACTATTTTCTGTTCTTAATTATATTTTAAAAAAACCTTCTTCAAATGCTGCAACTTTTGTTGAGTCTTTTTTTTTTGCTTAACTGCTTAGTTGTCCATTATTATAAAACATATGCCTCCTTGTTATTCTTATCAATTGCTTACTGAGTAAGAAAAAATTATGAAATATTACACTATAGTACTACAAGTATTTTGTAAGGGAATCAAGGGAGAAATTTCTGCCCAGATACTGCGTTTGGTGGGCCTTGTAGTTAAAGACCTGGAAGAGGAAGGGTTATCTACAACTTGAGCAAGTTTATTATGGCTTAGTGATTTGCTGATTGATTTCATTTGCTGTCAGTTAAGGCTCTCTTAATGTCAAGCTTTCTTTGCATAATGCCTTGAAATAAAGACTGATGAAGATTTTTCAGATTGATGCCGCTTACATAAACTGACCCTGATTTGCCCTTCTGCATGACAATATAAATGACAGCAGTTAGACAAAAATATAGCAATGAATATGCAACTTAAGGATTAAAAAAAAAACAGAGTAAACCTTTCAGAATATAAAACTAGGCATTAAAAAATAGGCTGTTCTCTTATTTCCACACTTACCATGCATTGAAGAAATGGACTGGGATGGCATCCCAAATGCTATACTTCTGAAGTGAAATCTGAAGAGGGTAAGTTTTGAAAGGATTAAAAGTTAGCCTTTTTTGTTTTACCAAATTCTAACAATTAATTTGGTGGGGGTTTTTGTTGTTTCTTTTTTTTTTCTTTTTTTTTTTTTTTTTTTTTTTTTTTTTTTTTTTTTTTGTTTGTTTGTTTGTGTTTTGGGGTTGGTTTGGTTTTTTTTGGATGGTATATTGTTGTTACTGGGGTTTTTGGAGTTTTTTTTTGGTGAAAAGGGTTGCATAAATTTTGGCTCACAAATTCACATATGTTATTACCTGCAAATTTTATTTTTTACGTAGTTATTATGCAGGAATCATAGCAAGCTATTTTGAAGCTGTTGTCTTGAATTTTCAATTACTGAATTGATTGCTTGTCTAGTGACATGTGTTGCTAGTATCCTAAGATCAGAAATTCCAACATTACATTGGACCATGAAAAGCACAAATTCTTGGGATTCATAAAATCTCTGCTATTTTAGTTCCAGGACTAATATGCTTTAGGTAGGGCACTCAATACTTGTCCATTGCAGTAATAGTTTCATTATAGTATTTTAGAACTCTCCCTTTATTGTGGTCTCTTCCTTAATTTTTGACCTCTCTCTGTTAGAAGCAAAAAGGTGGTAAGAAATTAAGGGGTGAGGAGGGAATGGAGACAATTGGAGGGTGCTCCAGCCTATAATGGAACTGTGGAACTGTTGTGTAAACCTGAATAAAAAGGATTCACAGCCTGCATGTTGGCAAGTTTACTTGCAAAGGATTGGATCTTTTATGGCTTTAAAGAAGATAGTATCCATGGAATGACAAAAATTTGTTTATCCTTCTAGAACTTTGGTAGAACTTACAATTCCTCTGGATTGCTTCAGCATCATGACTTTTTTGATAAAAGTGCAGCTCTAAAGTAAAGATCAGGAGGGAAGAGCAATTCCTTCCACCTGTGCAAGCAAACTTACGATGTACATTTAATGCCTGAAGACTGTATTTTAGTTCTGATTTCTGTCTGTTAAGAGGCAGATTGTACATTCTTTTTCAGTACCAGCACTCATTGGTGGGTCCCCCTCTTCCTGATTCATCTAAATTGACAAGTCCTAAAGGGAGACATTAGTGAGCAAAGGCTTTTGCCGTTGCCACAGTGTGTAGTGCCAGACTTTCCCTTCATCCAGTTTTCCAATCTCAAGAGAGTATTTTTGGTTTTGGATTAATATTGTGCAAGCTAAAGATTGCAAGTTGAAGTTTAAATTTTCAGGTTTTTACAAATACTTTGCGAAGACACACAGGACTGGGTTTTGAGCAGAGATTTTCCTACATGTCACAATGTGATGTTTGCCTGTACCTTGGCAAAGGTCACTATCCTAGATGATTGATTTTTTCTGCCTTTATTCCCCATGAGACTTGTTGCAAATTTTACTCCTTTGAGAAATAGACTGTGGGACTGAATAAACATTTAATGCCTAGAGGGCACATAGAACAGCAGTAAACTGGTTGTCTCTGCTTAAAAACAGACAGGGCAGGCATATTTTTCTATTCAAAACCCATTTATTGTCCTATTGCTCTTTGAACCCACAGAAAGCATTTTCACATGACTTGTGGGAAGGACTTCAGCAGCTTAACTACACACTTTCTGAAAAACTATTTTTAGGTTTGTTTTGAAAATAGCTTCCACTATTTCATTTAATGTTAATATGTTAACATTAATAAATAATCCCAGTTTACTGTTTTTACGCTAGTCGTGTTTTGGCATTGACTGTCATAATCACCTACCATTTTGGACACTCCATCAGAAGTTTCTCTTCAGGTTGTTCTCCTCATTTCTGAACTTCAAGAAGGTGAAAACAGTAGAAATAATCTGTAGTTTCTAGAATTTGTAAGCTGTGGAAGTGGTTTCTCTGTTACCAATATTCATAGGCATAGTTACTTGTAAATTACCGAACTGCAAGTAGTGGTCCAGCTCTGAAAAATGGATAAAGGAAATAGTAACCAATTAACATCAGAGGTAGCTTGAAAAATCCTACTCTCTTGGGTGTTTATGAGTCAGGATGGTCTAGCTTAAGTTAGGCCTTTCAGTCAGGATTCTTGGATAAGAACCAGCTGCTTTTGTTGATCTGCCATTAAGGTCAGCACTCAAGTAAGTGATATGCGACGCCTGCAGTCGTTACCAAATTCAGTAAAAAGATTAGAAAGGGTTTTCTCAATCTCATTACAACACCCCATGATATGGGATATTTTACTTCTGATCCTATTAGTGAAGAATACTTCATGCTTTCTAGGCAAACACATCTCACCAATCACTATCCTCCTTAGTTTTCTCCTTTCACGGTTGCTATGAGCGTCCAGTTTTATAAACAGAATCCAGAATGTCACTTTATATCTGATGCTTCTAGGGAATTGAATCTGATTGTTGACCCCTAGCCAGACTAGGGAAAGGACCTTACTTGCACGGCTCGCAACCTAATAATGTGTATGTTCATAGTGAGGGTCAGTATTCGGTGTACTGTGTTCTTTAAATTTCTTCCTTATATTTTGGAACAAAAGCTGTTGTCACTGAAATTTCTAGTATAACATTTTTGTAGCATAAATCAGGTCTGGAAAGCAAGTCTGATTGAAAATCTAGCTGTCTGCATGTTGTTGGGGTTTTTTTAAAATGTTAAAATATAAGAATGTATGAAGCAAACTAGTTATTAACATATGAGTTTAGGCAGAATGAAGGGAGGGCACCTGTCCATTCTGTATGTGGTGTGGAATATTAGATTAAGGGTGTGTTCATTTGAGGAATGCAGTTCAACTTTTCTTGGTCATTATTGACTGCTGCTTTTTCCTGTGCTGGCATCACAAATCTGTGCAGTTAACTGGAGTTTTGGTGAGAAGTCAAAGTGAGAAAATTAATTTTCTATCCAACTTAACAGGTATACTTCAGAATTTCGTTGCAGAGCTACAAAATATTGCATTATGTAGGATGAAACACTTCTGTTGAATTAAGATGCATGATCATTCTTAAGAAAAGCAAAAGGAATGAAGAAGGTATTTCACAAAACTTTGCAGAGTTTTCTAGCCGCTAGGCTCTTTAGACTTGATCATTCACGTAAAATCTGATACAAATATTAGGACTCAGTAGAGAGTATTTATGTGTGAGCCGCATGATTGCAGTTGTCATATTGACTAAACCTTCCAGAAGAGACCTTTGTCTCTCCTAGTAAATGGCAAGTAGAGCATAGACTATCTTCAGCTTTTTGCATGGAAAATAAAAAGTGGACACATTTCCCTCTTCTATCTATATGTGAAATATTTAATTCAGTTTGAGAATGAGAATGTTTCAATATACATTTAAAAAGCTGGTTCTTGTGGCCAGAAGGGAATAATCTATACCCCTTCATAGCTTTAGTCAAAACATTTAAGGAAATGTCTATACTGAGCCCAGATTTTGTGGTAGTTTTTTTCTCTTGGAGTCAGTGACAGACTTTTTCTACACTGGTTAAGCGAAGTAATTTTTTTCACAAGTAAAGCATATTTCTTTTCTAAAAGTAATTGAAATTCGTCTTAGTTAAGAGAGATGAAAATGAAAATTATATGAATGAAAAAACAATATTCTAATTTTCAGTAAACTACTGTGTTGGCAAATAGTTGAATTATTTACTTATGTTGGGTAGTTTGTGGACTTGTGGACAGCATTTCAAAGAGCAGAATAGTTTTAGAGATCTCACATTTACATTTCATGTGAAGTTGCTTCAGGCTTTTCTACTTAGTAATTTGGTAAATTAATGATTGCTTCTCTCCCTCCCCTTAAATTGTTCTCCTACACATTCACCTATAGTTAATCCATAGATTTTAAACAATTAACACTTAGTGTTGAGGTAACATTTATTGATAAAAGTTGTTTTGTTCATATAACATATCCATATGGAGGAGTTCGTTAAAATGGAAAAGACTATGCTTTTTAAAATTTATTTTACTAACATATATTTGGTTGTGGAAAACATCATTCTATACTTCAGCTTTGTATGTTTTTTCTGGTTCCAAGATGTCACTTCAATAGGCCAAAAGCACTATCATCAAGATTCAAACAACTTGTACTTTCACTTGACATTTCACCTGAATTTTGATGAGAACTTTTACTCTCTTCTTTCTCCTCAAGACTGGATGTGTGATGGGACACTATCATTTTATAATAAAACTGCATCCTGACTTTTCTGTAGTGATTGCGGCTGTTTGGTTCTTCTCATCAGTGGTAATTGTGCTCACATTAGGTAGATTTTCATGTTCACTTTAATGTGAACTTTATAGTAGTTTCAGTGGCTGCCCTTCTCCCTTTTATTCATCCCTGTCTGGCATATGCGCTGCAAAAGAAGCTGTAGACAGGATACCAGCCTGAAACTTCTTTCAGTTTCCACTTCTTTTTCACTAAAACCACTTACTTGAAAAATTTTAACCCTTCCTCATGAGCTTAATTATTCATTTTGAATCAAGACTCTGTAAGAGGATGGGAAGAGGACAGTGTAGTGGTAACGTTTTCCCTATTGCTGTAGCTTAAACTACAAGTTCTTTGAGGCAGGGATTGTTTCTCCTTTACGTTTTGCATGCAGCTGTGCTTGACTTTGGGCAATAGACAGTGAGAATGGTCTTTGCATGTAAACATTATTGGCCTATAAAAATCTGCATTTCCTTTATTTTGTTAAGTGACAATTTTCTTGCATAGTCCAGAGCTATTTTTAAGTAGTCAACACTGCAGGTAGCTCCTTTGCTGTAAAATTCTCAGGATGCTTTCTACCTGATCATACCAGCTAAATACATTGGTCTTAATTTATCAGTTCCTAAAAGATTGAGGTAATTTCTGAAAGTCTTACACTTTGTAATAATTTTCATGGCAATTGTTGTTATGCCCATCCACTGTGGTTTCCAGTAGAAGCACTTTCCCTTCCTTCGCTGTCAATTTCAATGCTCCCTTTTCAATTTTCTTGTAGGAAGTCATGTCATTACCTCTTGCAGAGAATCTAGCCTTTTATTTAGGGCTTCATTCCCTTGGGCTATCTGCTGAGACCTACAGGGTAAAGTAATTGTTATTGAAGCGAAGGGGATAGAGTTAGGCCCCGTGTGTGGCACTGAGTCAGCTTTCGTTGGGGGTAAAAAAAAAGTTGTAACAAAACTGACCTGCTTTTTGGCACATTTAAATTGTGCATGCCACGCTTGAATGGAACTGAACAAAAAGTTTAGTGTTGAAATGAGATACAAGGAGAATAGATCATTAAAGAAGTGCCAAACAGCTGCAAAAGTGCAATTTTGCTGAATGCAGTTTCCCTTGAGGTCTTTTCCCCCATGCCAGAGAAGCTGCTGTATTTATATCCTCCACTGCTGCCAGTAGACATTTTGGACTATGGGTCAAGGCAGCCAGGATTGGTTTTCAAATGCTAAAATGTATGGGGGAAATTAATTTTAATAATTTCTTTTCCAAATATAGCTCTCTTAAATAGATAATAATTATCCTGAAATCTTGTTTCTGAGGACAAAAAGTAATTGATGTATGCTTTGTTTTCTGGACTAATTTTAATGAATCTTATTTATGTCAGTTCAAAGCAAGGCAGTAATGACAGGCATGCAGAACTTCACTCCATGGAGTTTTTCTTTCACACCAGTGCTTTTTGCCTGAATTCCGCTTCAGCCAAAATCTGTACCATAAAAGAAATTCTCAGTCTTTTCAGATTCTCATGTAAGCAGTTTGTTACTAGAGTTAATCTAGTTAATTAGTGTTAATCTGTCATTCTTCTGAAATCCATTCATTATTCTTTCTCTCGTTCTTTTTTATCTTTTTGGATATGCAGTCCTTGGGTAATTTACTACCTGCTAACTCTGTGTTTAGTTGAAGAATTCCTGAAGGGAGAACCAAGCAATGAAATACGAATTTCAACTTTTCTGTACATTTTTGGTTTCTAAAGTATGTTGTGTAAAGTAGATGGTCTTGTTATTTTGACTGCTGCTTCTGTGATGTTACAAAGTCAATGCTTATATTGTCATGCTATTAGTCTTTTTGACAGCTTTTAATAAGCATCATTTCAGCATAAGGTCTCCTTACTTTAGTTTTATTCCTTCCAAACATGAGATGCAGTTCTGTGATAACAGCAGGCCAGATAAATCCTGAGTTAATGTTATAACACAGATATAAAAATAAAGAAAATGATTTTTAATAATTTGGTATTTTATTTGTAACTTCACTACAGTGTAAAACTTTAAATGGAAATTTTCATTTGCTACTATTTGGAACTTCTAATCCAAATAATTTTTTCAAACTATGTTCTCAATGGCCAAACACTAAGGACAAGGGAGACAACATGCATAGTGTTTTAACTGGGAATTTAAAAGGCTTTTTTTATAATGGATGATAAATACCTTAACACTTTGATGAGAGGTCTTCTGCAAATTGGCATATGCTGATCTGTGGTTTTATTGTTGTATGTTTCTACTATAACTTCAATGAGATCTGCTGAAGTTTGAATAACCTTTGAATTTCATCAATTGAGTTTTAAATAAGATTGGTTTTCTTTTTGTGTTTCCAATTTCTTGAAAATTTTTATGTAATTTGTCAGTATTAGCCATTTCCCCCTTTAAATAAAGTACTTCTGCAGGTTGAAGTCTTTCAGTCTTGTAGCTTTATCGCCAGTAATACGTGCAAACGCAGTTTTACAGCGTCTGTAACACTGTGCACCTGAAAATTACTGATTCTAGAAATGATGTACAGAACAAGACAATGACTGGTTATTCAAAAGTGCATGGAAGGTATGTTAGAAAAAAATGGGTTTACATGTCCCCTGGAGAACTGTCCTAAGCTTAAGTGTTCTCGGTCCTTTTAAAGATTAATATGGATAAAGAAAGCATGGCTTAAATTTTGCTCTTTTGTGCTGATGTTCACTGATTTGTAGTTTATAAACAGCATCAACTTAGTTTGTTTTATTTTTACTCTCGACTTTGGTTTCTCATCTTAACCGACCTGTAGCCAAAGCTAAAACTTTCTATGCATGCCCTCATATTACAGATGACACATTTCTGAACAGGTCATAAAGCCCTTCTTCTACTCAAAATCTTCAGGGCCCCTTTTTCTAATTAAATAAAGATCTAAAATTTAAAATACTTTCTTCCTTTATGATATGACTAGCACCTGATTTTTAAAAATTTTCTGATTTTGGACTCAAAGGTGGTTAAAATGCTCTTAGAGATTTTCTAGATGAGGGAATGTTTTAAATGTTTAATAGCTGTAAAAAAAGAGATCTTAAAAATAAAAGGCTTAAAATAATCTGTCCATTGAAAGTTATATTTGAAAGTGAAATTTGGGTGCTCTTGCACATTTTCATCCTAGTCCAGTACCTTCAGCCCAAAAGCATCCTTTTTTCATGTCAACCCAGGAATATGGTTTTATCTTGTGAGTTGTTGCCAGTTGTCTGGGAAGTCATGCATCTGTTTTCATGAAGCTGCCAGTGTATTGTCTTAGTGCTGTAACAGGGGTCTCCTCTCACACTGAAGACATCATTGGTGTTGAAAGCACTCGTACCATTTGCTTCTGTCATATCAGTAGTATGTGATACAGGATGTTGATGCCACAAATAATAGTGGCATCCTCTATACATCAAAGAATTCTGTGGTGTGAAAAGAAGGGAAAGAGCTATCACTGTAAAAAAACTAAAACATTCAGTGTCTGATTATTTCTTCTTTGTTTTTGATTAGTGTGGAGTAATTACTTAAAATCTGTGCTCTTAAAATTGACAATCCTATGTGAATTTCAACTATTAACTTGGATATGTGTTCCAACCCTAGGATAACTTTGTAATCACTGAATTAAGTTGAGGTTGGAAGTGACCTTTGATGGTCCTTTGGTCTAAGCCCCTGCAAAATCAGGGACATCTAGAAGCCAGTAAATGTTTAAAATCAGTATTCTTCAACTCCACTAATTCTGTGGTCTCCTTGGTTAAGTTTTCTGATCACTAACTTTTCTACAATACTCATCTGTCTGAAAATGTTTTAAATTTTTGAAATGAGTTGCAATAATATTGGTTCCTTTAAGGTGGGCATCACTACATTTCGCCTTTCTGAACAGAAGTAATTTTCTGGTGTGTATTCTTGAAACATTTTGTCTGTAACTGATGACAATTTTTTATTGTTTTGTATTCTGTTCCCAGTTTTAATGTCACACTATTACCAGCACATTCAAAACCAGAAGTGCTCGCTTAAATGCAGGCCGTGTAGATGTGCATAAATGCCAAATTTTATGTTATAAAAGTTAATCAGGAGTGTTGCTGAAGCATCTTATTTATGTATTCTTAAAACTATATATGCATCTTACTGCTATGTGTACTTAAAAGAAAACACTCATTAGCAGGGGAGGGAAAATTTTCCGCTGAGCTAGGTTTGCGTTCTCGGAAATTCTGTCAACTGACTTTCTTGACCACATAACAGTTTCCAGAGCTGCAGGTATATTTGTATCCATAATGTTCAAATAGGGACCTAAATTAAAGTTCTGAACTCCTTTACAGATGCACTAAATCATTAGGTGACAGATCTTATAACTTGCCAGTGGCCAGGTTCTATGCCCATTCCCTGTGTATCAAGCTTCCCAGTAAGTGGAGCTTTTGTATTGCTGAAAACAGACCTGTCATTCAATCTGTGACTGACATAAGTTACTTAAAATCATTTGTGCCTTCCAGTGGCACATCTAAATATCCAATGTATTTGCTTTCCTCGGGTGTCGTTTAAAATAAATGTTCATCATGCTCATGCCCACTGGAAGACTCAGAAATAATGCTTGCTCTAACCTGTTCCTGAGCAAGAGAGACCTAAACTGACTCTGACTCTTTTCTACGGAGTTGGGATATACTGGAAAGAGTGTGTACCTATGGGTGAATAAATGTCACCTTCCACATTGGAAAGGAATCTTTAGTAACTGCAAAACCACTTCCTTCTGGACTAAAAAGAAATCTAGATTATTCAAAAAAACCAATTGCCGTGTCCAAAAATAAAAGCTTGTGAATATGTTTTTCCTAGATTTAAACTTTTCAAATTCATTAAGCAAGAGAACAAATTAAATATATGAGCAGGTCAGCAAGAAATTAGGAACTGCTGTTTCAGATAACTGCATGGACTGAAAGTGCCTGTGGAGATGTAGGATGAAGCTGTAGAGGTTAATGGCTTCACTAGCTTTGTAGTGCAGAGGTAAAAGGAAGAAGTTAAAGAAATGTCTCTATATTCTAGTTTAGTGAAACCTTTAAATATCATGTACGAAGTAATTAAAGGAACAAATGAGATTTTTTTCTGGGAGATTTGAGACACAGCTTGTTATGCAGTGGTATAATCCATGTTTATGAATCACAAGCCCAGGTCATAGTCCTGTGTGCCTCATTTTTGACATGTGGGCCATTGCCATTTGAAGACTCTCAGGCCGTATTATATAGAGTATGAAGTATAACACCGTTCCTTCTTGTTATTGTTTCTGAAGAGATGCAGCATTTTAGTTACGTTGAATGTGAAATAAAAAAAAAATTTAAAAGCAGGATTAGAGCTGGCAGTGGGAGACTTACAGAGCTATGTGAATACACTTCTAGGGCTAGCACCACAGTATTTAAAAGATATTGGATATTCTTTCTGGTAAGTAAAGATGTGATGGTGTTGACTTGCCATGGCAGTTTTCTACACTTCACAATGAAATAACTTGATTGATTTCAGTGATGTTAACTTTTTTTCTGAAAAGCAGTAGTGTGTTTGAGAACAAAGAGAGGAAAACAGTCAAAACCTTTGTGAATGCCTGTTTGTGGGACTAAGTTTACAAGTCTGTACCACAGACATATTCAGAAGACCAGTTTCCTTTTATCTTTAATATGTTCTTACAGTTGCAGCTCACTACAGGTCATTTCAAAGGGGAAAACTGTAACTTATAAAATGTGATTAACCAGTTGTAAAGAAGACCAATAATCTCAACAGTGTTAGACTATTTAGGATATCAAGTTACCAGTAATGTCAAATCATTTGTTCTCTCTTGTGCTGCTAACTTTATTATGAGTCTGATCAATATTACACAACTGGGACATTCTTACACTATATACATGAAAACAATTATATTTTCCCAGCTATACTGTAATCAGATTATTTACTTTCAGAGATCTGTAGGTTTACTGTGTTTCTTTTGTTTCTACCAAATTAATTTCCCTAACATGAAGTGGGAGGACTCATTTTGAAACCATGAAAATTTACCTGAAATTGTGTACTGATTCTTTATAAACATAAATTGAATGTTCACTGAGACTTGTAGTTAAAATAAAAAATAGTGTTAACTGTTCAATGCAATGCTGAATGTTTGAAAACAGCTCACATTCTAATTGGGATGCACAGCCATTTGCTCTTCCTCAATGCTATTAATATTTCAGGTTTTTGAATAAGTACAAAGTCCTATGTTAGACCTTAGTTGAAGTCCTGAGACTGAAATTTCGCCTGGCTTACAATTTTTGTTTGATTTTTCCAATTAATAAAAATTAGGTCTTCTGTAATGATTTTGGATGTGTGCTACTTGCCATTTAAGTATAGCTTGTCTGGCACTGATGACTTGTTTTACTTTTTAAAGGCTGTGATTCAAAGTTTCATGGAAGTCTACCAACTTGGAGTTTCCAGAGTTGAAATGTTAGTGAGAGAAACAGAGTCTCTTCAGCTTCACATTGTAGCCCTAAAGTCCAAGCTCCAAACAGCTTGTCTTCGGGAAATTGACCTTACAAATGGTAAGTCTGCTTTTAAAGTAATTTTTGTCATTTGAATGTGGTTTCTTAGACAGCATCTCCCTTCATGCTGTATAGTTTCTGTAGGGAAATACAGTAATATTTATCTATAAATGTAATAGAGCAATAAAACTAGTGTCAACAGAAATCTTTTCTGTAGAGAAAGGGAATGGTAAAAATTAACACACTGTTTAATTTTTACTGCTGTATCTTCTACAAGGACCTGCTCATTGCTGCTGGAAAAGTACACATAGTGATTTTTTTATTTTTGCCAATAGAGTAAATAGTTGATCTTTGGACCTGAAGAATTTTACATCTAGGGATGTAGTATGTTAAAACAGAATGTTACTACCTTCCTGTAAACAAAGCAGAAAAACAAAGGGTTTATTAGGAGATATGAACTATTTTTAGACAATTGTGGTTATGAATAATACTTCTCACTAAAGTTACAGTGTTAAAATTCAATTTCAGGAATAATTTCTGGTCTAAAAATACTGTTGCCCAGAAAGGTACTTGGATTTGTTTAAGGCTAATAAGGTGATTCTTCAGATTTGAGATGTGTCTTTAGGGTGTTACTGAATGCAGATGTATTTGTGTCACACAGGCAGGAGGCCAGACACATAAACTGTCATAAATATGTAGCCAAGTATCTCTAGAATGAGACTGTGTCAGATGTACAACCTGCATACTCTGAATGTATTTCTGCCCTATCTTTTCATTCTTTTTCACAGGGGATAGAGGAGAAAGCTATGGAGTTTGTTTTATTGTTCGTTGTTGTTGTCATCCTTCTCTTCCTCCTTTCTTTTCTTCTAGTCTTGTGTAGTAAATGACCATAAAGAAAATTAGTATTGTTTGTCTTTGTTTTTGAAACAGAAGATCTGTAAGAAGAGAGCTGTCACAATGCAAATGACATAAACACACTTGTAAACATAAATTCAAAGGCTATGACTGTGGCTTTGGCTATGGTTGTTTCCAATAGAATTACATTAATTTCTTATCCTGGTTCAAACAGCACAATGGGAAATTAGTGTGAATAGAAACTGTATTAATCAGTGCTAAATTGCAGTTTTAGCATCCGGAGGTGACAATTGTTGAAGGAAAACTTTGTTTTATTTGTGACTGCACAACCTTTCTAAGAAATGAAATTACTTCACTGAAATTGCTTTTTTCCTTCTCCAACCAGACTCTTTTGATGTTTTCTGCTAGGTTTATGTGTGTCTTGCTGAGCCTGTGCCCAGTGTAATTGGACTGCTCCTTTGCCTGTTATGATTGTTTTTGTTGTTTAAATCAAGATGTCCACTTGTGTACTAAAGGTTGGGAAGTCTGCCAAACTTGCAGCAAGGTTTGCTTTCATTTGGATTGAGAGAGCTTTTAGCAAAGATTATGCTAGTCCTGTCTGTGAAAGGCTGTGCAGTGGTCTGATATTTTACAGTGAAAATCAGCTCGCCAATGTTTGTGATTAAATGCTGTGCTTCTTAAGTAATTTTTATCTGCATGCAGTATCAATGTAAACCTGTTACTATTTGCATTGTGGAGGGATCGATTTGCCCTCTGTAGAGAACAATAGTTCTTCCTTTAGATACAGTTTAATTTGAATCTAGGCCTATGCATTAATAGGAAGTGGTTTAAAATTTTAATGTAAAGGTGAAAAATTTCAGAATGACAGTCTCAAGTTGCCATGAAAAAAGTGTCAGTGGTTATGGTATATTTTGTAGTATTTGGGTTTTTTATAAAACTTGTCCCTAATATTTGTAAAAGTTGTCTAAAGCATGACTTTTAATAACTTCAGACATCACAGCTTTTCAGTGTGACTTAGATTTTAATGTTCCAGTTGATGCTGTTCTGTTCTAATGTTGAGGAAGAAGTTCTGTACTCAATTTCTTTTTTGCTAATTTTAAATGAAAGGGAGTAATGACTGTTGAGCACATATTTGGTTTCAAAATTAGACAAGCTTTGTTAGTTTTAATTCACTGTGTTCAATAATATATCCATTGAAAGCAAAATTTTATATGAAGGAGGCAAACACAGCCCTTGGACTGTATCAGCTTCAGGCCTTCATATGACTTATGTTTGTGCTCCCTGAACAGTAACTATTGCTTAGTGCTGAAATATACTTTTGAAGTCCTCCACTTGTGTATCATGTGTGGACTGTTACCTTATAAAATTGGGTTTTATCTCACAATGTTGTGGCTGTCTCTTTATATCTTATATGCTAGTTGCTTAAGGATCTTGCCCTGCCAACACTGTCCATTGCGTGCGAGTTTGGCCCATTTATGAGTATTGATATTTTCCTTGTTCAGATGGTGTGCTTTCCTAATTGACCTATTTCCTAACTATGTCACCTTTCTTTCAATTCACATCACTTCTCTCTTCCACTGCATTGGGTTTTGCTGATTGTAGAAACAAAAATGATGCCATAAAGCAAAATTGGTGATTCTAACTCTTCATTTTTTATCTCAGACTCTGAACTGACATCTCCATCCTCCAGTCTATTTCTAGTCTGAGCGCTTTCCTTCTAGTCAATAGAATTTAGATTCTGAGATTGCTATATGTGGTCATGCTAATGCCAATAGAGAGGAACAGGAAGGGATATGATTATGATGGACAGAGGTGAGATGAACACTGGAAACACTGCTTATGGAAAAGTGAATTATGTGGGGAGAAGTGAAGTCAGTAGCAGAATGTCTCTGTACTCTTCATTAGTGACCAGCTATCTATCTATCTGTCTATCTATCTATCTGTCTATCTATCTATCTATCTATCTATCTATCTATCTATCTATCGTACTTGTCTTGGATGATTCTTACTCTGTGCAGAGAAAGGCCCTGTGCATTTTTAATTCTTGTAACTCTTTAATATTCAGTATGGCTGAAAAACAGCTTAGGTTTTCTATCTGTCTTCTTTTCTTTTTCTTTCCCACCCTCCCTCCCTCCCCTCTCTTTTCTACTGCTTTCTATTCCAGTATCTCTTCTGTTGGTTGGGAGGGCTCCTGGCTGGCTGGTTTGGGTTATTTTGAACTTCTGGTTTTTTGTTCTTTACCACATGATTCTGAAATTTCCCTTACATTTCTAAAATGTCCTTTTCTTTTTTTTTCTTCTATTAAGAAACTATCTACATTTTGTAATAGTCCTTTCTGCCTATTTCTTATTCAGCAACATCCAGTAATATAAATATCAACTGGACTGTGCTGAATTCTGCTACTTCTATGAGTTTTAGTTCTTCTTCAGATACATTAGTTTATTATTATACTTCACAGTCATTCAGAGTTGAAATAATAAGTAGACCTTGAACTGAGAGCCTATAAGTGCTGTACTGTGCAGTAGTATATTCATAAGCAGTTACTTTGTGGGTGCTGCAGGGCAATGTGTCATCGTATGTACTCATATGGCAAGGATGTGAATCCATGGTGTCCAAGGGGTTTTTGCTGCAGGCACAGTGTTGCAGGGTGTGGATCCAGTGACAGCTGTTTTCCAGTGTGACCTGACACATAGGAGGAATAGTGAACAGAATTTAGTTAATTACAGTATTTCTTCAGAAGGCCCTAAGATTTTATGCCTGATGTCAGTACTGCTGTCAGAAGTTTAAGAATGTAAAATAATCCGGTATCAGTTCTGGCAAACAAAAGAAGCCACTTTTGTTATGACAAGTGGTCAGGTACTTCTTTGATCCTGAATGTGCACTGGTTCTGGTGATACTCCTTCCTTTTTCTGCTTTCACCTCAGAATCAAAAGAGAATAGAAAATGAAGAGGAAAATACAGTAATTTTTGGAGATCATGAAGAGAGTAAAGCTTTGTGTGTACTGGAGAAAGGGAGATTTGGGGACCCAAAAGGATAAATTTATCTGAAGAGCAAGTGAGTTTTAGGTTGATGAGAAGGCTGAAGTAAAGAGGCCTGTAAATATAGCAGAGTTCTCCAACTAACCACAGAAACAGATGTTCTTTTGATGGTTCTCCTAGCTGAGGTGAAAGTGAAATCACTTATTGGTCTATGAGGCGTTGTATCATACCTTTTCACCGCACTTGTGTCTGTGTCTGTCCTTTGTCTGAAAGTGTCTAGTGATTATCGCTTAAAGTATTGAAAATACAGAAATAGTAGGTTTTGTTGAGGTGAGAGAACCAAGTAGAATGATCTTTTGCATGAAAATGACGTATTTGTTGTTGAGATCCTAGTAATTGACAAATGCTCTCATACTTCTGTGCTGGAAAAACTGCATTAAGCAAGATGTACACTTTTCTTCCTACTCAAAGCAGTCAGCTCTCTGTTCTCATGATCTACTTGAACCCTATTCATATGGGGTAGGGAGAAAAGAAACATTTAAAACTGAAACTTATCAGTTTACAACTCCCCTGACAGTTTCTTCCTACTTAACCAGGCTGGTCAGGGCAGTGGTTTTACATGTCTTTCCCTCATACGCTTTGTTTCCTTGTCACCAGTTCAGTTTGTGTTTTATGGCTAAGACCTGCATCTAGCAGGGATGCACTCTCCTAAATTTAGAATTATGAAGATGAAACTCGAGAGAAAATAAAAATCTCAACTATTTGCCTTTTCACTTGCTCATAAGGGAAGGGCATTTATTGGTGTCGTGTTAAATGTCAGAGAGTGTCTTTCATGGGCCTGAGCCGTTATCTCCCATGTAGCTGCAGGAATCCTTCCCAGATGTTGCAAGAAGCAGATATGTCCTGAATGAAAACTCTCCTTGGCTTTTTCACTACCTCACGTCGCCTTATGCACGCTTGAATTTGTTTTTTGAAAGATTTAGAGTTACTGGTTCTTAACTTGCCTTGAAGAAAGTAATTAGAGTTATTATTTTTATTGTTGCTCTCTGTCTTGATGTGTTTTCCTGGAAATAGTCTTGGACAGAATTCAGTAAATATGGACCTCAATAATAATAACTTTGCTCAGTATTGTTACTTATCCGTGTTTAGTTGCTGTGAAACATGTGAATGTTCCTGAAGTGATAGTGAGTAAAGAAAAATCTGACAGGCCCACAAGGAAAATTTCCTGACTATTGAGATGGTCATAGACATGAAAGTGTGGAGATACCAGATAAGCAAAAATGGAAAACTCTATTCATTAAAGATTTACTAAGCTCAACATCTCTATAAGACTGAATCCACCAAACAGTAATATCTCCCTGAAATTGTTTCTATTGAAATATTTGTTTTTCTTACCTGACTTAAGAAATTGGGCATCAGTTGCCAGCCTTACTGCATAGCCAAGGAATGCACATATCCTAATGCAAATGCTTACCGGGTCATGTGGTATTGCTTACATAGTAATAGTTGTAACCAAACAGTATAAATAGTGTATTTTACAATAATGATAATAACAGCAGCAACAACAACAACCAACCTAAACCACCTATATTACAAATAACTTAGAGAAAGGTATTAAAAACCAGTTACACTAATCCAACAACATGTTTGCTATTTTGTAAAGAATACTTCCTTTTCTATGCAAAATTTTTTTTGATACTCAATATTCTAGGTATGTGAACTTTAAACTTGTCAGACTGTTGTAACATATTTGAAAATTATAGTAATTTGATTAAAATGTTGCCTATAAGGGAAAAGGTTCAGTTAATAGAATCCATATGTAATTAAAGTGCAGAACCAAATGTAATCAGACCCCAGTGACTGGTGCCTTCATATTGATAGTTTTACAGTGGCCTCTGGGGTTGAAAGTTTATGTTAAAGTTACGATGTAGCTGTGCTCCAGAAAGAAGACAGTGTAGCTGTTGAAGCAGGTATGACAACATCCCAAACTGATGATCATGCAATAAAAGCAGTTGACAGTCTGAATTTCAGGGTGTCTTCTACTTGGCAGGTGGAAGAAGCACAAGACAGCTGTAGTGTCAGAGAGAGTTGCATTCTGCAGCAGCACTGCTATGTAAACATTCCCAAATGAGGGAAGTACGCTCAATGAGAGCAAGTAACAGTGTATTTTTTCAATATTATAGTTGCTTGATTTGTGTGAATTTATGTTTTCATCTGAAAGTTATAGACACAACACTATGTACCAAGCCACAAAAGAAGTTTAAAAAAATTTCCTGAACTTAGGAAAAAAAAAATTTTTTCTCTGGACAGTTTTAAGAGTCGACATCCTGTGTTAGAGTTCTCTAATCATCACCAGCACAATTTACAATCAGAACACACAGAGAGCCAGTTCAGACCAGCTCATCTGTTGACTTTGGCAGAAGCCCTTAATCTCACTGTGTGCAGCTGCCACTTGAGAGCTGGGGACTCGGCAGAGAGCCGAAGGAGGGTGGGATGCAGGGTTGGTCAAGGCATGAACACATAGGCCTGCTTCATTTCAACAGCCGTGCACTGCTTTTTTTTTAATACTCTTTTCATTTTACAGCCTTTTTTTTTTTTTTTAAACCTGAAATTAAATGAGGACCTCTCATGAGCCACTGCGCTCCAGGCATAAGAAATTGTAATGTCTGGCTTCCAGAAACTGTCCCGTCAAAATGTGCTTCTGATTAGGTGGCTTAATTACAGCTGTGAAAACAATGTTGATTTAGGCCTCAAGATTCCAGTGCATGTCAGCCGTTATTAGCTAGCCTTGGACTGAAGCCACCATTTTAAAACACTGTACCACTAAAGTCACACACTGCCTGACAACTTTTTATTTAGGCAGAAATGTTGCCAGAAGCAACACATTTTATGCAAAATATTTTTCATTGCACAAATTTCAAATGTGACACAGTTGATGGACATAAAATGGGTAGTTATGGGTGGACCTCACCAAGTCCAAAACCTAGCTTTTACAAAAAACCCCTACCCGAATACCCCTCCCTCCCCCATTTCAAATAGTTTTTCTAAAGTTTGACTGACATAATGCTTAATTTTAATTCCTTTAATTCAGTTTTATTCCAAATCCGGCATGTTGGTTTAACCACCCAATTTTATTGCATCTAAATTTTCCTGACAGTTTCATTTGCTGTTGGGAAATAAAATTGCCATTTTTGCAACATGGGAAATAATGGCTAGTTTCAAAACCAATATGTTTGAAACTTCCTTTGCCTGAAGCAGGTTAAGGCACACACTCAATTTACTTTAGGGGTAAAAAGCTCATTAAATAGTTTTTAATATTTTAATATAATTTAAGTAACTACTTTCACAGTGGGAAGGCTTATTAGGCCCGTGTATTTACACCTGCAGCGAGGTAAATGTTTGGGTAATTAGGTGGTTTCCAATAATTCAGCTTTTCAGTTGCAGGGTTAATGCTGTAAACACTGTAGATAGACCCAATGAGTTTGCTGCATTTAAACATTACATTTCCACTTGTAGCATTTTACTTTCAAGTGCTTAAGAAAGAGGCTTAAGTGGAGTTGGTTTGGGTTTTGTGGGATTTTTTTTCTGTTTTGTTTTGGTTTTTTTCTTTGTTTGGTCTGTTCTTCAACTCTCCTTAATGACATGAATTGGCTAAGGAATGTGAGAGAATGTGTGTGGGTGTTAACTCTCAGCAGAGGTCGGTACTTTGGAAAAGTAAGATCTACATTCTCACTTCACTGTTGCCATGAAATTCCAAATGTCCATGCTGTGTGGTTTAATGGAAACCATGAAGTTCCTAAATGACCGCAGGTTTGTTCCGCTGTTAAGCACAAAACGAATCTTTCAAGTCATTGGCTGAGTCACAAAAAAGGAGGCTCATGTTTTCAGGAAGGTAATCTCCTTTCCTTTTTTTTCCTTCATGGTTTGCATTTCTATGGCATTAGAAATGTGTTTCTAGTGAGGTACTGGAACTACCAGCTCACAAACAAGGGTCCTCAGTTCCCAGGACTGAAAACAAGACACTTGGAAGCTAAAGCTGTATTCATCTCTTACCCTAAATGCCAGGCCAGTGCAACAATTGTACCTTCAGGAGCAACTAATTGGAAATGGATTTAGGGAAAATAATGATTTGGATAAGGAAGCAAGTCTAAAGTATAGGTTCAAGTTTGCCCTGTAAAAAAATCATCATGCATTCATTCTCTGCCTGCAACAGATTAACTGAGAGCAAGGCAGTGAATGCCTACACTTTATTTTGTTCAGTTTTCAAAGGAGAAATACTGGAATGTGCTAGTCTTCTATTTTCTTTGCAAATGGTAGGTGGGGTTTCCTGAAAAAGAATGTTTCATAAATGCCCCAGTTGCTGTGGAGGGCAACTGTAAGTCAGGAGACAACCATGTGATGGCATTTTCCTTATTAGACACCTTTGCACTTGTCTTTTGAAATGTGTTTCATTGGTAACATGCAGTAAGTTTTATTCATCAGCCACATGCATTTTCTTCCTGTTTGCTACATACTGCTGCTTCTTTTGCCTTCTTCCCACATCTGTCAAAGGAGCATTTCCAGGACATCAAATTAAAAGAAAAGTTTATATATTATTACATGTATCGCTAATGCTTCAGTAGAAATGAAAGTATTGGGAGTGCTAGACAGGCTGTTATTTCAAGAACTGGATATTATAGACCAGGACATTTAACCCTGGGAAAAAGTTTTTACAAAAGAACAGAGCCAAGGACACAATTTTACTGGCTTTATAGAAGAAAAGGAATATTCTCTACAAAGGCAGACAAATTCACTTCTTTCCAGACTCAAGGACTTTTACTCAGGCCAGAAGGTGCTTCCTCCTCCCTTTTGAAGAAGTTATTTCAAGAAAGAGAGCTGGGAAGCTTCTGTTATTCCCTGCTAAACTGTGGGTTAAACATAAAGGGAACGTCTGTTTGTTCTGAGACTCTGAATTTGCTGAGAAATTTTTGGAGGGGATTAAAGCAGAGCTGTGCCTGAATGAGTCTAGTATAGATACTTAAATGGTGAGTGAATCCATGCAATCCAGTCTGTCATCTTCCTGATATTTTCTTGACATTTTAAATTTAGATCCTACAAGGTATACTGGTGTGAATAATTATTTTCTTGTTTTGACACCTGTTTGATTTTGTGTTTCGAGTTGAATATGTAAAGCAGTGTTTATAGGGAGAAAATTCAGTGCTGATATTCAGACATTAACTTTGATAAATAGTGCAAGATATGTAGATGCAACCTGTAGATTGCAGTTCAGTTGATAAAGATGATAGGTAATAAAAGACAACGATTTTTGTTGTCTGTTTGCTGTTCTTGTTTATACCACTAGCTCGCTGCCTAGATCACAGGGAAAAAAAGATAAGAGTATGACCTAGGGCAGTGTTGCCAGGAGCCTGCTTCTTTCTCAGCTAGCCTCAGAAATGCATGTATGTGCAGCATGCACTTATATTGTACCATGGACAATGTTACATGCACCCATTAAGAAAAATAATAATTTAAGAATTGCATATATACACACACACACACACACATATATATGTACACACATACATACACATGCACACACACACGCACACACACATATATGTATACACACGCATAAGTTTTGTAAAGCAAAATCTCATTTTTGGAGGTTTGTGTTTCCCTCTGGGTGGCAGAGAGGCAGTCATAGCCCTACCACCAGAACATTTAGTGCCAGCGAGCAGTCAACCTTCCCTGCACAGGAGACGGCTGTCTCTGATGCTCTGTCTCCCCTTAGTCTCTGCTTCTGGTGCACAGGCTGGGGGGAAGGTCATGGGAGCACAAGGCTGGGTATTGTCTCCATCCTAGGTCCCACAGCAGATTTTACTGTCAGAACTAACCTCACTAATTGACGCAGGGGAGGGTGGATCCTCTTCTGGCCAAAGGGAGAGAGTGAGCACAGTAAAGAAAGGTAGCTGCAAACTACTGCAGTCTACTTTATTTTGTGCCTTTCTGGAATTTCTGAAATCCGAGTGTTTTTCTGTTAGCTTGTTAATGCTCTTTTCTCCTGCCTTCTCCTATAATTGTGCACATGTACATCCTTTCCAACTGTGACAAAAACATTTGCATTCCTTTCTGTGACGTGTTTGCAGTAGAGTAATGTATTTCTTGTAAAAATACCTACTTCCATTGGCTTGCATTTTGTACTTTAAGCATAAAAGTTAATGTGACAAATGAAGAAAGGCCAAACCTTTGATATACAATAGAAAGTATGACTTGCAGAGGTAGAAAGGCAGGAAATTCAGTAAGTGCACAAAGTGTAATATTGTTCTTAACTCATAATTTCCTTCCTGTAATGTTGGCATGATTTAAGGGAATACAGACAGCAAGTTACATCTTGTTTCTGGTTTTTTGGTCTTACATATTTAAGACACACTGTTTAATATTTACCCAACAGTTTATTTATTTATTTATTTATTTATTTATTTATTTATTTATTGTTTTTGTTTTTAAGTTATATATGAAAGCTTTTAATTGAATTCTGTGAAACACAAATTATGAATAGAAGGCACAGTTTTAGCAGCTGATCGTAGTGAGGACCTATTTCCTCGAGAGACTGAACTCTGTGAAGCAGTTTGACCTGTTGAATAAACTAATCATTGAACAAATTTTTAAAATGTGAAATGAGTACTCCATAGGGTAAAGAGCTTCACTGTCAGCTAAAAGGATATCATGATGATAATAATCTTGATTATTCAAATAATATTAGTTTTCTTCAGTTTATTTAATAGTTCAGTTAAAGAAAGGGATTTAGAAAGAAATGTGCTTCTTAAACTGTAATTTCACTTCCCTATTTTACAAGAATTTGGGGGTTTCGTTAACTTGCTTCAGGAATGCCACCTTTTGAAAAAGAAGAAGCCTCCTTTTGTCAAGCAATCAATTCACCATTTTTGTTCTTCGTGGTGGAAGGGAGGGTACCTTTAAAATGAACAGTTAGTGATAAAATTTACTAAAATATTGTCAAGAATACTGTGGTTAATCACCAGCATCCCCTGATATATATGATAAGGAAAGCAGTGAAATTATGAAGGTGGAATGATTCCTTTTAATCCTCTTCAGATGGTGCACCTCCTTCAGTTACTAAAGGAATTCCTCTTTTTAGAGAGGCACCTATAGAAATTTTAAAGCCACAATGATTTATGACGCCACACTTTTGGATCTGGGTCTCAACTGAAATTGGCTGAAAACTCATAGTTCACTGAGCAAATGTTGCCATGAAGCTGGCATTGCAATATTTGCCTCTCTTAAATTTGTACCATCACCAATACTTTGAAAGCCTTTTTTCCTATCTAGGTGTGGCAGGTGATTTGACACATACAGCCTCTGACGGCTGGAACCACAATAATGAAATAATTCACTAATTTTTCAGCTTTTGTAGAGTACTGAGGGCCTTCTTTGATTACAGAAGAATCATCTTATATGGTGGTTATATGCCAATGGTCAGGGGCCTGTTAGTCTTTCAAAGCCTGTACGACATCAAGTTTCTTTTCAGAGTGTCTATTAAATCCATTGCATTCTTTTGGGAGTCTGAGCGTTAAATATTTTAACTTAACCAGGGCTTTGTGAAGCTTCCTGACACTTCAAGTCATCCAGTTTAATTTTTATATGTCAAAACAACCTATCTCTTTAAGTATTTCGAGTTTAATTTAATTGCTTACTGAAGTTTACTACACTTTAAAGATGAGATTTTTTAGAAGACTGTAGTCTAAATGGAAGCTCTGAGTAAAGGAATTTAAGGTATAATTCCAGAATGTACAAGGCACACCAAATTACTGAAACACCCCTGTTATGGTTTTCTGGTTCTCCTTTTTTCTTTTTAAACGTAAATTTTTTAAGTTGTGTTACATCTTTCTTGTTTTGCAAACCAAAAACTGAAAAAAACTCTCCCAAGTCGTCTTCTGTGTTCTTTGTGACTCTTCTGATAAAAGTTTTACATACCTGATGAAAATTTGGAGTGTTGTATGTGTTGGTTTCTGGGTTTTGGGCTGGTTTTTTGTTTGTTTCTACTGTTATATGTGGTGGTGGTATCTTTTTTGTTTGTTTGAAGTTTTTTTGTTGTTTTTAACCTTGTGCTTTTAGAACATACATTTGGCTTAAATATATATGAAAAGATGAAATTCTGTAAGCATTTTTTTAATGTTTATTCACCTAAAATATTATTGGTGTGCAGAAAATATTAGTTCCATTTGCTTAGTGGACTCAGTTGAATTGCATATTCAACCTCACAGAAAGATACGATCTAGTACCTGAGTGAAGACCAATTCTTGGAGGCTATGCTCAAGAATCTAGTAAGTATAAAAAGTTCTGCTGAAGTAATTATTAGAGCTTTTTATTTAATTTCAGTCTGAAACATAATTGTATATATATATTTGGCCAAAACCAATAGAGACAGTAAACCTAGCTCACCCACACTCAAGTTGTTTATAACTGATAAGCTTGATTCCTTGCCCAGTTAATGTAATTTGGATCTTGGTTTTACAGATGACTTACATACTAGCCATTAACTGCAACAGAGCCTAAAACATTTTTTCTAGACTATTCAGATATCAACTGATACTTTATAAGCAATACTGCTGGAAAGCCAACTGTTTTTCCTCACCATTACCGTTATAAAACTACCCTTTAGAACTCTATTGAAGATACACTGCTTCAGATATTGCATGTAATCTATGGGAGAAGGAATAATTCCCTCCTGAAGTTGCTTCAACTAAGTTTTACTAAGGATCAATGAACATTAAAGTACTTGACATGAATAAGCAAACAAAACTTAGAAAACAATGCTAAAACTGCAGGGAGCCAAGTGTACCTCTTCCTGGTGAATCTTTCTGTAATCCAATTTATGGGGGAGTGGGATGGGGCCATTATCAGGATTTTGGGTAGGTGGTAGCAGCCTACACATCTGCAGTGGGCTGTCCAGAAAATCTGCCTGCGTTGGCCAGTGCTAAAAGAATGGAACACTTTGTTCTCCTATAGCTGATGATTTTAATAATAAACCTTCATTTTGAGAAAATTAAATTGGCAGTAATATTAATTCACCTCTAAACATATGGTATAAGTCAGTCATTCTTTAAAAGATCAGTTAGGATCTTTTTAAAGAGACTACTCAGTTTAATACAATTACATAGATTAACTGAGATTCAGATTAGCCTGTAGTCTACTGCAATTTCAGATATTCCGACTCAAAATGCAAATGTTTGTGTTTTGGATAACAGATTCCAATCAGCCTGTTTTTCAAATAGGAGCAGATAGGTTGCATAGACCATGTCTGTATCTGGTTTATACTCCTAGTTCCATTGTCTCCAAACAGTGAACTTAATCTCCTCTTTGGTAGCAGATAGTAAAGGCTATCAGTTCTTGTTATCAGCATTTCCCACGTCACTTCAGGATTACGGACAGCACCAAATTATAATCTCAATACCTAGTGAGCCAAAATAGCTTTTTGTTCACTTACAAAATCTAGTGTATTATTTTTCACTATGAGGCCATGTATGTCTCTGACACTTCATTTTAATTCTGAGTAATGCCATTTGCCTATATGGAATTTGAGTGAGGTATTCGCTATTTTTTTTTTTTCATTGCTGCAAAACTATCCACTTCTGCATCAGCAACCTCTTCCAGAGGTGTGTGAGTTCCAATTCCTTATGATTTGCTGTTTTTCACTACCTTTCATAAGGATAAGTTGGTTGTATGTTCTTGCCATAAATTCGTGTCAAGAGAAGAGTCTGCTTTACACCTTAATCAGTGTATTTCCTTTTTTTGTTTTCCTTACTTCACGCTTAGGACTTCTCTTGAGCTTCTACTTTCTACAGTCTTGATGTCTGCTTCTCTTTGTGAAAATAAGATTTCTTGTGTGCAAAAATGCCCTTTCAAAGACTTTTAAAGATAACTGCAAGGGGCCTTTTCCCTGTAGATATGCTGGGAAAGAAAACAGGTTGCATAACCTATCTGAGCTTGCTCTAGCAAACCAGAACCTTAAAGGGCTCTGTGGAAAGTCTTTTGAGTCCTGTCTTGCTGGAATTGCAGTATTTGAAACCTGTAAGGCCACTAGAAGGTACTTACTCTAGTGGCTTCTGTAATTTCAGTGTCCAGACACCAGTGCTCAATCCAGACTCTTCCACCCTCTTCAGCAAAGAGCTCTTGAGCATCATCAATTCTTACTACATACATACTGACTTTTTAAGGGACTTTTCTGACATACTCCATATATTTATATACAAATATACTTGAGAGAACTAGTGAGCAAGTTGAAGTATTCTCAAGGCATCTGTCTTGCCAACAGTGAGTTGCATGTTTGTTCTTGTTTTTAATAAGCTATCAAGCAAATCCTAAAATGTTGATTTCCATTTTTTTACTAGTTCATTTCTTTTATTAACTACATAGATCCATATTTCCAAAAATATTCCTTAAAAATATTCCTAAAAGAGTGCTGTATATTTGGCAGAAATGCGTAGCAACAATTAATCTTCTGAATACCTAAAGATTTTTTAATGCAAGAAAGCTGAATCATAGAGACACTTTGTTTGCAGACCTTCCTGCTTTATGTTGTTATGTGATACTATTGTAAGTAATTACTCTTTCCCCTCTTTCCCCTTACAATCAAATTGCTGTTACAATACATTTTTGTTAAGTAAAAAGTGTTTAAAGCATTTTACCGAATCAGGGTAATTTCTTTTTTTGCCAAAATTTCTATGATTATTAGCTCTAGGATAGTCTTCGGTAAGAGATACATAAATGCACCTCTGGCAAAGGTCTGCTGTCCTTGTCCCATTTAGTAGCAGAGTGCCTAAATTATAGTTGCAGAGGTTCGTTGCAAGCAGACAAAAAGGAAGGTAGCATTTTGCTGTGCGTGAGCAGTTAGAGGGCAAGCAGACACCATGCACCTTGACCACCTATTATGAAGCTCTTTGCTGCAATGTCAAGTGAAAGCGAGTTAATTGGGTGAAGCTGTAGAGCATGTTAGGGGCATGGTAAAGGGTTGCTGTCTGACAGCTGAATGTCAGCAGAAGCTAGTGAAGTGTGGCTGAGAGACAGAGACCTGTCACAAAGTTCATGTGGACTGTAGCACAGTTAGGGAGATGAAACGTGGTTCTGTCTCACTTTCTCCCTCATTGCATTCAAGCACCTTAAGATTTCACACTGTATGTGTCAACCCTTGTTCTCTAAGCTGTTTTCTCCTAGCACTTCTGCATTCAAATGATTGGACAGAAGATGCTAATGTTTGGCAAAATGAATGTAAATATACTTTTTTCCTTTTTCTGCTAGAGCAGCGGTATACATGCAACTCAGATGAAACTTTGAAGGCTTACGTCAGACAGTCACACTGGATAGGAATTCGGATGATGGCTGAATACATTTCTCACAAGAATATGAAGTTTGACACTTTAACTAGTGGAATAGGGACTGTTTCCCCAGAAGTACAGGCTAAGTGAGGGGGACTATTTTGTGAGCCAGTGGTGCCTTAGCATGGTACCTTGAGTCTTTTAGTCTCTAACTGTAATCCCCTTCTTCCCATCTGGCTAGAAAGAAAAGGAGAGCTGAGAGGGAACCAGAGTGACATATTGATCTAAGGCAACAAGAAGCTGGAGGAAAAGTAGGAAAGCCTTCCTTGGAAGCAAGAGAAGCACCAATTAAAGGCAGTGATGATCTCACACACTGCTGTGAAACACGGAGTGGTGTCATAATAGTGAGTGTAGTGTACATTTCAGTGTTGTTTGCAGCATGCAGCCCTAAGTAAAGCAATGGTCAATTGGGTTGTCTACCCAGATTCAAAATAAATAAATAAAAGTTGCTTCCTTTCTTGAAAAGGTAGAAAGACAGTGGTAGGTGTCATGGGCAAAAAGTACTAAAGAATTTGGAAACTTGGATTGAAGTCAAAACAGACCGAACTGATCAGATCAGTTCACCATGGAAAAAAAGAGCATGGCATTGTTTGTCTAGTATTTTGGTGTTATTAGTGCAGTGCGGAGAATTTGACCTAAAAATGGGACACTTCCCTGTGTATTCCAGTGAAGCATCTGGAAAAAAGACTTACTGTATAGGCTGTGTGTGGATTTTGGCCAAAATTTTTATAAAACTTCAGAATTAGCTATGCAGAACCAAGTTATTTGTCTTTAAGGCAAGAAAACATTGAAGATGAAATGTTCATCTGGTGCGATAATGCTTCCAATCCTGTGTATTCTTCAAACATACCAGGTTTAAATATGTTTGAATGAAACAGGATTTTCTTTTAGAAAAACAAATACAATATATAATGAAATCTTTCTCTTAATTGCTTTTAATTGAGCCTCTAGAGTGTGATTTCACTGAATGAATTAAATGCAAGAACATTAGGAAAGTAAGAAAAAAATTGTAATTTCCAGATATTACAGACTCATCTTTGTTTAAAAACTCCTGAAAGTGGAAGAGGGAATTCTTCATAATGAAAAAAGCCATTAGTATTGTTGGCTAGCAGCACCCAATGTGTGTTGTGTGTCTACCTCTCTGACTTAATATGTAATGAGTTGGCAGCCCATTGAATTATTCTCTGATAGCAAATTGTTTGCAGAATCCAGGCAGGAGTGCTGACAATTAAAATTTATGCAGAATGTTACCATTTTCTTACATTGTGTCAGAGCACCAATTTAGTCCTACTGCCTCAGCATACAGACTCACAAGATCACTGACCTGGAAGCAAACTTTCTAGATTCGGCCAGCATACATATCCGCTTTGAAAGGGATCGTAACTGGCACTGTGTTGCACAGACATCCACAAGCAATAGTTTCCTTAAGTACCAGTTTGTAGCATTTTTTGTGATTATTTCACAGAGGGTAAGAAATTGCTCTTGGAGTTACTTGTAACAGGAAAAAAAACAAGTGCAGCATACTGGAAGTCCATTGGCATTGTCTGGAAAAAGGCAACTCAGTTTTGGAAATAGCAGTGTGAGTAGGAGGTTTTGAATGATCTGACAACGTACATCTTTCTCTTTAGGGAAATAGGGTTTCTACATAAGTGCTGCAAAATGGTTATTGAAGACAGTGTTTCTTTAACACTTACTGGAATTGCTGTTGCTGCAGTGAAATGATGCAAGCTACGTAGGTAGGAGAAGCTGAAAAGAATATTATTGGACATTTGATTTGCTGTCTACTGGTATTACTGTGTATTTGTGTGTTCTAGAGTTGGGCTGAGAGGAGTGGGTATCAGAAATCAATTGTGGAGAAATACATTGACTGTTTCTCACTTTTTCCTCACCATTTTCTGCATCCGTGCTTAACTTACTCTGGAGAACTAGGAAGTTATACAGCTTTTCCAGAGATTTTAGGAGTTGCTAGAATTCTGAAGCAGCTACAGCTTGCTCCTCTCTGCACTTTTGATTACTGTCAGGCATCCTCACACCTAAGTGTCCCGTATTCTGATAAATTCTAGATCATATTTTGGCCTTGTAATTCAACAGTTGTGTTTCATTTACATTAACATATAACACTGAACTTGTTATTGCACCTACATCATCACACAGGGAGGAAACCATCATAACTTCTATTCAGTATTATTCTTCATGTGCTTTTGTCTCCCATTGGTCTGTTCTGATTCTAAGCAGTTTCATGGCTTTTTTACCTCAGTTGAGGCCAGTTGTTATTGTATGCATAACCCAGAAACCTTAATGCACAAAAACCTTATCACTATTTATTATTCCGATTTTAATAGTTTTTTTAAAATAGTTTTTTTAATGAGATAGCATATTACGTGTCAGAAGAAAGCGAAGAGAAGTTTGGGCTACTGTGTTTTGAAATTGAGTATTTGAAAGCAGTTTGAAGTGACCGAAATTAGTGGTGGGAAACCTAAGAAGTGGAAGAAGTTACTGTAATAACATACATAGTTGAGGGAAATTGAAAAGCGGTAGTGTGATATTGTAGTGGAAATCGTACAGTAATATTGTCTTTGTGTAGATTTTGAAAGCTGAAATTGTTCTGATTTACAGCTTGAGCTGTAGATTTTGCTCCTGCCATTGAAGATAAACACCATACTGTTAACAGTTTATTTCCTTATGTAATTATCTGTTTGGACTTCTGTCTTAAGACATGCATAGTCTTCTAATTTCAAGTGTCCAACTGTGCATATTGTTCCACAAATATAGATATCCAAAAGCAAAATGGGAGTCTTTGATCACAATGTGATGTTTTCGGGTGGGCTGATACTGCAATAAAAACATATAGAGATATAAGAAATGATGATATGAAAATATTTTCTCACAATATCATCATCATAAGGCAACCCACTATAAATGAGTTTTAACTGTGGTAAAACAGTTCATATATCATGAGACGACCTTTAAACTAGATCCTGAACTTGATTGTAGGTTAATCACAGAGAAACTGTGGAGAAGAACTGGTTTAGAAATATTTTCCATGTCTAATAAAAAAATTGCTTGGATAAACTAAGGTTTAGAAAGCAATTATTCCATAATATAGACAAGCTTTCCATTTTTTGGTCTTTGAGAAAACATGTTTTATAAAGTAGGGCTACCAAACTTTGAAAAATGTGCATAGGACATGACCAATTACAGTATTATATAAACATTTTGAAAGCATATTTTTGCTACACATATGCATCCTAAATATCTATTTACCTGGTGAAGTGTAACATTTCAGATGGAACCGTGTACAGCTTACAGGGTAAATGAAAGTGCTGTGCTAAAGATTTACCTGAATAGACACCTTATTTAAGATACGTAATTCCTCTTTTAAAAATTACCTAAATGCATATTTATATGATGGATTCTCATCACAGCTCTGGCATAGTCATTTGAGTTTGTCAATTTAATACGTGTTTTAGAAAGGTGTCTAAATACAATAATGTTGAAAGAGGTCTGTTGGGGGAAATTATAACTGCCTTTAAAATTCTTCTCTAAAGGTATGTGTTCAGACAATGAATGCTATAACAGTTCTGAGTATTTTTTCTTCTAACCTATGGAAACCTATTTTTATTCATCTTGAGGGTACATAAAGATACTGGATCAGTATCTTTATATACCCAGTTCTTATGAGTAACAGCCAAAAAAATTTTGTTTTACATCAATCATATTGCTGTTAAATCTGATTTCCCTTCTATTCAATGACTAGTATTCTGTTCTTTGTAAGAAGTACAGCACAGGCTCTAGATAACTAAACCAGAGCTTTTTTTTTCCCCCAACAGTGAAGCTTTTACTGTAACATAGTCTATTGACTTGCTGCCAATCATTAAGTTTCATACATTTTTTTTTTGCAACTCTCAGAGGAAATCTGATTTCTTATCTCTTTACTGGGATTTTGATGCCATATTCTAAAAAAAAAAAACAAACCTTTCTACAGCTTGAAAAAAGGCAATATACGAGTGTAATCATAGCATGAGATTTTCACTCATGGTATGCTGATTAATTGAGGTGTTGAAAGCAATACAAACCAATATGTTTAAATTTATCCTCAATATTTGTTATCCTGAGTGAACCCCATTTGTAGCTTGCAGCTTATTGATTTAATTTTTTTTACGTGTGGAAGTCTTTTTAAAACGTCACAAGTTGTTTGCATATTTCAATACTGTCATAATGTTTTTTAATGAATTATTTGTATTTTAGGGAGAATGTTGTTTGTGTGGTCAGCTGATTAAAGTGTACAAAGAGCAGACTGTTAATTGGTGTAGTAGCCTTCACTGAAATTGCGTTTCAGGTCTGCTGGTACAAATGCAGCAAAGCTCATTTGTGCATTGGCTTTTTAGTGGTTCTTACTGGGTAGAGAGTGAGCCCAGAAGGACTGAAAAACTACATTGTTACATACCTTACTTGCTAGTCCTGCTGGTTATCTCATGCTCATCAGCCCTATAATTTAGAAAAACTCAGGGAACTGCCTCATTTTAACTATGTGCTTGAAACAGTCATCTAAATTTGCTCCTATATGGGTTCTTGATGAAGGTCTAACATAGTTGTTTACTGTGGCTGCAATATAGCTTGTGGTGAATCAGGAAATCAAAAGAGTCTATATCAAAGGGAACTGCTGAAGTGGGTGTTAGAGGCAACAATTGATTTTTCTCCAGCTATAATAGCAGAGGAAAGGGGAATCTTTCATGAATGTGTCTTTATATGTATGATTGAGACTGGATTTGTTGAAATGTGAATATACACACACCATTCAGCCTCTTTTCAGATATCTATGAGTATGTGTAATGGAATCTGTGTGTCTGTATATAGGGGTTTATGCCTCAATGTCATTCAGGGTGTTAATTTTTTTATTCCATAATTATGCTTTGCATGTGATGCTTTCACATATTTTAAGACCTGATGAAATGTTTGTTATTTTCACATCTTATAGTGCATTGGCAAAGGTGAAAGCATTATGGCATTGAGTTTTCTTAAATTTGTTTAGGGGGATACAGAATGTCTTTCTTTACCGTTTTTTAAAGAACTGTTAGTACTGATATACTGATACTATCCATAGTCTTTCAAGGTAGGATAACTGATGTTTTGGTGCTGGAAGTTCTTTAATGTTGAATTTTAACTAATCTAACCTTTATACCCATTTGACTGAATGTTGAGACTCATTGAAGTATGAATCATGTTCCCATCAATGTACATTCAGTGTATATTTTCTGGCCACTTTCTAACAGTCTAACATTTGAAGACTATTAAGTGTTTGATTTCAATTGATGATAAAATATATTTAAAAGTAAACGGATATATTCCATGGTTAGCATGGCATATGTTTCCTAATAACAGGGAGTGACAGGGAAACTGTAGAAGAAGTTTATTTATATGATTTTAAAAAAATCTGGAAATTATAATGAAGAGGGGTAAAAGTTCTCTGTAAGTATTTGTAGCACTTCAAATAAAGTAGGTTATTGTTTTCTAACACTTACTCATGCAGAATAACTGAGAAAATGCCCTTTGTTTCTTTTTATTAAATATGACTATTGGTACTCAGGTACCATGTATTTTAAGTAAATGTTTAAAACAAAAAGCAAGCACCTGCAAATACTTCATAACTTTGTGAAAGGTATTTAACAGTAAATGTAGATTCTCTTTTGCTTTATTTTTTATTCTTTATGTATCATTCCAGGAAACAAGAGAGAGTGCAAACATCAGCATGGCTCCAAGCTGGAAATTCAGCCTGAGCAGAGTTTTATCCCAGACTTTTTGGCATTGCAAGCTAAACCTGACACATCCTACAGTGTTATGCAAAACAGAGACAGTTCTCTGTCTTCAATCTGTTTCTTCAGCCTGGATGTCACATCCAATCCCAGAAGAACAATGGAAAATGGATTTTCAGATTCTTAGTATCAATAATCTTTTAGAAGAGAAAAATTGTATTAATGTAAAATGCTGCAATTAAAGTGTAATTTTGTTGCTATCTTTGAATTGTAGTTCAGCATTTGTATTTTTTTACATTAATTTTACATTTTTATGAAAATGTGCATTTGTATGTTCACATTTCTGCACTTGTCATTTTTGCATACTGAAGCATTTATTTCTTTAAACTTTTATTTATTTCAGTTGTTCATTTTTTATGTAGTATATTTTTAAATGTTAAAGAATGACACACTTTGGGTAATTTTCCTCTGTCTTAAAAAAAAAATCAATAAGCCATTTTAGTCTCTATCTATCAAAGTTGTTTCATACTTGTCTATTTTAAAGCAGGACTGCAATACTTTAATAGGATTGAGAGAGCTATTTGAAATGTATGCCAATGATTCCTGTCATTTCATGGCAGCCCTGCCATGGTTCACTGAGCCCCCTCTTTTCTCTTGTCAGCTCAACTGAAGACAAGCATTTAGTTGCAAACTTTAAGCAGGTTGTGCAAAACAGAAATGATGTGACTGCTTCTCTTCCTGCACAATAATGTCACTGCTGGTCAATGTGAGAAGGTCAGGTTGCTCCTTGTAAAGCTACATGATACCACTTGCCTATTTGAACAAGTTAAGTTAACCACTGAATCTGGTCCCTGCAGGCGCTGAAAACTCACCTTTTTATCAAGTCTGCATTTCATAAGAAAGAAGAACAATTGTGGAGGGAGGATTTCTGATGATATGTTTATATACTTTATAAGGACAGTTCCCAAACCAGTGTTGCAGGTAATATATTTAGTTTAAACTGAAAGACTAAAAAGTAATGGCTGTTTTGACCTTCAAATAGACTCCTTTTTTGTTGTTGTTGGTAGGACCCAAGAGTGACGCCCATCTTTGATGCTGACAGAATTTAAAGCAAGGCCATTGCCCTGCATTTTCTGCCTTGTAGCACACAAAAGTAAAATTGTATGTCAGGCCGAGATGTCGGGGAGCTGACAAGATGCCCCAGTGACATTTCAGCTGGAAAGAGCAAGTGTCTTGCAACCAAGTGGTCAAATATCAAATAATAGGTCAAGCAGGAAGGAGCTGAGTTCTAACCACAAAGAGGTTTCTGGTAACTTACTTGACAAGCTTTTGGGTGCTTTGTGGCTTGACAAAGTGATGTTCTGTTGGGTATCGCTAGACAGACTGTTCTTTATCGCCTTCAGAAGATCAGACATTGACATTGATTAAACTCTTTAACCCTTAAAGGTTAAATCCTAGCAGTTTCATCATTGTGAATGAAGAACAAAAGAAATTTTGTAATACACCATTTGTTTTCATATTAATCACAGAACTCCCTAGTGCTATTAACTTTTGATGTGCTGTGTAGTTTTTGACAAAAAGATTGAATGCAAAATCTATATAATAGATTGTTTCTCAGTATGGGCCAGTGATACATTAGAAAAATAATATGCATTATGGAATTTGTAATTTCTTCTAATATGTCAAATGTAGGATTTGATTTTAAAGCTTCATGACTACTACTGAAGTTCCATTTTAGATGGAAATAATATTTGCATAAATGATATACCACTTAAAATGAGCAAATATTCCAACTACCCTTCCTTTCAGGTACCCCAGAGTCACAGAATATCCTGAGTTGGAAGAAACCCATGATGATGATCATCAAATCCTAGTCAGGCAGGGGACAATCCCATGAGTCACACCATGTGCCTGAGAGCATTGTCCAAACGGTTCTTGAACTCTGTTAGACTGGTTCTGTGACCGCTTTCCTGGGGAGACTGTTCCAATGAGCAAACACCCTCTGGGTGGAAATGTTTTCCCTGATATGCAATCTACACCTCCCCTGACACAAGTTCAGGCCATTCCCTTGGGTCCTGTCACTGTCACTGTAGAGAAGAGATCAGTGTCTGCCCCTCTGCTTCCACTCTTGAGGAAGTTGTAGACTACAACAAGGTCTCCCCTCGGTCTCCTCCAGGCTGAGCAAACCAAAACACTCCTAATATCTTTACATTTTCGACATAGCACCCTTAATCTAAGTTAGCTTCAAATTTTCACATATTCTCTGTTGTGCAGTCCGTTGCTCACAGCCATGATGTGCATGTATGTGTGTATATTAAGACAGAGCCATGAAATGCCAAATAATAACTCCTGCAGAACTCTTACATGCAAGAGTCAGCTGACAGAGTAAGAACATTCCTTTTCTTTATGCATTTAGTCCTCAATACTGAATAAAGTAGTTTTTGTTTTCCTCCAAGTGTCTTGGCTCCACTCTTTCCTGACAGTGACTGTTCTTAAAGGCACCACAAGTACTGTATTCTGCTCTTCCAGATTTAACATCAAAGATCTGTTATATTAATAAAAGAATGAGTGTATCTCACTGATGATTTTCCTCTCTACTATGTATAAACATATTTATGCACTTTTAAAAATATATTCTCATGGTACTCTATATGTTGAGTAAGAAAGTACCTGGTTTTTGTTATGTGGCCTCAAACCGTGGAAGATTTACAGCATATTTCTCCTTTTCTCATCATTGCAAGTGTATGTGGTATTGTGCATGTAGAGACAGAAAGAGGATTTCTTTCTGAAATCCATGTCTTACTGAGAATAGGACTATGTCCTCCAGTTACAGCTCCAAGCATGGGTTTATGTCATTTTACAGGGACCGTAACAATGGCAAACTGACTAGTTAATAGGAATGAACTAGCGAGCTATCATTTCTCACAAGATCTGGCTTGTAAGTTTTCATCGAAGGAGAACATCTACCTCATTCACTCTGTTTAAATATTGACTGTGAGCTACAGACTATTTTTCTTAAAGCTATCCACTTGGAAGGGACTTCAAAATACCTTTTGTTTGGCTGTGTGATGTCCCATTTGTAATCAAAAGCTCCTCTTTCTTATATTGTGAAGAAGCTGAGAGTAGTAAACTGAATTATCTTTGGTGTGATACCCCTGAATTGCTTTTTTATGCATCTGATAAATTGAAATCTGTGATAAATTCCAAATAAATAGAAGATCCCCTGTTAGTAGTTTATAAATGTAGTTTGTCGTTTACCAAAGCATATTTTTCCCTATCTTTTGGGGACACAATAGAAGTCACGCTTGTGTAGAATGGCAACACAGTTCAGTAGTTCTCAAAAGAGCATCCTGATGGTTTTGTACCATCTGCTCTTTCTGCCTTGCTTTGAAAATTAGAGAGTTTGAGACCTCGATTCTTACTTTCCAAGCTTTTAATTTTTAGGGCCTGGGATTTGAAGAGGACTACTTCCACTTGTATAATCTTAGCTCTGACATCAGCACTCCTCCAGGAGAACCACCAGTTTCCTTAGAAGAAAGCCCATGTCTGGGGAGGCGAGAACATTCTCCATGTTTTTTGAATGTGGTACAACAAATGATTGGCCTTCTAGTCAACCTCAAAATTAATTTATTTGCTCACTAAACAATTTCTGAATTTCTGAAAAGAGACTGTGAAATATATTATTTCTTCCCTGCAGTAGGTTTTATAGCTGTTAGTACAAGCTGTGTGTGTGCCTGTATGCACAGATATGTATATCTTTCTCAGCAAAGATTCTGGTTATTGGACTGACTGTATTGTCACTCCACACACTCTAAGCAATTCCTACTACACCAGTACACCCCCTCCCAGAGGGGGTTTTGGCTCCTCCTGTCTCCCACAACTCTTTGCAAATTCAGCAGAAGTTTACTGCCTGTCAAGTTGGATAGACATTTATGGGAGTGTCCTCCCTTGTAAAAGATCTTGAATGCCTTTACCAAGTTAATGCAGCACAGCTGAGGTTTGAAGGCACCCCCGAAGATCATGTATTCCAGCACCTCTGCTCAGAATACAGTCAGCTACAACAGGTTGCTGAGCATGTCCAGTTGCATTGAATATCTGCAAAGATGGAGTCTCTTTTGGCAGCCTGTTCCAGAGTTCAGTCACCCTCAGAGTAAAGGTGGTTTCTTCTTATCTTGAAATGGAATTTTATGTGTTTCAGCTTGCACTCATTCCCTTTTGTCCTGTCACTAAGCACCACAGAGGATAGTGCGATGCCATGTTCTTTATTTTGCAGGTATTTATACAAGTTGGTAAGATCTCCCTGAGCTTTCTCTTCCACAGGCTAAAAAAATCACAGTTCTCTCAGCTTCTTCTCATATGACAGATGCTCCAGTCATTTTATCCGTCATCATTGTGGTCCTTCACCGGACTAACTTCCATATTTCCATCTCTCTCATGTACTAGGGAGCTCTGGACTGGAGCCATTATTCATTAAGTTCCTGTCAGCCCTTCTCCAATCTGTCAAAAGGCCCTCTGGACAGCAGCAAACTCTTGTGATCTGTCAACCACTTCTTCCAGCTTAGTATCATCCACAAACTTGTGGATTTTGCACTGATCCCATTATCCAGGCCATTTACAATGTTTTTAGTTTGTGTGGGTCCCCATATTGACCCCTGGGGTACACCGCTAGTGACTGGCCTCCAGGTGGACTTCGTGCAGCTCATTACAATCCTTTAAGCTCACACAGTTCAGACTTTAAAGTTCAGCCAGTTTTAAAGCTGACTTACTGTCCATGTATCTAGTTCATACTTCCTTACTCAACAAGTGGGGCTTTTTTTTTTGTTTTGTAAAGGGCTCTCCAAGTTTCCAAACACTGCTAAAGCCCTTGATTAAGGGAAATGCAATATTTTATGTAACCTCTTTGTCAATTAGGTCAGTCTGATCATTTGATCACTTACAAGAGCACCTGATCATTCTGCTGTCATTCTGAACTTGAAAGGTTTTCCAATTCTTCCTTGATGACACATGGTGGAGAAACAAAGAAAAAATTGCATGTGCTATAACTTATCTCCTAAAAAATATTTAAACTTTCTTCTGATACTCAAAATTGCTTTAGTAGCATTTTTGTCCTGATGTTTTTTGTGGTTCTTTGATTATCCTCCAGTGAATAAACCCCAAAAAGCCCCTGGCAGCTTCAGAGTTTGGATCAAATCTATATGTGAAGAGCGCTTCTCTTCCACTGCTGGTGATGAAACACCAAGCTTACTCAGCATTTCTCCCTCCATTTTGTTGTTGCTTGGCCTTGAAATCCAAACTAACAAAAGAATCTTTTAGAACGTTATTTCCTGTATTTTCGTCTTGCCCAGCATGAGATTTTGTCAAACTTGACTTTACTGTTTAAGTGTCTTCTTTTCTCTTTGCTGAATATTCAACTAAACCACTGCAATCTGCAGTGATTTTTGCATAAATTATTTAACATCTTTGTGTACAAAGTTTAAACTGGTAAAATTACATTTTCTGATAGGTTTGCTGACTCTACTGTGACTTTGGTTTTACAGATTTAGACTTGACTTTCAATTAGGTCTCTGCAAATTTTCCTTCAATGGGAGATGGAAGGTGACGTGCTCTTTGTCACGCTAACATGGGTCTGATTGCTGTCACGGGGAGTATCATGTAGGAATTTTGGGCAATTTATATAATTTTATGTATTGCTGTTCAGTGCTTTACAAACCAGTCATTCAGCAACGCAGATGAAACTGAATCTTTGTCTGTTATTTCTGGTGTCCAGTGACTGATGAATAAAATTGAACAAGGACAAAGCAAAATATGAGGAAGTGTCTGAAAACTAAATTGTTTCCAAGGAATGCTCGGCAGGAGGTAGGGAGATCCACTGAATAATTTTTCTTCAGTTCTTTATTTACCACCTCTCCTGTACCATGCTTCCTGTCTCTTTATAAGTTAATAGTACTAATAATTATTACTGACATTGGATTGCCTTCTCATGGCTCTTCTCTGCCCAATTAAATCTTCGTAAGTGGTTGGATTTTGTTTTGACTAAATCCATGAAAGTCAGTAATTAAAAAATAGCGATTTACTTTAAGCACAAGTATTGTCACCATTATTATATACATATCCTTTCTTTTTCTTGTTAAAATTTTTTTTTAAACTTCCCGCTACATGATGGTAACAGGGAGATTGTTAAAAATTGAAGCAATATTATTTATGTTTAAATAAATACATTTCTTTTTGTGTGATATACAGCTAACCCATACAGCAGCCTCACTAAGTGCTGACTTGTGGATGTCTGAATGGTTTAGTTCACACTAGTGGTGTGGTCCTACAAGTCCTGGTGACAAGCATCATAGATGCTGTACTTGTGAGCAGTACAGTTAACAAATTAATACACCTTCTACACCTTACAGGAAAAATGCTATTAGGCTTAAAAATCTAGCATATATGCATAGCAATGCCAGTCTAAGTGGGGCAACTTTTGTATGAATTGGGCAAGAGTTTCAGTAACTTTCAGAGTGTGCTGTGTTGACTTGCCACAATGACTTAATACATAAAGTCTTTCTAATGCATGGGATTCTGCTGGCACACATGGGGGAGAAACCCAAAGCTACACTCTATCCTGTGACATTCGTATATAGCGTTTGAGATTTTTGCTGACTAAAAAGCTTTTGAAAATAATTTGTAAACCTCAGCCCACAAGGTAATTATTAAAAAAAAAAAAAGCAAGAGAATTGTGAATTAAATATTAAATCCTTTCCTACCTCAATTCCATGTGAATATTAATCAAATTTGTTCCCATAAACAATAGCATGGGAGAAATATTAGTTGCAGTGTTTGCAGTAGTAGATAAATAGTAGAAGCCTGGTTTCAGGCTTCATTCTCAGTTGGCTTACTGGAACAAATTTATGTCAGACATTTGGGGTGGGAAGCTGTATATATTAAAGCACTGACCTTAACGAGAGTCATGCAGCTAAAATCCTGCACTGTTCTTTTAAAATGTCAGGGGTTAATGTTATTTAAATGCAGTATTTGGTGGTTTAATTGAGTCATGCTTCGTTGTCTTTTACTGCACATTAATGCCAGTGAAACACTGATTGTTGACAGAAAGTTCTCTTCAGCAAAGTATACACTGACATATCGTGCTGCTATAGAGAAGCCAGTGTGGAAGACAGAGTAGTCATACTCTGCTGGAGTAGGAATCCTGTACTGTCTAAGTGGTGGCAACATCCATTATACACTGACAGGAAAGGTGAACTAGGCTTGGTTCTATATGTTTTCAGGCTGCCTCTTGAGAGAACTGATAAGACTTAATTTTTGAGTCTTTAGACAAATAAATTAATCCCAAAGGTTTTTTGTTGGGCGTGTCACACAAGTTAGTAAATGTACCTTGAAATGTACAAAGCCAACTCCTGAAGAAAGATTTGTTATAGAAGTGCCTTCTGACCACTTTTGTAGTCTGGCCTTAGGACACACCAATGGCTTTTCATCTTGTCTTTGTCTAAGTTTGGAAGCAGTAGCTTCATGTTATTTCACTGAATGCTTCTCAATGTGAAGTCATCACACCAGCTTAAAACCCTCAAGAGGGAATAGATGCTGGCTTGGCATGTAGATGTAGAAAATAGTGCAAATTGTGGACTCAAAAGCTTTCGAAGAGGAATACAGGAAGCAACAAACACTAGTGAGTTTACAAGAGCTTGTGTGCACACTGGGAGGGATGTATTTGGTGTTGTGCTTTTGCACAGCAGAATAACTATTCCAAAGTAACTGCCCTCATATGAACAGCTGCTTTATACTTCCTTATTTTGGCTGGAGTAGTCTGCATGCTGTTTGTCTAGTCCTGTAGGACTTTGTTACACTTTTGGACTCTGAGCTTTCCAGGATTTTCCTCATGACTGCAGGGTGTTTTCTGGAAGTCCTTAGAATTCTGTGTCTTGGAAATAAGTTTGCAAATGCTCATGAGTTATGACTTCTAAAATTTTTTTCAAGCCAGTGTCATTTTCCAAGTTGATATCAGCCAGCCTGGTTGAAGTCAGCAACTGCAAACGGACCTAGTTTGTGTGAAACTTTTGATGCATTTGGTGAACTTTCTGGTCCTTATACTATCTTATTAGGTGGCATTGGGACATCACACTTGGTCTTCTAAGGGAATAACTAAGTGTTTGGATCTTGTGTGGGTAGTAAATCACAAAGAGTGATTTTGTGGAAAGTCATAATAGTCAGAGCTTCTTAGTAGAAGTACTTAAGCTCATTTAAGGACTTGCCTTAATGGGTCTAGCTAAATATATTTCGTTTTCTCCTAGTGTCTGAGATACTATGGTATATATATACCATACACTATATTGTCTGGAAGCAGATTAACTGCTTCACGTAGGAATGACAGTGACATTTGCAGATCTCTTCTAAGATCTGCACTGAGCCTGTTGCATACTACGAAGAGCTATGTAGTTCGGCAGGCAGGACCTATAGAGCTCTTACCTGTGAGGACTTAATTCTCTCTACCACTAGTTCAAGGGGAGAAGACAGATCTTTCTAGCTTCCAGAAACTCACAACTATGCTGCAAAGAGCACTGAGCAATACAGAGGTGTAAAGCCATAAAGAGACTTGAGGTAGCCTCCTGTTGTTCAAAGTCTAGTTGTCCATGCAATGCATTCATGTATGAACATATGAGTTGGGTGCTGGCTTTTTGAACATGTTAATGCTGTATTTTACTTTCTGTATTTTTTAGCAATCTGTGGTGTATGTGCTCATATTGCATGCCTTGCCCTGAATTACCTATTTTTCCCAGAAGCACGTACAGCAGTCAGGTAGAGCCAGCTGTTGCTTGGTAAGCACTTAAGCCTCTACCAAGGCATAATGTGTTAAATTATTAGCAAGAAAAAAGGGGAAACTCAATTATTAACAGTGAAGTGTGAAGAATGTATTGTTTGGCATTGTAAATAAACCCCTTTTTAAAAGTGTGAGCCAAATATCATAGTCTTAGACTAACTACAAAGCAGGGCTAGTCATTTAGCCAAAAAGCTTCAAGAAGAAGGTATGTAAAACTGACGAGTTAGAAAAATTGTCTTAATATTTTCCTGGTGGATACTCTGATTTAGGAAAATAATGTATTACAGGAGAGAATAGCTAGAAGCAGCTTTAATTGTGAAGGATCATAAAGAAAAGAAAAACAATTAGTCTCTGATTAGGTTTAAGGGACATCTGTAGCCTTGCTCAGTGGCAAAAGACTGATTATTTCTAAAGAAGAGGATTGTGTGATTTTATCAATAAACTAGGATTTGGACACCAAATGCTGCTTAGAAGCTTTTGCTTTTCTACTTAGGTAAAACTTAATACCTTCATTAATGGATATAGTGTCCATTTGCCTACAGTGGTCCCCTGTGATCACAGGTTCTAACCAGACTACAAAAGGACAAAGATTCACAAGCCATATAATGCCATTCTCTGCAAAGGAAATATAGGTTGCTTCCCCTATAAGATTTGGGTAGTTTTACAGTGGGTTGAGCAGAACCATATCATTCTTCCTATTTCAGCAAAAGTGTTTCTGTCTCACGTACACACACAGCTTGACTTCCTAAAGGGTACGGATTAAACAGTTGGGGTTATTTCAAAAGTGTCTGAAGTTCTCTTCCTAGCCATAAAGAATTGCACTATAAAGATTTATAATTTGAAAGGGAGGAGTTTCCTCTTTTCTGCTGCTGCACAAAAAGACTTGGTTTCTTTTAATAACTGAAATGGTTTCTACCTCTGTCTGAGTCTACAAGAACCTCTTAGAAAGTTCACAGAGCAGTTACAGTTCACCATGTGAGCTAGTCAAATGCAAACTTATTTCTTTGAGCAGGCACTAGTCGTCTTTTCCATTAAACCAGTTGTCTAATGCACATCCAATTTAGATACTATAATTTTTATAGACAAGTCTGAGGACCTCAGGAAGATATGAAACTTAAGGACATGAAGTGTGTAGAGCTACTTGGGCTGCCTTTAGACTGGAATCTGGACTGTAGTCCTAAGAGAATTCTTGTGATAGGAATTTCTGCATGGCTTCCACAAGCTTTTTTCTTTTTTGTCTCCAAGTTCCTGTTCTTCATTTCCTGTATGTCTTCTTTGTTTCTTCTGTTGTGTATGTATATGTATATTTATTTTCACTCTAAAAGTTCTTCCTTTTCCAGAATGAAGTAGTACTCTGTGAGAATGAATTAAGGAAGAAAGTAGATCCAGGTAGTATAGCTTTGAGTGTTTCTAGAATTTCCCCTATATTAGAGCAGAGCTTAAACATCCTATCAGAAATACAGGGTCAGTCAACTGGGTTGTGAACCTGATACTCCAGTTTTCTTGTTTTGACTACCAACATGAGTCAATTCTAAGTAATATTTCAGTGCATTATCTTTGCTATAGTTATTCACATTGTGAGGGTTTTGTCTAAAAACAGGTCCCTGTCCCCAAAGATAACATTATTATATGAACTCAGATGTTTTTCTTAAAAGAATCAAATAAATTCTGCCATACACATATTACACAGAATCACTAAATCACAGAATATGCTGAGTTGGAAGGGACCCAGAAGGATCATCAGGTCCAACACCTGGCCCTGCACTGGACAATCCCCAAGACTCTCACCATGCCCGAGAGCATTGTGCAAATGCTTCTTGAGCTCTGTCAGGCTGGTGCTGTGACCACTTCCCTGGGGAGCTATTCCAGTGCCCAAACACCGTATGGGAGAAGAACCTCTTCCTAATATCCAACCTAAACCTCCCCTGACACATCTCCAGGCCATTCACTCGGGTCCTGGTCACCACAGAGAAGAGACCAGTGCCTGCTCCTCCTCTTCCCCTCATGAGGAGGTTGTAGACTGCACTGAGGTCTCCCATCAGTCTCCTCCAGGCTGAACAGACCAAGTGACCTGAGGCACTTCTCATATGGTTTCCCCTCAAGGCTCTTCACCATCCTCATGGCCCTGCTTTGGACACTCTCTAACAGTTTAATGTCTTTCTCATATTGTGGCACCCAAAACTGCTCCCAGCACTCAAGGTGAGGCTGCCCCAGTGCAGAGCAGATCAGGACAATCCCTCCCTTGCCCAGCTGGCGATGCTGTGCCTGATGCCCCCCAGGACACAGATGGCCCTCCTGGCTGCCAGAGCTCTGCTGACTCATAATCAACTTGCCAGCAACTGGGACCTCCAGGTCCCTTTCCATGGTGCTCCCTTCCAGCATCTCACTCCCCAGTCTGTCCATACATCCAGGATTGCCCCACCCCAGGTGCAGAATCCGGCACTTTCTTGTGTTGAACTTCATATGGTTGGTGTTTGCTCAGCCTTCTGATTTGTTGAGGTCCCTCTGCAGGGCCTCCCTGCCTGAGAGAGAGTCAACAGCTCCTCCCAATTTTGTATCATCTGTGAACTTGCTCAGTGTCCCTTCCAGTCCTGCATCCAAGTAATTTATGACGATGTTGAAGAGCACAGGGTTGAGGATGGGGCCCTGTGGAACCCCACAGTGACAGGTCCCCAGGCTGCTGTCACCCCACTCACTGTAAGCCCTTCTGCCCAACTGTGAGCCAGTTGCTCACCTGTCATATGTTGTGTTTATCCAGCTGTGGGCTGGACATTTTGTCCAGAAGGATCCTGTGATGGACACTATCAAAAGCTTTACTGAAATCCAAAAAGATTACATCAACTGGCCCCCCTTGATCAACTGGACGTGTTACCTTGTCATAGAAGGAAATCAGGTTTGGTAAGCAGAATGTTCTTCTCATGAAGATATTCTGGCTGTAACCAATGACTGCGTTGTCATTCAGGTGTTTTTACTACCTCCCAGAATAATCCTCTCTATAACTTTACCAGGCACTGAGGTGAGACTGACAGGCCTGCAGTTTCTGGGGTCCTCTGTCTTGCCCTTCTTAAAAATTGGACAATATTCTCCAGCTTCCAGTCAGCTGGGACTGCTCTGGATTCCCAAGACTGCTCTAAAATCAATTAGAGAGGTTTTACAATGACATCAGCCACGTCTTTGGGGATTTTTGAATGAATTCCATAAGACCCCATAGATTTGTAGGGATCCAGCTGGAGTGGCAGATCCCTCACAAGTTCAGGGTTGACTAGGAGGTGATCATTCTCACAGTCATGGTCCTCCAGCTCAGGGCACTGGGACCCTCTTAGTCAATCATTGGTGTTGAAGACAAAGAATGTGTTAAACACCTCTGCTGTGGCCCTGTCCATGTTTGTGAGGTGACCATCCTCATTGTGTAGCGGGCTGGTGTTATTTTTACACTGTTTATTGCTATTAGTAGGTATCAAAAGTCTCTTTTTAATGCTCCAGTAGTTCTGGCCACCTTCATCTCCAGTTAATCTTTGGCCGCATGAATTTTCTCCCTACAGTGGCGAGCAGCATCTCTTATTGTTTCCATGCCACCTGGCCTTGCTTTCACCGGGCATACACCTGCTTTTTTTGTCTTATTTCCAAGAGAAGGTTCCTGCTTAGCCAACCTAGCTTTCCACCTTGACTGCTTTACTTCAGACATTTGTGAATTGCCTGCTCTTGTCTCCTTAGAAGGTGATGTTTAAGAAGTGACCAGCACTGATGGACCCAAGCACCTGGAAAAACATTTTCCCAGGGGACATTACTCACTAATTCCCCGAGCAGCCTGAAATCTGCTCACCTGATGTCTGGAGTTGAATTGTTGCTGGCACTTTTCCTGCTGTCAGCTGAGGTTTTAAACTCAATCACTTTGTGGTCACTGTGGCCACAACAGCCACCAGTGTCCACTTTGATCCAGGAGATCCTCTCTGTTGACAAGCAGAAGATCAAGGAGAACATCTTTCTGAGTCAGCTCCCTTAGGACCTATTCCATGAAGCTGTCATCCAGGCTTTTGAGGAACCTGCTGTCCAAGTTGCATGATGTTGTACCAGCTCCCAGTTGACTTCTGGCAAGTTGAAGTCCCCCATAAAGACAAGGGCTGCTGACTTGGAAATGTCCTTTAGTTCCTCAAAGAATAATTTGTGAGCATCATCATGCTGGCTGGCAGGTCTACAGAAGAGTCCCACAATGATATCCTCATTATTTGTTTTCCCCTTGATTCTCACTCAGAGGCTCTCAGCTGTGCCATTGCCAGCTGTGAGCTCCATACATACGTTCTGTCCTTTTCATTACGTACAATGCCACCCCCAGCCTCTTCTGCCCTACCTGTTCCATCTGAAGAGCCTCTAACTGTCCATCAGAGCGCTCCAGTCACAGGACTCACCCTACCAGGCTTCACTTACGCCAGTGATGCCAAATCTCTGGGGCTGGGCCTAGCTTCCTGCTCCTCTTGTTTGTTCCACATGCTGCGTGCATTAGTGTAGAAGCATTTCAGGTGTGGTACATTGTAGCAAATGAAGCTGATTGAAGGTTCCCATTAGTGCTTGTTTTCTTAAGTTTTGTCACACCATCCCATTGCTCATCACTGGTGAGCCGGGTTTGGTCCCTTTCACCCTTCCAAGCTAGTTTAAAGCTCTGGCAATGAGCCCCACTAGCTCCTGTGGTAAAACTCTTTCTCCCCTCTGAGAAAGGTTCATCACTTCAGGTGTCAGTAGACCAGGTGTTGAGTAGAACACATGGTCAAAAACCCCAATTTTTTTCCAATTACACCAGCCTAAGAGCCACACATTGATCTGATGAATCTGCCTATTCCTATTAATATTGTTTGTTGTTACCAGAAGGAACAAGGAAATCACCTCTTGCATTCCTGATCCTTTTAGCAGTCATCTCAAGGCCCTGAAGTCTCTTTGATTGCCCTTGCACTTCTCTGTTATTTCATCACTGCCCTGTTGAACAGCCAATAAAGGATAGTAATGACAAGGCCTTACTGTACTGGAGAGTCTTCCGGTAATGTCCCTTATCCATGCTCCTGTGAGCTGGGTCCGGTCTGCATGTCAGGCCCTTCATTCCCCTTGGAAGGGGTCTCCTATTATAACAACCCTCCTTTTCCACTTAATAGGAGGTCATGATGGGTGCAGGTGGTGTTACGTTACGAGGACACTTGATCCCAGAAGGACTATCACCCACCTCATCAGTTGCCTGCCCTTCTAGTTCCAGAGCCTCACACCTACTGTGGAAGGTGCCAGTCCTACCTGCCAGATTCTGAGAAGGTGGAGGAACCTTCCTCCTGGTACATGCTGTAACCTGCTTCCAGCCTTCATCTTTAACAGACCCCAGACTAACAGAGCCCAGACTGTTCTGGGGTCAGAACTGCAGGGTTCTGAGTCCATCTGCTTCTCCACAGCAATGGAAGTTTGAGACTCCCAAGAGTCTCAACTGTAGTGTCTCTGAAAATAATCCTCAGCCCATTTTTGTTTGCTTGAATGCTGCATAGCCTGCTCACTTCCTTGCGTAGCTCCCTCACCTGGTGACACAGCTCCTCAACCACAGCACACCTTCTGCAAAATAACTTTTTGTCAGCCTCAGCCTTGCAGAAAGGCATCAGGCACTCCTGGTAAAAAGGATCTCTTCATGCTCTTCCTTACCAGCTCCTCAGTCTGTTTGCTGCCTCTATTGGCTGCTGCCGGATGGTCGGAGAGGAGCCCCTGCTGTTTGCCCTGCCTATGTGAATTGCCGTGTAAAAGCTGCTGTGCCATGCCCTCACTGCTGTGCCACAGCTCTGTTTGCCGCCCCCTGTTCACCGTGCTCCCTGGAGCTGTTTAGATCTCCTGGGAATGCGATTCCCCTGTACAGCCTGATCTGCCCCTCACCCCCAGAGTTACCTCAGTCACTGCTGCCCCGCTGACTTACAATATTAACTAAAAAGCTTCCAGATGGGAACTTAGAGGACTGCAAGAGTGATAGAAGAATTAAGGGTATTAAAAACTAATTCATTCACTTGGTACAGATATGAAAAACATTGTATAACACAATAATGATGAGACACACCAATACACCTATGAAACAGTTGGAGGGGAAGCTTCATCATGGTGAAACCTGAGGTTTGTATCCACAGCAAATGAGAGGATGAGAACATCCTCGAGTTCATTCCATCTGTCTGTGGCCTACAGTACCCAAGAGCATTTGGTTTGTTAAGGCAATGTTGCTGTTCTATGATAATTACGTCTTCTGTTCTGTGATACCATTACACAGGAGTTGTGAGCATTCTCATGAATCACAGAACTAAGGGATCGAATTTAAAAATTTTGCATCACAGAACTGTAAACAAGCCGCTGGCTTACAACTCGCAGAATTGCCAAATGGTTGAGGTTGGAAAGGATCGCTAAAATCTAGTTCCAAACTCCTGCTCAGAGCAGGGTCAGCTAAAGAGAGTTGTGTTCCATTGGTCTTCTAATGTCTCCAAGGACGTAGACTTCAAAACCCTCTGGTCAACCTGCGTCACCCTCGCAGCAAAAAATTGTTTGCTGATGTTCCAAGGGAACCTCCTGTGTTTCAGCTTGTGCCCGTTGCCTCTGGTCCTGTCACTGGGCACTATGGAGAGGAGTCTGGCTCCCTTAGTCTTCAGTCTCTCCTGTTGGGTATTTATGCATGTGCATGAGGTCTCCCCTGGGCTGGCTTTTCTTCAGGCTGAACATGCCCAGCTCTCTCAGCAGCTCCTCATATCAAAGGTGGTATAGTACATACGGTTTCTTTGTTGTCCTGCACAAGTTGTTCCAGTATATCCATGTCTCTTTTGTTCTGGGGAGCCCAGATTTGGCCACAGTATGTATCCATGTGGCCTCACTAGTGCTGAGCAAGAGTGGAACTCTGCTCCTGCTGGAACAGAGGAACTCTGTCACCTTCCTCAATCTGCTGGCCACTCTTTGCCCAAAGCGGCCCATCATACTGTTGACCTTTTATGCTGTGAGAATGCTGCCTCATGGTCAGCTTGTTTCCAGTTGAAACCCTAAACCCTTTTCTGAAAAACGGATCTCTGCCTCGGTAGCCAGCACGTACTTGTGCCTGGGGTTATTCTTTCTCAGTCACAGGATTTTCAGTTTCTCCTTGTTGAACATCTGGGGTTTTCTCTTGTGGAAATCCCTCTGAATGTCAGCAAAATGCCCTGGTGTATCAATCACACTGCCCAGTTCTGTATCATCTATGACCCTGCTGAGGATGCCCTTTATCCCATCCTCAAGGTGATTAATGGAGACGTTGAACAGCACTGGGCTTGATTATTCAGCTACTTTTAAATTCACTATTCATTTAAGGAACCTGTACTTGGCTGGCTTGTCTGTGAGAATGTTGCAGGAGCATGTGTCAGAGATGTTGCCTATGTTAAAACCATCCACTGTTCTTCCTTCACCCACCAAGCTAGTTGCCACATTCTAAAAGGTCTGGAAAGAGTTTCCAGGAGCAGTTGTTCATTGCCTTCTTGGAGACTGAGGTAATGCTGAAGGTCCTGTTCTCCAATTTTTTAAAATTTCTTTTTCCTATTCTTCGAGTATTATTTCTCTGTTTCAGTCCTTGGGAGCCTCTCCTTTGAATGGTCTCCATGACTATTCAAAGACAACTCTAAGTGGCCTCATAGTGACACCAGCAGCTTCCTGAGCACTTCTGAGCTTATATATAAACTGCTTATTTGCTCTTTTGCCCAGTCTGTCTTCATTAAGTAAGTCTTCCTTGCTCCAAAGCTCTCTGGTCTCAGTGGCCTAGGATTCCTAATAGCAGATTTTATTGGCCAGGACTGAAACAAAGAAGGCATCGAGTGCCTTAGCCTTCTGTATGTCAGTTGTCACCAGTTTCCCTGCTCCATTCGGCACTGGGTTCACATTTTCCCTTTGCTGTTCTTGTACTTTTGGAATATTTCCCTGTTGTCCTTCACATTCCTTGCCAGATTCAACTCCAGATGAGCCTTGGCTTTCTTAACTGCATCCCTGCACATCTGGACAGCAATACCATACTCTTCCTGAGTCACTTGACTCTGGTCCCACCTGTAGTCCACTTTTGTTTTATGTTTGTTCAATTGCATGAAAAAAGTTGAAGTGAGAGGCCAGTGAAAGTGGTTCTTCCTGTAGCTATTGATTTTGTTGATTAACAGAGAGGGAGACAAATATGAAGCCATATTAACTGCTACTGTGTGCTTCATGTGACCAAAGACAGCAGAAATATGTCTGCTTTTTGGTAGGCTATGACTGACAGACTTTAGATATTTTCATTTTGATGGGCTTAATTGTCACCTAGAACTCCTTGGGTTAAAAAGTTAGACTAGATCCCAAAATAAACATCTTAATTATATTTGTATTGGGGAAAATTACTATATTTCCCTCATCCATGTGTTAGGTTTTGTAGATAGATATGGAAGGATACCTACAACTGAAGTTTATTCTTATATTTTTTTCCATATCAAACAAGAAATTCTGAGAATGGAAAAGAAATTGTATAAAAGAACTATTTTGTAATCCTGGTTAATAGAACCTCTGCAGTTTTAAAGAAGAATACTTCAGAAACAAGTGGTGAATAAGAATGGGTAATATAACACATGGATGAAAGTGGATTTTATAGAAACTGCTGATGTTCAGAAAATGAAAGAGCTGGTAATAGCAATTAATGATTGTGAAGTCTGCTACTCTGTTCTGCGAGATGTTAAAACCATGTCTGAAAAGGGAAGAAGATTAAAATACATATTGATTGGCTGATGGGCAAAAGGTAAGGTTTAAAAGCAAAGAATTGACCAATATGTGTGGTATTAATTAAACTCTTCTCATCACTGTGAATAAACAAGGTCTGATAACCCATATCTGTAAATTCCTGAATTGATTCCAGATTGAGTGTACTTCAAAGGTCTATGCCATGTAAACCAGAAATCACCTTCAGAAGGGTCTTTTCCCGCAGCTCAGGGGAACTGCAAGACATGATCTTTTCTGCTGCACAGTTTTCATTCTCAGCTTTCCTGCTGATTAAGTAGGAAATTCATAGTGGGTGGATTGATAAATAGGCCCCAAAGTGCACAAGTTTGTCAGAAATGCCTATGCCTTCCACGAGGACAGAAGGCGCAGAAAAGGTGAGTATGTCAGTTTGGTGAGCTGTTGATAACCAGATATGACCAGTTATAAAATATTTGACTAAACCTGCAAAGATGGAGACACCAGAAAGGACTGTAATGTTGGTGCTTTGGAGGCAGGACTAAAAAACTGACTTTAAGGTGGGATGCCTCCTGTGGGAAATCCTAACCCCACTGAAGTGAAGAAGAGCTTTGGCCTTTTATTCACCAAGACTTTTATTACACTCAAGCTGGATTTCTTGCCTTTGGGGGTGCACAAAGCTTTAAGGAATGTTACTCAGGCAGCATGTGCTTCTCAGTGTTTCTTCTGCCTTGGGTGGAGATCTTTTTCTAGGAGAAATAATAGCAATACTAAGCATTTCTTTTCTCTGAGACTTTGAAAGCATTTTGTAAAGTGCCTTTAGCTCTTTTTAAGACTTCTGTAACTATGACCTAAAAGAGTTTTAAAGTCTAAACTAAAACACTCTCTACTGTGAGATAAATATAGCCGAATATTCTGACTCCTTTTCTTACATGGGCCCCATTTCCCGTATCTGTGGTTTTCTTAGATTTTGTTGTCTCACATTTTGATACTTGAAATAAAATTCAAAAAGTAGAAGAATGAAACCTGGATTAAAGGGGTTCAGTGAAGAGGAAAAAATGTCTGCCTCCTGACTACTTGGTGTCTCCATTTTGTTTTATATAGCAAAGGTTATATATATTTTCCCCCATTTTCTTTTCTATATCCTTTCAAAAAGGTGTTTTATTGACATTAAAGACTATTCCATCATGGAGTGTTGCACAAACAGGGAAGTTCTGTAGCACAAATATAGCAAAGAAAGGAGGAAGTATAGAGTAGGAGAAAGTGAATCACAGCTGAAAGCACAGAATTTCTACAGTTTAGCAGAGTCCTTAAGTAAAAAGGTTTAATCAAAAGACAAGCTGAGTAAGTAAGTAAGGTTGCCCCAGCTCTGTGTACTAAGTATCTCCTAGCTAATTTGGGCAGTTATTTTTTAATTTGTGCAACACAAAATTAAGGTTTCCCAGAACATCAGAAACCCAGCGTGGTCATACCCACAGCACAGGTCCAGAGAGGGCAGCAGGGCTGCAGCCTCATGCCACTGCCTTTGTTTGATGCAGTGACTGCCTCACCCAGAGAGCTGCTCCTGATCGCTGGGTGCTCTCTACAAGCATTGACTGGCAATTGTGATAGCTCTTTGCTGAAATCATTCCTTCTTCAACCTGCACTTTTCCTGCCAAGCCTTGATGCATTTTTGCATTTGGGGTCCTTGCAGGTAGGAGGGGGTGGCTGTCCTGGCTGGCCAGTCACCTTCTTTGAAGTGCTGGCTGTCCCATACAGCGCCATCTCACTCTACCATTCATGAGGCCAAAATGGATGAAACCATTGTGAACTGCTTGTTGCTTCGTACATTCCCATCACATACTCAGTGCTATGTTATTTACAATCTTTTTTCATCTGCTCCCTTTCTGTCATATCTGATGCCCTTATAAGTGTTTTCAATTGATTTCTGCTGTTGCATCATCCAGTCAACACTGGCCTGCATGAGGTTTTAAGTGCCCTGGTTACTCCCTGTTGCCAATAAACTATTCAGGATTCCCTGCTGTTTGTATTCACAAAACATTCAGTGCAGTTTCTGGCAAAGCCAATTATCTCAATAGCAAAGTTACAGTGGTAGCATAACTATGGAGATTTTTCTCTGTTTCTTTTGTCCAAGCTCCTTAAAAAAGTGAGCAAGTTGATTATCACACTGTTTTCACTACTTAACAAGGCTCCATATTATGCCAATATGTATGAGGGAGGGGAGCTTCATGCCGATGGTGCTCAGGCACGTATTTCTGAAGGCAAAAATTAGCAAATTAGCAACTCTATCTCATGAGAAAACTTGAATGAACAGGTCTTCTGTAGTTTTGGTATCATAACCACGTGAATACCTAGTGCTTTTGATCTAGAGAGCCTACTTTGGTCTAGAATGCATTAGAACCAGTGGAATATTAAAATCTGTCCTTTGCCAAAGTAAGCTGAGGGACAGAGCGATTAAGTGACTGCCCCCAAATACTGTTCAAGAGTATATTTTAATGTAGACTTCTGGAATCCAGGTTCTCAGCCTCCTTTCAAGGCATTCCTTACAAGATTTCACTAAGGTTTTTGTGTTGCTAATTCATCTTCCACACATTTAAAAAATGCAACACCTTCAGTCATATCTATTGTTGAGATTTATGACAACCAAGAAAACTTATGGACAACTAAGAAAAATTACTGTTTTCTTCATTGTTTGTTTCAATCAAAATTGAATTGTAGCTGGGTTTAAAGATAAATATTTCACCCAGGAAGAAAAATGAAAGATTAAACTTAGTCCTGGGAATCTGTTTATGAAAATAATACCTTTTTTTTCAGTGGTTCAGAGAACCATGTTCTCCACATAGCCACATTATGACTTGTAAAATGTCTTAATTCTCCATTCCATTTTTTTTAATGTAGTTGTATAAAGGAGGGAATTAGGATTATTCCTGTTGTGTTTTTTCTAGTGCTTCAATTCAGTTATTTAGCTTCTTGTGAGGACCATCAGGAGGTAAGAGTGGAAAACCCATGTGCAATATGACTTTTATAATAAACTGCCTGAAAATGATGAGTGATTAAATATTTTTGAATGGAGCAAAGTGCGTTTGCTTGCCCTTTAAACCCAGTTTAAAATTGGCACTTGTTCTCATCTTTGTTTGGTTTCCTTGTTCTGTCATATTAAGAAGTGGCCTGTGCTTCTAGTATTTGTTAAGTTCCCTGTTGTACACACAGCAACTTGCCCCACTGAAAATGTTCAGGCATATTGTATTTAAATGCCTGATGTCCACCAGACTAATGCAAGCATTAATTAAGAGTAATTATGAGGAAATCTATCAAATTACTAAAACCTTAGAGGAGTTGTTCTTTTAAAAAAATTGTGTTCAAAACTGATTTATTTCTTTACTGGGCATCACACAGTCCAGAGGAAGAGACCTTTGGGACTAAATTATCCCTTTATGACAAGGTAACCCACCTCGTTGGTCAAGGGGAGCCAGTTGATGTAATCTTTTTGGATTTCAGTAAAGCTTTTGATAGTGTCCATCACAGGATCCTTCTGGACAAAATGTCCAGCCCACAGCTGGATAAACACAACATATGACAGGTGAGCAACTGGCTCACAGTTGGGCAGAAGGGCTTACAGTGAGTGGGGTGACAGCAGCCTGGGGACCTGTCACTGTGGGGTTCCACAGGGCCCCATCCTCAACCCTGTGCTCTTCAACATCTTCATAAATTACTTGGATGCAGGACTGGAAGGGACACTGAGCAAGTTCACAGATGATACAAAATTGGGAGGAGCTATTAACTCTCTCTCAGGCAGGGAGGCCCTGCAGAGGGACCTCAACAAATCAGAAGGCTGAGCAAACACCAACCATATGAAGTTCAACACAAGAAAGTGCCGGATTCTGCACCTGGGGTGGGGCAATCCTGGATGTATGGACAGACTGGGGAGTGAGATGCTGGAAGGGAGCACCATGGAAAGGGACCTGGAGGTCCCAGTTGCTGGCAGGTTGATTATGAGTCAGCAGTGCCCTGGCAGCCAGGAGGGCCATCTGTGTCCTGGGGGGCATCAGGCACAGCATTGCCAGCTGGGCAAGGGAGGGATTGTCCTGATCTGCTCTGACATGGGACAGCCTAACCTTGAGTGCGGGGGACAGTTTTGGGTGCCACAATGTGAGAAAGACCTTAAGCTGTTAGAGGGCATCAAAAAGAGGGCAACGAGGATGGTGCCATATGAGAAGCAGTTGAGGGTCCTTTGTTCAGCATGGAGAAGAGGAGACTGAGGGGAGGCCTCACCACAGTCTAGAACTTCCTTGTGAGGGAAGAGGAGGAGCAGGCACTGATCTCTTCTCTGTGGTGACCAGAGACAGGACCCAAAGAAATGGCCTGAACCTGTGTGAGGGAGGTTTAGGTTGAATATTAGGAAAAGGTTTTTCACCCAGAGGGTGTTTGGGCACTGGAACAGCTCCCCAGGGAAGTGGTCACAGCACCAGCCTGACAGGGTTCAAGAGGCATTTGGACAATGCTCTCAGGCACATGGTGTGACTCTTGGGCTGTCCTGTGCAGGGCCAGGAGTTGACCATGATGAATCTTGTGGGTCTCTTCCAGATTCGGAAATTTTGTGATTCTATGAAATCATCTAGTCATGATGTAGAGAAAAAAGGAGGACATGCAGGAGAAGCTCATAGGCGTTCTGTTTCCTTGAATAGATGCCATACATCTTAGTCCTTGTCTGTCTGAAGATGAAATTCAAGGATACAGGTGTATTTTCACCTTTCGGTGCCAGGCCGTCAGCCCAGGCTGTACCCATCTTCCAAGGTTTGGAATGTGCTTTTTCCTACCTGTTAGCCCCACACAGGAACCAGTTCCACTGGGGGTCAGGCCTGCAGGGTATTCAAAGTTTGCTGTTTTTTGCAGCAGGATTCCAGGACTGGCCACGTGTAGTGCAGGCTGAAGAAGACATACTGTAGGGAAACTAGGCACTAATGGGATACAAATGTTTTCATTTAATGCAAGAATGAGGTGGTGCTGTGGAAGACAGTATTTTACTGCAAGGGAAAACACCAACAATGAGTTTCTAAAAGTGTGTTGAGTCAACTCAGCATGTCTCTTTGACCCGTGACAGTTGGATTTCTGTAGCACTAGAACAGAGCCCAACTATCTGTTTGCATACACAAGATGTTGACACCCACAGTTCCTGGCAGGATTCTGCTAACAGGATTTTTTACACCCACTCCCCTTACAACAGAACAAACCACAGCAGAAGTTTTCAACTGTCCAACTTTTTTTCCTCTTTTATTCTTTCTGATCATGTACATCTAGGTCTTGGTTGCTGTAAAGCCTCTTGCGCCTTTCAACTATCGAGTAACAACTATTAGCTGGGCTATTAACGTGTTTCACTTTGTCTGCGTCTTTCAGAAATACTCTAATTTAATAGATGTTGTTACTTGGACACGGGAAGGAGAACCCTAAGTATTGTGTGTTACTTAAAAGGAATTATCAACTGGAAGAGGAGGCAAAGATTGGAAAGTTGCTAATCTGAATAAAAAGACAGTATAAATATATGAAACTGTATTGTCTTCCTACATGTTACTTCCGCAGTTTCCTCTTCTCCCTTAGGGGTGCTTTGCCAAAGAGCCACACTTCTAGAACATAGAATATTTTCAGACGCCCCAAATTGCATCAGGAAGAGGAAGCCAAAGAATGAACCAAAACACTGAACTTTTCCCAGGGAAGTGGGATGTAGTGTCTCCAAGAGGCAGCAGAGCTGTTCGCAGTCTCCCCAGAAAGAGGCATCATTTTGTCATGACAGGGCTACTTGGAGCACTGTCAATCCCAGCTGACTTAGAGAAATAGATTTCCCAAATGTTGTGGGTTCAAACATAGTTTGGAGTGGAAATTTCAGCTGCAGCTTAGGGCTTTTCTGGAGGTATGTGTTTCGACAATTCAGTATTTCTACTACACTAAATTTTAAACAGGCTGAAGCTGCCTCTGTTAGTAACTCTGCAGAATTTACCTGATAATGCTGGTGCCAAAGTTTTTACTGTGCTTTAGGAGCTCAAAGGCGTTTGTCAGAATGTTGCAAAACCACAGATTAGTTAATTAGCAACTAAAAGCTGAAAAAATGCTTCAATCTGCAAATATGTCACGGCAGAGATCTTTAAAAAAATGTTTCAGGTAAAAGCACGGACATTAACTCCTGTGAGCTGCACATGCCTTGGAACCTAGAGAGAAGAGTAAGATAAATGGGAATACATCCCACACACTAGGAGCATGCCACACTGCACTCTGATAACCTAGTGTGAAAACGTACAGTTGTCGCTGCAAATTCACACACTGATGTGTATTAAGTGAATCAGCTCAGAGCACTAAACCAAGCCAGTTTGGAGACTTCCTCTGGGAAGAAGCCGCAGCAAGCACGCTGCCAGATTGGCAGGCTGTGATGTGCTGCCCAGGCAGGCAGAAGGATGGTTTGGTCTGGGGAAGGAGCCGGGGGGCCCCGGCGGCTGGGCATCCCATGCTGGGCTCTGCCCCAGGTCCCGCTGAAGCGCAGCGTGGCGAGTCTCGTGGTCCTGTGTAAACAGATGTCCATGGGATGATTCACAAAACTGTAATTACGCACAATAGTGCAAATGTTTAATTAATCAGGTCTCATGTCCTTATTATCCCCTCACTGGCTTTCACTAATAATGACCCAGAGGAAAATTCTGTGCCTTCTGTGAATTATATTTTATTTACAAGGGCTTCATTTCTTAGAAGATTTTTTCTTTCATTCCTGGGTAGCACTACCAACAAGAAAATATAATTCTGATGTCCTTTACAAGTAAAACTTGTGACTGGCCTAAAATGCAAAATTAGGGAAGGCTTTGTGCTACCTCACATGGTTCCTTTAGCTGAATAAATTAGAATAACTTAGCACTTAATACATCTCTTGCCTCACATTCAAAGGATGCATAAATATTTGGCAGTAATCCTATGACTAAAGTTGAGAGGAAAAGAAAAGAGGTCTTGAAGGAGAAGCTGTTCTGTTTGAGCAGAGCAATTCCTTCCAAGTTGGTTTTTAATCTGTATGAAGCATTAAACCACAGAAGGGTGTCTGGAGCCAAGAATGGAGTTCCAGCCTCCTTCCCTGAAGATGCCTCTGCCATCCCCAAAAGTCAGCCACTGGAAAGAAAGTGTTAAAAAGGATATTGTTTGCATTAAGGGGCCGAATTTTCCACTGGGTAATCATCAGTGAAACCTAGTCAAGGGCAAATGAGGATGGCAGGCCTGATTAATTAATGTGCTACGGTGCTAAGAGCAAGATTTATGCTATTGGTTTTACAAGAGTCATTGATATTAATACTGCTAGTAAAAATTTTGTGTTGCCGTTTACTGTTTCCCTTTTCCTCTGCAAATATGGTATGAAAACTACAAATGACCATTGTAGAATGTAACATCATAGCTTTGCTCTCTAAATGCTACTCCTGCTCTACAGAAGAGCACTTGCAGAGGTGCTATTAGATGCACAGTTGCATTATTTCCATTGTAATCTACAATTCTCGAGGCTTTTAAGCCTTATTTAAAAAAATTTACTTTGGGCTTAAATCCACTTTGCAAAGATGTCTATCCAAGATATATATTCCTACTCATGCAAATGTGAGTGCTTTCCCACTTGTACAGAATTATATATGGAGTTTTCTGAAAAGTGGAAAGAAAAATAACTGTGTATGCCAATAGGTATTCAAGCCTGAAAAACACAAGTGTTATTACAAAGCATGGAGTAGAAGAAAATAACATTTTGGGGTTGACAAGGGCTACTGCGAAGACACTCATTCCTCTAAGCAAAAAAAGGCTTATGTAAAGCTGTTGAGTATTTTCATCGCTTTCAGGCTGATATGCAGCACATTCAGGAGTATCTATTTCATCATGTGTCAGTAGAGTAGGAGCTGAATGCCCTTGCACTATAAACACTGTTTCAGAAATGTGTTTATAGGCAATTCTGCTTTTGTTCATTAATATGCCACAGGAAACACAGCAGTGAAATCTGAAGTGTGGGGTGTGGACTGTGTCTTGGGGTGGGAGGGAAGGGATTTTCTACTGCAAATGAGCTTGCTCACATCATGGAGAGCATGAGTGGCAGCCAACCAGGTCAGTGTCAGTTCAGCTTCTATTTTCTGATAATGCACTGTGTGTTTACTTTTCCCTTTGCAGTAACATGGAACATTTTGTTGGAATGATGCCTCTTCCTCTGGGGTCATTTTTTTCCCTTTCTTGACAAGAAACTCTCAGTAGTCATGTATAGCTCAGTAAAGACTTTGCATTAACTTTCCAAGGTCTCAGGACTGAGGCAAGCTTGCCAGGTTTGTGGGGGGTCTGTGCTCTGCCTGGAGCTTTGGTTTAATTAATCGAGCTGTAACAATTCTTTCAGCGATCAGGTGGCTGTTGCCTAATTTCTTTTACATTTGTTATCTCTGTACAGTCACAGAATAGCTATAATTTTATATTTTATAGTATAAAAGTCCCTCAAATGCCTTTCTTATCATCAGGGGCCCAAAACTGAGCACATGATTTGAGATGTGGCCTCACCAGTGCCAAGTACTGGGACAATTCCTGCCCTGGCCCTGCTGGCCACATTATTCCTGACAAAAGCTGGGATGCCATTGGCCTTCTTGGCCACCTGGGCGCAGCCTGGCTCATGTTCAGCTGCTGTCACCAGCACCCCCAGGTCTTTTTCCTGTGGGCAGCTTCCCAGCCACTCTGCCCCAGCCTGTGGCACTGCCTGGGGTTGTTGTGACCCCAGGGCAGGACCTGGCACTTGGCTTTGTTGAACCTCACACCATTGGCCTTGTCCCATGATCCAGCCTGTCCAGATCCCTCTGCAGAGCCTTCCTGCCCTCCAGCAGATCAACACTCCCATCCAACTTCTTGTTATCTGCCAGCTGACTGGGGGGGGCACTTGATCCCCTTGTCAAAATCATCAATAAAAAAAATTAAACAGGACTGGCCCCAGTACTGAGACATTATAACATGTATTTCAAAATAATAAACAGGCTAAGTTAGTAACCTCAGAGAAGTGTCTCTCTTGATTTAAAATGAAAATATTTATGAGGATCTCAGAAAAAACTGGACCTTTAAGCAGGCTCAGCAGCTCTAAGCACATGCCTGTTGCTGTGGCACCACGTGGTGGTTCTGAAGTTATTGGTACCCAATATCTCCACTGGCCCCTGCAGCCTCCTGACTCCACAGAATCCTGCAGAGCTCTGTGTCGAACAAAGGCTCAGTGATGCCACTGGCTGGGTAACCTGTATTCTTCCCAAACTCTCTCCTAGGGTCATGCCTTCATTTGTTATGTGAGCCACATGTGCTCACATGTCAACACCTATGGGTACACGATGCCTTGTGCTAAACTAAAAAATTGCTCTGGGAGGGAGACTAGCCTGAAACCCAGCTTGGCAATGATGCTAGCATGCCAGAACTGTCTTACAGGGATGACAGCTGTTTTTTGTGGCAGAAGAAACGAGGTGCATCAAAGCATCTGGTGAGTGCAGGCCCCTTCTGATGATAGTGCACCTCTCATGATTGATTACCTGCAATGTGTGCAGGAGGAATTTCATCTCCCTCGGACCTTGATTTGTCTGTCTGGGACTACTAGGTCGCTAATGAAGCTTTGCCTTTGTCATTTCCACTGGTGAAACACAGAAGAAGTTTCAACAAAGTGGTGACCTTGCCTGCCTGTAAATTAATGCAATAATTTTCATGCAGCAGGACATAATTTTCCAGTTTGTATGGGTATGGCATTCCTGCCTGAAATCTTGCATCTGTCAGTTCACCATTGACAGCACATCAGTCGATAGAGGCATGATTGCTGGGTTCAAGTATTTGGAAGACCTCGGTGCATTGTAATTCTTGTTGTGATGGGCTTAATTCCTTGAAAAGGTTTTATACAAATGAAACTTCTCACTCCTGCAGAGTGGTTCATTCACCTGTATCGCCATCAAGCACTGGGGAAATCCAGACCACTGGGATCACTCACAGGTGTGGATTTGTTACAAGTGAAAGGAGGATGTCTTTATCCACTCTGTTTATGGTGGGAAGCAAATGTACTACAAACTTAAGAACCTTGCTAAAAAGTTGCTAATTAATGTTAAGCTAGGTGACACTTCTATGACTTGAAAATTGGTTTTTGGTTTTATGGCTCATAAATATGGACTGAAGGGTCACACCTGTAGTATTACATCTGCTGTGTCAATTGCAACCCAGACTTGTTATTCAGCTCTCAAGGAGTCAGTCTTGGTGTGTTGACAGTTTTTGCACAACTGTGATAAAGTAATTTAACTTCTTTGTATCTTTTGTTTTCTCATTTACTTAAAAAAAAAAAAAAAAAGTGAAAGATGTTAAAAAATGTTACATAGCTTTCATACAATTATACCACTCCATGACTCCAACAATTTGACAACAACTTCAATGTTTTCAAAGTAGCTTTTTTTCAAAGAGCCTTTTGTGTACAAGCTTGTAACTTTTTTGGATTGTTTTCTGAGTGTCTGAAGTGTTAAATATATTTGCATCTTAGAACATATGAACAAGTTTGGTCAGGTGAATAATGCTGCTGGGTAAAACTTACAAGAATATTTCAATATCAATTGTCCTATTGAGAAACATTCCTTTGGGAAGTTTAAAATAACATCTTACTTTTTTTCTGTTTTGTTAGTTTCTCTTCATTTTAAAGCTGATTTTTTCTTTAATATTCTGCAGCTACGATCCCACTGCCCTATCACCTAGCAGGTGACACATCGCCCCTAATGGCCTAGGAGTTTGAAAATATTGTTACTGTTCTTGTTGTTTCTTAAATGTTAGGCATAGAGTTGAAAAGGATTTCTTTTTCTAAGATATAAAAATTATTAGAGAAATAGAAAATAACACTGATGAATGTGAGTTAAAAGGCAGCAAAACCAGAAACTTGATGAGCAAAGCAGAAGTTCACTAAGAGATGTCTATGGAAGAATATACTGACAAAGAAAAGAAGTCTGCAATAATCCATTGGTAGTTATTATTGGTCCAGTTACTATTTCTAGTGCAGAAAACATGACAGTTCAATAAATAACTTCATTACAGACTTGATAAAAGCCCCTCCTTCTGTCATGTCCTGCTAAACACTTCTCAGTTCTGGTGATAATGAAAGATGATGTTGCAGAACACCTTTGAAAATCTGATTGTTTAATCACCTATTGAACAAAATGGCTTAAAACTCCTCTGAGGAACTAGCACTGACTTTTTCCCCATACCATGCCTCATAACCATTCCAACGAACTAAAGGAAACACTGGGCAAGAGCACAAAGGGGTACTCAGGTTGCTGTTTTGGATATTTGTGCCACATAAAATAATGGAAAATCAGCATAAGTCCCAAATGAAAGGATGATAATTCTGTTAGCAATCAGCATAGGTTAAGAGAAGAGGTCTGAGAAAATAACTGGTGTAATTTGCAACATTTTAAAATGATGTTTGATAAAAGCAGATAGTTCATACAATAAACTAAGAAATCTCTGATACATTTTAATTTGTATTAATATGCCATTCATTTTAAAGCTTAGAATGGTACCACACCATTATTGCAGTCAAATAGATAATAGACAAGGGACAGGTCTCAAGAACATAGTTATGAACACTTCCTTTTCTCAGGCCGCCGATGTTTGACCCAGCCTTGTTTGACCCAGCTGTTTAATATTTCCCTGAGCAATGACCATAAATAGCTGTTAATTCCACAAGAACAGGGGACAAAACAAGTAGCAGTATTAGTTACTTAGTATAGCTAGGATCCAAAAAAGCTGTGTACATCTCCATGTCTTTTTCATTAAAGGTAATCTTATAATTAAGGGTCTCTCCAATAGAAAAAGAACCTTTGTGGCTTGTGGTCCTCACGAGCAAAGAGTGTTGTGCCGCAAAGCTGGCACTGAGCCTGCTGGAATATTGCCCACCAGTGGTCCCATGGTTCAAGAAAGAGCTGTGATATGGAGAGAGTTCCAGGAGAGGCCCCAGGTTATGCTGGGACCTGAGTGTGAGCAGCAGTGTGGAGTGACATGCAGGACCATTTTCTCTATTCACTCAATGCCATTCCTGACAAGACTAAGAAGTGGGAAATTGAAGTTAGGCAAATTCTGGCTAAAATGAAGACATTTTTCCGAAGTAATAGTCACCGAAATAACACAGGTCATGGCTCATAGTGGGGAAAATTATTTTGGTTGAGATTTTTTTTTTTAATTTTCTTTTCTAAAAAGTATGGTTCAGTTCAAGAGCATGTATTGTGCAGAACCAGGCATTTCTTCAGGGAAGTTTTTTCGTCTTTTGTTATGATGTGTCCATTCTGACATTAAACCTTATTGATCTAATCACCGGGGCTAAAGTCAATATTTAGGCATATCAATAACACATCTGACTTTTCAAAATTCTTCATTTGATTTCATTAACCTTAACTTCTGGTTGTTACTCTACTTCTCATTGATTACTTGTAAATATAGAAGAATTGAGGCTGCTTTAGTGATTTCGACTACTGAATTATTATCTGTACTGTTATCACAGGGTAGTAGAATTTCACACTGTGGCCAGGTTTTTGTATATAACAATAGTGTATATTTTCAGTTTCATAAAACAAGGAGATGACACTGGTAGAGAATCCTTCCTATTTTTAGGTGTGTAAATTTAGGTACCTGGTTAAATATTATATTCCTCAAGAACAAATGTTACAGGCCTCTTGCTAAAAATGTGTGAAAGTCTTCCCTTCAGCTGCAGAATAACTCCCCATAGGCTGAGAGCAAAAGATCCACTTCCCCATGTCATCATGCAGCCTGTGATATCACTAGTGATTCTTCATTACCAGTGAGATGGAATACCCACTAAAAATAAAACCCAGGGCTTTCCTTCACAGCGGGGATTATCTCTGTATTATATAACATAAAAATTGAAAGATACTGTCAGTCAAGTCAGATGTTAGAATTCCATGGATAATGCTGCCATCAGCACAGAGCACTCAGGTTAGGAAGAAGCAGCACAGGATTTTTCTTTCAACCAATCAAGGTGGCCAGTTAGGATTTGCCCTGATCTTCGAATTTATCTTGAAGTCAAGCAATTTAGGTCTTGGCATAAATCTGAAGCATTTGAAGGCAACTGTGCTCCATCAAGTCCAGATTCAGGAAAATGTTACAGTTTGCTTAGCTAGAGGAAATTGTCACCTGATGTTACCAAATCACAGAATCACAGATTCTGGGCCAGGTTGGAAGGGACTGCAGTGGGTCATCTAGCTCAAATTCGCTGCTCAAGCAGGGTCATCTCGGAGCACGTTGCACAGGATTGGATCCAGACAGTTCTGGAATATCTCCATTGAGGGAGACGCCACAACCTCTCTGGGCAATCTCTGCCAGTGCACAGTCACCTGCATGGTAAAGTACTTCCTCATGTTCAGGTGGAATTTCCTGTGCATCAGTTTCTGCCCATTGGCTCTTGTCCTATGGTTTGGTATCATCAAAAAGAACCTGGCTCCATCCTCTTGGCACACTCCCTTTAGATACTCACAGACATTGACAAGGTGGCCTCTCAGGCGGCACTATTTAGGAGTGGATATTAGGAGGGGCTTCCTGCTCAGTTAACACAGCCTGAGTCACTTCAGGAGGAAACAGGGAGCTACTGCTTTTTCTGAATTGGAGCTTTGCCACAGCCCTCTGTTGAACTGGAAGATGTGTTAAGTGAGGTTTTCCACAAATACTGCATAGGTAAAACTAGAGCAGCGTTAGCTTTTAGCACAGTTGTTTACTAAAGGTAGGAAATAGATTGTTAAAAACAGTGGATGGGATGCCAACCTCTAGTTATGCTGTTCTTCATATGAAAACTCAATCAGAATAAATTTCCTCTTTCAGAAAGACTGAAGGGAAGACTTTTATGCTGAGGAGGAATGGGCAGTAGCTCCAAGTGACAAGTTCATGGATAAGGCTACTCTCCTCCAATTTAATAAGACTGTCTGAAGCTTTTACAGAGAACTTATGAGTGGTCAAGCTGAAAAGAACTGCACCACCACAACAAAAAGCAAGCAAACAAATAAAAAACCAAAATCTGGAAAGGAACTCAATATCTGTTAAAAAATAAAATGAGTAGCAGCAGAAACAACAGTGGGGAAAATTCAATTAAAATAAGAGAAGAAATGAGCCAATGACCTTTTCTATGAACTCCAGTATTCAAGTTTTCTATAAACACCATCTAAGTCATGCAAATATGTTGTGCCAAAAGCATTTGAGACAAAGAATAAATAAATAAATACCATATGGAGATCCAGTTGGTCACTGTGCCAGAACTAACCTTTGAAACAGACTATGGTTCTAAATATGGGAAATGGAGAAGGAGGCAGGGGGCAGGGGCGGGGGAGGGGAATAGAGAAAAAATAAAAGACCTTTTGTTTTCTTTACAGAAGTGGGGAGGCTCATTGCTCCAGACAGATTTTGGGAGTTTGCTGTTCCGGAACACTTTTCCACCACACAATTTTGGTGGCATTGCTGGGTTCCTGCTCTATGTCATATTCCATTGCAGTCTGGGACCTGACAACAGCAAAGGATTTTTCTGAAATGTTTTCAGCTGGTTAGCATTGCATCCACCCACTCACATGCAAGAAGTCCCAAAGTATCATCAGTCATGGGCAATTTTCTGAAAAACATTAGCTCCTTGACTCTCTCAGGAACCACGACAAAAAACCACTGTTTTAGCAATGATTTAGTCAATGGAACTCTGTCTTTTCCCATGACCATTTTATCTTTTTATTCTCCCCAGTCTGAAACATGAAAACATTCTAATGATTTCTTGTCTGAAATGGTGTGGAAGTCAAGCCTTTCTCACAGTTTTGTATACATGTGTCACATTTAGGCATCCCTCTCCTTTTGTCAGAACTAGGTAGCTAAATGTACCCCTCCCCTTTGTTTTAGGACCTGGTGTTTGAAACTTCATATGTGACAGAAAAGTGGACGTGCCTTTCCTCTTGTCACAACAGGATTTTGACTGATCTTCTCAACACCATGGTTGAAGGTCTTAAAGCAGACCATTGCAATCACAGGTATTTCCAATGGCACTGATAGTATACTCCAGTATTAGTGGGCTTTGTAAGAGAGTGGCAGTCCATGAAAGGATACCCAACTGCTATTCACATTATGGATATAATGGGAAACCTAGCTCCACACATAATGGGGAACTCCTGCCCAGCTGTGTGTTCAGGGACGGGGGAGACACTGTATTTCGTGTTTCTTGGCCAGAATGAGAGCTTAAGGCAATAAAAGAAGAAAAGAAACTCTCACCTCATGGTTCAATGGAGGTCCTAAGTCAGGTAGTTACAATCACTGAAGAGTGTAGGCAATGAGCACACATATATACTTATATATATAAGTAGGGAAAATTTATTCTGTATTGTCCTGCTCAGTATGAATCTGTGAGAGAGAGAACTCTCCTGTTTTGACTGGTATATTTGTATAGGCTTGCACCAGCTGAGCAGAGACATAAGAGGTGTGTGGGGAAGAGCAAGTGGGACTGAAAGAGAGATGTGAGGAAGGAGCATCTGGGGACCTTCAGACAAACCAATGATTCCAAGGGATATAAATTCACAGCATGTATTAAAATTAAATAAAGAGAACGAGTTGACTGATGAAGAGGGAAGCTTTAATGCTCATAAAATACAATGAACTCATTTAAATTGTCAGGGGATATGTAAGCGGACTGACTTCAAACCAAACAACCGTTTGTCTCCTTGTTTGGCAATTATGAAGTTTTAGTATTATTAACGTTTGCTAAATCTTAGGGTGGGCAAGGCCAACATCTGCCTCCGTAGCTTTATTCATTGAAGTTGGTTCAGGAAGAGAAAGTTGCTGAGATCTATTGTATAGACAATGCTCTAATTGTCTGCTAAACTCTTAGTAATGAAAGTGTGTTAAGGCATAAAATTAAGCAACTCTCAATTAACGGAGAGATCCAAGGGGGCAGCTATATTCTTGAAGTTCTCACTCATATTCCCTAGACAAAATGTTGAACTTTCTGAATTCAGTGGATGCTTTTCTACTGTGAATTCAAGTTAACCTAAAACGTACTGGAAAACAGGTTGCATTACATCAAATTTGGGTCAGGTGTTTGCTAAGCTATGTAGGGTTCAGCTTTGCAGAAAAGGACTTGGTGATCCTGAGGGACAACAAGCTGAACATGAAACAACATGTCTTTACTGCAAAGAAAGCTGATGATATTCTGGGCTGTGCTAGGCAGACTGCTGTCAGGAGGTCAAGGGAGGTCATCCTTTCCCTCTCCTCAGCGCTGGTGAGGCCACACATGGAGTGCTGTGGCCAGTTCTGGACTCCCTAGTACAAGAGAGTCATGGACATACTGGAGAGAGTCCAGCAAAGGGCCACAAAGGTGATTAAGGGAGTGGAACATCTCTTCTGTAAGGGAGGGCTGAAAGAGCTGGCACTGCTCATCCTGAAGAAGAGCAGGCTCAGGGGGATTTTATCCTTACAAAGCAGGTGCAGGCAGGCTGTTTTCAGTGGTATCTAGAGGCAGGACCAGAGGCAGTACGTGTGACCTGAAACACATGAGGCTCTGCCTGAACAACAGAAAACAATATTTCACTGTAAGTGTGACTGATCCCTAGTACAGGTTGCTTGGAGAAGTTATGGAGTCTCCATCCTTGGTGTATTCAAAATCTGTCTTGGTGTGGTCCTAGGTAACCAGCTCTGGGTGGCTGCAGGGGAGACTGCACCAGCTGACCTTTAGACACCCCTTCCAACCTCATCCAGTCATTAATTCTGCTATATATGTGAGATTCCTGGAAGGTTATTTATTTCTTGCACAATAGAAAATCTAATTCAACTGCCTCCAAATCATTTAGTATCTTCGTAGGAAGGATCAGTTGCCCTGCGACTGATACTCTGTCTTTTTGGTGGACTTCTGAACACAAGGTATTTATTTTGCATTCTACAATATGGTTTTATTCTTGGACAGTTTTTATAGGGTAAATAAATGCTTACTGGAGGTGAAAAAGGAGTATAAGCCTTGCAGTAACAAGTGGTATCAAAGCTTGTAAGCATATCAAGATGAGGTGTAATTCACAGTTTTTAATAGTGGTTAGCAACCTATTGACTGACTGGATTTTAAAACTATTGATTATTTATTACAACATCTATTAATCATTTATTGTTACTAACCATTTAATAAATATCCATTTTCTATTTTTAAAGTGAAACTTGATGTAAAATTATACCTCCAATGAAAAGAAAGAAACCAACATAAATGCAGAGTATTAGAGCCTGACTAATGTATGAAAATATTGAATTTTAATTATAATTTTTTTGTGTACAATTTTATTATACCAAGATGTGTAGGCCTGATTTATTTTGACTCACACAAATTTTTATTATGTATACAAACACATTTCAGTCTTTGAATTTATAAAACATATATTGTCCCCAGAAATTTTTTCAAGACCCTGATTTTATAAGGGAATTAAGGAATTTCCCCCAGGAATAAAAACTTGGTTAAAAGTCTAAGGTGTGATCCTTTTCTTTAAATGCTAAGATAGATATTTCTTGAATTGAAGAAAAAAGAAAAACTTTGCTATTTAACCATATATGTTTGATCAGTGTTCCAAGAGGAGTGGTTTATAAGCACACCAAGAGTACAAACTGATGCTGGGCCTTATTTAATGGCAAGCTGCTGCACAGTCCTTTTGTTAACTTTATAAAAACATTTGTTAAGAAGGACATCTAGTGGGTCATCTGGTTCAGCAGCCACAGTGTAGTTATTTGTGTTGAATTCCTACTGGGTTGACGGGTAGAAGGGTGGAAGGACCAAAGGCACAGAGGTATGGGTGAACTGCTTGCCCAGCATACCTCTTCTCCCTCTCCAGCTCTGCTGTTGTGGGCACAAAGGTTTGCCTGCCAAGTGTCCTCCAACCTGAAGCTCTTCTCTTCGGTTTTGAGAGTGTTTGGATGACACTAATTCAGTCTCAGAGGTAGAGATGCAGACTCAGTAATAGTTTGCTTTCTATTTGATGCTACTCAGGTAGCAGTAGTGCAAGGTGAAAATTCTTTAACTCACTCTCTTTCCTCACTAAAACAAACAGAATGATAGAAGTACCTTCAGTTGTCCAGGCTAAGGCCTGGATGAATATTTGGAGAAGCAGAAAGTCTTTCTGCCATTGTCAAGGGTTGCCTTTCCATAGTGGATTTGACTATGTGACGTTGTCATCCTGTGTTCTGGTTGCTCTGCTCTACTCTGGGATGCAGAAAAAGGTCTATTTCCACCCTGAGTGTCTCCCACTGCCTCCCCTTTAGGGCTTGATTTTCAGGCCATGTAGGAAGGAGACCTTTCCTCCATGGATGAAGTACACCACAGACTGTCTCTCCTTTGCAGCTTCTACTGCTCATAGTGGTAGTTTTATGTCTTTCTGTGCCAGCCCGTTGCTAGAATCCTCACCAGAGTTTGTAGGTATATGGGATATTTCTCCCTTACCTCTTAACGCTCATCTGGAAGATGAGTGTGCGTTCCACAGCCATGAGCCATTCTGCCACTGCAGGCTCAAATAAATAGTCCTACATCATGTTTCGTTTGACAGTAAATGCTGTAGTATATAAGCATGTTGCTCAACAGTTATAGTCTAGCTCATAGAAATCTCTCACTGATTTGCAGTGTCCTGATGTGTCTGCCATAAACACAAACCCAAGCTTTGCCCTGCTTTTCCACAGCACTATCATGAGTTTATAAGTGTCTTGTTTCCATGATTGGTATAAAGTATCCTTCTCGGACAAGGACATGCCTGTATACCAAATCCGAAGATCTGATCAAGTTGGATATTTTTTGTGACAGCAGCAAAAGCAGCATCTGATAGGCAAATCAACAGGCAGAAATCCCACCACAGCCACCACTGGTCATGGTTTAACTCCAGATGAGAACCAAATCCCAGCCAGGCACCTGCTTGCTTCCGTCCTCCTGGTGGGATGGGAGCAAGAACTGCAAGAATAAGAGTGAGTAAACTCTTGGGCTGAGATACAGACAATTTAATAAGTAAAACAACAGGCACACACATAAGCAAAGAAAAACAAGCAAGTCATGCACCACTTCGTATGGTCAAGTAGATGTTCAGCCACCTCAGGCCTCTAGCACAAGTAACAGTGACTCAGGAAGACAAAAACTGTCACTCAGAACATTCTCTGGTTCCTTCTCCTGCCCCCAGGTCTATGTGCTGAGCATGATGCCATGTGGTACAGAATATCCCTTTGGTCAGTCAGGGTCACCTGTCCCAGCTGTGTCCCCTCCCAGCTCCTTGTGCACCACCCACTTACTCGCTGTTGGGATGGTGTGAGGAGAAGAAAAGCCCTTGACTCTGTGTGAGTGCTGTTCAGCAGTAACAAAAACATCCCTGTGTTATCAACACTGCTTCCACCACAAATCCAAAACACAGCCCCATACCAGCCGCTGTGAAAAAAAATTAACTCTATCCTAGCCAAAACCAGCACAACATTTTAGTTTGAGATCCTGGACTTACAAAAATGTCTGGAATCTTTCACTGTCCTTTTCACTATAATTTCCAGTCACTTAAGATTCCAAGTCCACCATTTTGCCAAGTGAAGAAGGAAGACTAATATTGCTTTCGTTAACAGTAGTTTTAACATCACACTTGATGAAGAGAACATCCATATAACAGACAGCTTTAATGCCTGATCCTTTTAATCCAATACTAGTCTTTGACCAGAAGGGAGTTATGGAACCTTTTCACCATGATGTACTTATCCCTCTGTAAAGCTCAATTTGCTGAGCAATCCTGAGGGGTGGAATGCTCTTAGTGGGCTTTGTTTGAGCTAAACTTTGCAGGATTGGTCTAACTTACTGGAGAATACAACATGCAGGGTCAGAGAGAGACACAATTAAGTAACTTGATGAAAATGGTGGTGAAGAGAGGTGGCTTCCTGAAAAGGATGACTCTGAGAGTTTAACAGAAAAACGAAACCCCAGTGCTTCCCTGCTTTTACTAGGTTATGGTTCAGCTGTTTTGGCCTTAGCAGCTGTCTACATGGAGCTCCCTGTCAGCTGCCACGTCACATCTCATTCACTTCTGCATTGTGCCATTGCTCTCATGGAGAGAACAGGCAACTCAGAGAATTTCCTTTGCTGTTACCTGATATACCATTATTCACCTCTTATCATTTTAGCAAAGTAGTTACACTGCTGTCAGAGGTAATGGAGAGCATGCCGCTAAGAAAATTGGCTGTAATTTATTTATCAATTGTTTCTGCATACCACAAAAAGAGACCATCTACTTTACGGCTGGGTCTAAGGTATCTGAGAGCCCTTGCAGTTCATGGTTTTCCGGTATTCTAAGTTCTACTTATGGCTTTTCCTGTATATGACACACAACACCACCCCTGTGGTCTTCAAGGCTGATTTCTTCTTTGCTTTCTTTAGTCACAAATCATTCTGAGGCGTCCCTTAAGTGCATTTGTATTGTTAAGTGCACCAGCCTGATTTGGTGTTAATTCAATTTGAGTGCCCTTAATATCTTGCGGGAGTGAGGCAATGCATGAGAGCTGTACCTTGTAAAAACAGGTTCCAGGTCTGCCTGAGAGCAAAGCACCTTTCCCACAGCAATTTACCAAAGTTGCTGATAAAATTTTCATAAGGAAACCTTTTTAGTCTGACCCTATTGTGTTGTTCTACCATTAAGAGTTGGGGAACTGAGACTGTATTCTGGTGACAGTTTATCACTATCTCCATTATTTTAGCGTATAGACAGCCTACTGATGGGTCACAGCCTACATCCTGTCCTCTTACAGTGTGGAAATGGCTTTCAGAGCTGGAGCCCAGAGGCCCAAGCATGCCAGCTGCCGCATTTGTGTGTCAATACAACTGAAGTGAACTCCAGATAAACCAGTCACCCCTAACCTTCAAATGATGGGAGATGGGACATTTTAGTGCATTTAGGGCAAAACAAAAAGAAGAAAAAGCAAAAATAGGAATAGTTAGCCCTAAGAAATGTGTGGAAGAAGCAATATTACATTTTCATTAAAGAAATGACTAGCAATCAAAGGTGAAAAGCCGGTTTTAAAGTAATTGGAAAAAGCAAAGGCTGTCTTCCTATATACAGACTAATTCTGTTCTGAAATAAGTTACTGTAAATCCTAAACAACTCCAACAATAACGGAAAAAGTTTGTCCTATAAAGGTGAGCCACTGTCTAGTACCAAGAAAAGTGCCCATCTGCCTGGCAGATTGCTCTCTACACTTCTTTCCCCCCACATACTCTGGAGAGCAGCGAACTGCAGCAAGGGAGTCTGAATGAAGGGTCCAGCTGTTGCGTATGTGATATTCCAGAACCTGTATGCTCTCTCAAGCTGAATGAACACATTTTTTTCAGCTGTTATAGAAAGCATAATCAAAGTTATGATGTCTAGTATTTTGAAGGAAAACTGAGAAGAGCAAGAAAATTGCAAAACAAACAAGGAAAAGAAGAAAGAAGATGAAAGAGAAACAGAGAAAATGGGGCAGGGTCTGAGAGATGCTAGAATAAGAGGAAGAAAGAAAAGGAGAAGCAATGAGGAAGAAGAAGAAAGAAAGATAATCAAAGTTATGAAAGCTGAAAAAAGAAGAAAGAAATGAAAAGAAGAAAGGAAAAAAGAAAGGAAAAGAAAGGAAATGAGAAAGAAAATAAATGAGAAAGAAAGGAAAAGGAAGGAAGGAAGGAAGGAAGGAAGGAAGGAAGCAAGGAAGGAAGGAAGCAAGGAAGGAAATTACCTCAGAGTTTTACACTGAATTTAACAGAGGCTGAAATGGAGTTTAGCCAGTGTGGCATGGCAGTTCAACACAGGTACTAAATGATGAGGCTAGATGGTTTGATTATAAGGAGCATCTTCTGTAACCTAGCACATAGTGATAAATCTGTTGCACTCTAAATTGCCTTTGGAAATCTCGTCCTGCCTACCAGCACGACTTACTCTCACTTGCTGGTGGGCAAAAACTTTGATCCTGTGTCCCATGGAAGTCAATGGGAGCACTGCCTTTGACATCAATGAGTGCTGCATCACACCCCAGGTGAAAAACAATAACTTTGCTTCTAGTCGGACCAAATGGATGAATAAATCAGTCTTGCATGTGTGGAATCAGGACTGGTTGTATGCGTTTCTTGCAGAGGAATTCTACAGCCCAAGTGTGTGCGACCAAGGCATTCTGATTAATTATTGGATAAGGCTTGAGGCAAGCGTAGAGTTACAGATACCAGCTAGATAACTGTGTTACAGAGGAATTTATAATACCTTTGAGCATCAGCCTCTTGATCTTCAGGGATATTCAAAGAAAAGAGGGATAAGGCAATTCTTTCTGTGTGTTATTAAGAGAAAGAGACAGCAAATACTTATATCTGTTTCTCTCTCCAGCATTCAGTGTTATGCTCTAATGTTGTGTTCAGCTTCCAATTACTTTTGAAGAACTGTGGAAGTTTAGAGAACAAAGAACTTGCTACATTTAATATTGTGTACTTGCCCTTCACGAAATCACAAAGCTTGAACTGCGTCCCTGTGTTAGGTGTTTGCAAACTACCCTGCCGCTTACAAACGAGACAGAACTGGCAAAGGGCAGAGTAAGCATCATGATAGGTCCTGTGTGTCTGTGGCCAGTTCTGCTTTGTCACCCTGCACCACTGAGGTCAGTCACAAAGCTGGTACTGCAGGGTGCTGTAGGACTGCTGGGACACCTGAAGAAAGTGCCTGCAAGCCTGATTCAACTTCAGCTCTTTTGTTCTAGTCTTGATCTATGCTGGGCCTTCAAGCTACCCAGTCTCCTGACAGCTTTTCCTGATTTCTGCATAATGCCTTGTAATGAATTTTTGAGCATGGAGTGAGTATTGTTTGACCTATCTTTTCTATTCAAAACACTGGGAAAATGGTTCCTTTTTTTTTTTTTTTTTTTTTTTTAATTAATTAAAAAAAATCCCCAAGCTGAGCTGAATGTGAAGAGCTAGTGATTTCAGAGAGAAGCTATTGAGGATGTTCTGGATGACCTCCTGTGAGACATGTTTCTTTGAACTGCAGTGAGCAGACGTGGCTAGGGAGAGAAAGGTCATGAAGATAAAGTGGCAGGTGATGTGCCACAGCACAAAAGTGTTATTGGGGCCAAAAACATGTGATCCTTTAAGATGCATAGGTAAATTCCACAACAGCAAGTATAGCAACTGTCCCACTCACTGTGAATGGGTTAGGAGGGGTCCTTTCTGATGGATTAGTAGGTTGAAAAATGGTGGGGGAAAGAGTTTCACTCTCTTGCTCTCACTCTATAAAGTAATTTTAGGGACTCACATGGTAAAAGTTATTGCAATAGGTCCTGGGGTTTTTAAGAATTAATGGGTGAGCATTATTCGCAGTGAATTTTAGGGGTGGAAGGTCTGTGTTGGCAGGATTTTTGCTCCCCTTCCTATAACAGAGAGGGAAGTCTGTGTGAGACATGGCACACAGCACTGTGCTCTGGAGTCTTCCAGCATTGCTTTGCTTCCATCTAAGGATAAATAAATGCCTTTGTGTATGGTGTTTTGAGAGAGAGAGCTCCAGATCAATCAGGCAAATAGTCTTTGACTTCCTAATCTAGTGAGAAATAGAAATGCTTTCTCTCTCCCTTCCCCTTCATTAGTTTATGTACATCAGCTCCCGTCATGTTTACCCGTGAAGAAGTGGTTTCAGTAGGACTGCTATCTTTGTAGCTTTTTCTGTAAACACTTCAAGCCCCATTGTATAACTTAGATGGAAGCAAATAAGCATTCAAATGAAATAGAAAACCTCAGGAGATCTTGCTGCCAGGACATAAGTTGTGTAGTCAGGAGAAAAATAGCCAAAATAAGAAGCTATGGGCCATGCTTTATGTTAACAGAGACACAGGTGTTTCCCCTGACTATTTTGAAATAAGGCCTCAGCCAAGCCCTCTCCACATGGCTTCAAGTGGGAATGCATCTTATTGCTCAAGATGCTAAAAATATTGAGTGATTTACACTCTTCTAAACCTACTGTGCACTTCCACTGTTAATCATACATAATCCACAACAATGGCACTCTCTTTGTGCACCACATTGGAAGTATCTGTGTATCATATATTCAAATTAAATTGTGTGCTTGAGGGAGCTCATGATCCCCAGCACACTTTTGTGGCAGCATGGTTTGCAGGCTCCATGCGCTGCTTGCGAACAATCTATTGTGTGTGTGACTGCAAGCCTGAATCCCTGCCTGGGATTATCTGAAAACTCTGGAACTTGCCAGCAGGAAAATTTACAGCTAAACAATTATATTGTTGAAACTCTGACAAATCCACCCCAGTTTATGACTTTGAAAATAGGGCTAGGTGTATGCAACTGAATATATTATACACTGTAACACAGCCTCCTGGGGGCTGCATTATAGAGTCTGTTTACTTTGACTGACACTTTTCATTTTTCTTTTCTTCCAGACATTATTGCTGCTCAATATGGATTTTCTCCTCAAAAAATGGGTTAGGTATTTGGATAAACATCTTCTGAACAAGTTCTTTTATTATTATGTTGATGATTTTTGGAAGCAATCCAACAATAATGCAGTAGACACTCAACACAATGTAAAAAGCAGCAAGCAAATCTCCGTTATATTGGTATATCAGACGACACGGAGGTGGGATTTCCAGAACTTCTCTCCAAGTTGGAGAGAGGTAGAAAGTAGTTCTAAAAATTCCAAAGCTGGACAGAAAGGAGAGCAGATTTTCTTTCTTTCTACCCATCACTTTTCTATAAATAGAACTTTATATCCCCCAAAATAAACTGGTGACTTCTTACCAAGGGTGAAACAAATCTCATTCAAGCACAGAATGACATTCATTTTACTTAGACCTCCATAAGCAGGAAGAGACATTATTGCAAAGTAAAACTACTCAGAAAAAGGGCAATTTGTTCTTAGAGTCAATCACAGTTTTTCCAGATAGAATCTGCACTGGGTCATGCAGAGTGACAACACTTTTTTCTTCCTGCTGTACTGGTACCAGAAATTGGAAGTTTACTACAATTTTCTAGTTTCTTCAGAAATTCCAACATCTCAGATGCTGAATGCCACAACAGGTGGCAATGACTGGTGACCATGTTGTGTACGGGTATGTTAGCAGGAGTAGTGGTTATTTTCCTTGTTCTATCAGAGAAAAAGCAGAAGAGCAAAATTACTTTTTGAGATCATCCTCTGATTGACAAATAAATCATCATTCGTCTCACTCAGGAAGGACCAAAAAGCACCTTTTAGATAAAGAGATGGCTGAGAGATGGCAGTTTTATCAATGTGGGCTTGGGTTGTAAAACACAAAGTATACCTTTTAAGTATAATTTTATGAACAGAAAAAGTATATTTTGGTCTGATGCATGAATCTTTTATCTACCTTACTCCTGTCATTTGTATTTCCTGCCATTTGGGAATATCCCAAATGGTCTCTGCTTCTCTTTGTTGTTTTTTAATTCCTTTTGTACGGCAGCCAATGCTAACATTTCTTTCTGAGTGTGAAAGTTGCTTATGGTTTTGATGTACATGTACTGTATAGTCCTTGCCAAGTGCTTGGGGTGGACAATGTGCTTTCCAAGTTCATTAAGAAGAAAATTTGACCTTGTTCACCTTGAGGAGAGATAATTTCTGTGTCGAGTTCTTGCAGGACGTGAGAAATGCTGAAAATCTGCTGAAGCAGAGGGCCAATGAACTCCAACAATAAACTTCAATTTCTAGAGTTCCTTCATGACTACCAGTAGTGGCCCTTGCTATGCAACACATGGGGAAATAAGAATGCTGCAAAGGGGCCTGGACTCCACCTAGACACTGAAATACCTGCCTTGATTTTTTAAAAAGATACTCAGAATTGATCTCAGAGATGCCTCAGTGCCAGCTGCATCCTATGCTCTGGTGTAGCTCTGGTACGGAAAGTAGGGATGACATGGGTTCATTTATTTTTCCCTTATCACTCGAATTCCCTGTGCGCAGGCTCTCTGTGGCTAAATGCCAGCAGTGTGCTCTGATCTGAGCCAATGTAGCCACAGGGCTGAGGACAGTGCACTCTGGACTAAGGGATGTTCCCACTCCTTCATTGTTACCCCACTGTGGAATTTTCCCCATCGTCAGGGAATCCCAAGAAATTAAATTGGGCAACACTGGCACAAATGCCGCATATGCAAATGCTCACATTTCTTTGTTTCCCTGAATTTATGTTGTTTATTTATGTCTTGTGGTGTAAATGAGACTAGAGATTTAGGCAATAGCTAGCATCTTCTAAATAAAAATGCGTAAGTGTGTTATGCAGTCATCCCATATTCCCTTCTACTAGAGATCATCAAACCCTGGAAGGAGAGAACAAGGGCCAAGTCACTCAATGATTTTTTCTTGCAGTGTCTTCAACTTATTTATTACAGCATGATAACTTTCAAGGCTTGCCATACGTTGAGAGCTATCCCTACCCTTGACCAGTTTGTGCTAAATCTGGCTGACACTTTGCTGAGGAGTGAAAAGAAAAAGACACGAAGCAGTTTCTGTGGTAGAAGTGGCTTCCAGTTTTGGCTTAAAGATTGAGCAAATTAAAGCACAGGCTTTGCAGTAAAGAACTGTTTCACCTGAGAATATTTTACTGTCTCATCAAGTGCTCTGCACTCCAACATTATAAGAAGCACAGATAATTTACTTCAGTACGGAAGGAAGGGTAAAGTTGTATGGGAACTCAGTAAATGTGTCTGATTGAGAGAAGTATATAGATGGTTGACTGACCCTGATAGTAATTTAATTAGGATTTTTGCTGAAATTTTCATTTCAGGAAAAAGTGAAGGTACACAGCTGAAAAAGGAGACAAGTACTCCCAGCTATTCTCAATTTGCAACCACCTCAGATCCTCTACTCTTTTTCCTTTCTGTAACTTCAATGATTAGAAGGATGGAAGGTGGAAGTAGAGCTGTATGTAATTATCATTTATCCTGCCTCCACCTCCTAGAACCCACAGAAGCTCAAGCTTCATGACTGTGGAATCCAAAGCGGCCCAGTCATCCCGGCCTGGTGGTTTTGTATTTTGTATATGTAATTTATGAGAACAGCTAGCAGCAGACACAGATGGTGTGGTGATCTGCTGAGAGTGTGTATGAATCGTGTCTTACTTTTAATGCAGTCCTGAGCAAGAGGTTATGGAGAATCTACTAAGACCTAGTCAGTATTTAAAACCTGCCACTCACCCCAGAAAGCTGCTGCTCACTTTGACATCCCATGTCAGCTCCTTAAATCAAACCCTTCAGACTCAGGAATGAAGTAAATAAATTATAAGCTTTATTGATTGTGTCTGTAAACGTTCTTTAGCATTGACTAAGCCGTTCAAGCCATTGTCCCAACATGGATCAGGCTCCCCGTAAAACCCGAAATGGCTGCTCAAGAGGGAGCAGAAATATTTTCCTCCGTTGATCCAAGATTCTGTCAGGGAGGGTTTTGATCTCTACAACTTTACAACATCCATATGGTCAGAAATGAATTAGTTGGCTCCTTTGACTGGGATATGGAATCAGAGTCTTAGATTGGACAGAAGCCACTGTGATCCAGCCTTTACTTATTTTTTAATTTTTTAAATTTTTTTTTAGTAAGTATTACAGAATTTTTCAAGATTTTTGGAACCGTAGCCCCAGTTTGTCCCTTACTTGGTCTGTTGTCCTATCTGAATGACTGTGTTGACTTCAACTAAATTCCTGATATAAATGCATCTTGGACATCTCTTCCAGCTAATGGAGATAGTGCTGGTGATTGCTGGTTAGGGGTTATTTTGGGGGAAGGGACTATTTTTGCTTCTGCTTTAAAACAAGGAGGTGTGGTAAATCACAGGCATCTTTCTTGGGATGGAGATAATAAATCACTCTTCCCAGGTGAAATCTTTTATTTATGCCTTGGGATTCCATTTCATTGAGGAAAGGTATGTTCTTTCAACTTCAGCCAGGCTGCACTTTAGCAAGTGATTCAAATCAAGCTGACACTTATTAGTGAGCATGCTGAACACTTTGCTCCCAGGCACTTCACCGGGCTGCCACCATTCTCCATTCTTCACAGATGTTTGTTCTCCTTACGTTTCATCTGGAAGCAAAATCACTGCTTGCTCCTCATGTCAGTGGGAAGTCAACTGCAAAGAGCAGCTTGATTTTAGAGACAATGGATCACTCCCAGCAGTTAAAAGAAAGGGGAAAAAAAGAAGGGGAGATGAAATAATACACTCACAGATCAGCTATAATACACTCCCGAACCAGACTGAGCTCATTCTTCTGGTCTGAAAGTGACCAAGCAAACTTTCTATTATCATTTATTATGTGTTCAGCCCTGTCACCACACTCAGTGTTACACAGAACACATTCAATAACAGTAGCTCCAAAGACAGTATCAGTAACATCATACAGACAGCAAATTATTTAATTTCAAAGCAACAACTTTTATACAAGCTTGTGTTTATTGGGGGAAAAAAAAACCCGAAAACTAAACCCAAATCTTGAACAGTAAAAAAATTACAGAGATAAGTAGTTCTAGATGCTTTTCTTTCTCTAGTAATTCTCTTAAATTAATCCATACACACAACATGCTTGTCTTTCCTTTGCAGTGTATGCACTTATGACCTACGCTGAGAAAACATGGTTCAGAGGCAAGCCCCTAAGACTAAGTCCCACTGCCAGGGAAGAGGGAAGCAGTGGCAGCTCCCTTGCATAGCCTCTTGATTCAGCATACCTGTATTTGTGTCTAGAAGGAGGTGTAACAACTCACCAGAACACAGATAAGTGTGATGCACTTGTGACAGAATTAAAAAGAGGCAGCAGGCCTAGAGTGCTGGTAAACTTCAGAAGATGTCTGGATTATCTGCCCAGGCTGACATTTCTCATGGTGTAAGGCATATCTGCAAGCAAGCTGCATAGCAAAAGACAGGGGCAGCTGCTTTCAGGTCTAATGACCTGAATGTGCCCAAGTGACCCTGTGAGATGTGTGGGACCTCCAAACACTTTTGTCAAAGGCTGGAGTGTGCACTCATCCAAGCTGATGTGGCAGGGACACATTGCACTGGGCATTTCTTACTGCTTGCTTTGTAACCCAGCATAACTGCAGAAAAATGAAGGTTACCTATTGCAAAGACCTTACTACTTTCTACATTCACTTCATGACCATCACCGGGCCCTTTCTACACTAAATAGGGGAGGCAGCTTGCTGTTTCTTTAATGAGATCTTTGGCATCACTGTTGAAAATGGAGTGCGTATAGTAAGGAAACAATCACTAGCAGCATGAGTCAGTGTATGCTGGAGTTTGAACACTCAAGTCATATTTATATACAAAGAGATACTATGCAAAAATGCATGATCTGGAAAGGTGATCCTGCCATTTAAGAGGTTGTGCATGGCTAATAAATAATGGAGGAAAAAGGTCCCATTTTTAAAAAGAGGCTTTTAAAATTTCTTTTAACTTAACATTATAATAATCATGAAAGGAAAGCAAACCTGTAAAGGCAAGGATAGCGTTTCTTCCTTTCCTTAAACATTTTACATATTGCAACATATTGAACGTCTGTCTAATATGCCAAGCATTTTAGGGCATTAATATATCCACAAAGTTTGTATAAAACTGTAGATATTAAACCTTTCAAAATAAACTCCCTGTCTTCTAGCAAGGCACAGAACACCAAGGCTGTGTTGCAGCAGGGAAAGACCAGACTCCCATGGGAAGGTGCCTATCAAAAACACTTTCCCCAGAATAGTCAGGTGAGCTAGCTGGCTGCTCATGCAGAGATGTGAACAATGGGTTCATGGGAAAGTTGTTAATTAATAGGAAGCTGAGTGGTAGGGAATGCATTGTGGCGATAGTTGCAAACTGCTTGAGGATCTGCTAGGAAAGGAGGAAAGTGACTGACCAGTTTTCATGGACTTCTGTAATGTGCTTCTTCATATAGCCTTAGGAGTCAAGAAGTTCTAAGAATGACAGATGATTCCTTTCATGGGCTAATATGAGCAAGAACAGCTGTGCTGAAAAAAATAAGAGGATTCAGGTTTCAGGTTTTGCAGTAAATTGCCGTACTGCTTACATGTAAGAAGCTGCTTTTTTGTATAATATCATGATGATCATGAGAGATGCTCTACCACTTTCCCAATTGTGTAACAACACACAGACGTATTTACCAGTGGCTCTTTATTCTAATCTTCTTTGCAATCTTCAGACTGATAATATTCAGTTGAAATCAGTGAAGATATAGCATAGGAATAGGTTGTATCCAAAGTGGTGGAAAATACTGTGAGTAGGGACGTATTAGCTAGGAAAGAAAGTGCATGCTGCTAGGATTACACTACTAAAAGGTCTGTTCCTTTGAATCTTGACATTTGTGGTTTTGTTCATACACTTCCATTAATAACAATGGCTGTCTGTATGATTGTGTTGATAGCAGTATTATTTGAGCAGGGATTTTTACTACCAAATATAAATATAGCATGCATTCATTTTTTTTTAATTACGTGTAACATTCAGAAAAGTGATACATTATTAAGGAAGGTCATTGATTGTTCCCAGGATATGGCAGGAAAATATATAGTATGTACTAAAATTGCAACTAGTTTTAGAGCAGTGTAGTATGGAATAATGTAAAACAGAAAAAAGATGCCAAAGTTAACAATAAATCTATGAATAGAAAAAGGAGTGAAGATGATACCTTTTTCTCAGATGATAGCTTGACTAGACTCAGAATTAGAAATGCAAGCAGCTTTTATGAGTTTTTACTTGATTTTGGTAAGACAAGAACATGTTGGTAGCCTGCAAGACATTATTTACGTTGTCATGGCTTGATGAGAAAAAGGCTTTCTAAGACTGTGGACCTAAAAAAATTGGTAAGTGCCAGCTCCAAGGAAAAAGACTTACTTCTAAACTGATCACACTGTCTTGGAGATACCATATTAAGTCTTTGAGATGCTGCGAAAATAATAGAAATTATCTGTCTGCTTCAAAAGTCATGTCCTAATATCTTATCTTCCTCTCCTTCATGTCATATTAAGGTCCTGATTCTGTAACCCTAGTTTCAACAGGAGGTTGCACCCATGCAGTAACATGTGACTGCTACCTTGAATTCGATGGGGTGAAGAATTTTTCATGGTGAGACACAAATTAAGGCATGCACGATCCCACAATATTTCATAAGTCTTCCTAAATAGCTTTGATGGCTCTAAAATGCTTTTAAAATACTCCAAATAACTTCCTAGCAAATAAACACTGAAAACCCTCAAAAAGCCTTATCTAGATTAATAAACATTTAATGAAAACAAAAAGAAACATTCTCTTGTTTCCTTTTTCACTTGCACTTTTGTTTCATGTAACAAGTTGAATGACTTTTAAAAAATTTTTTGGTAAAAATATGGCAGATTGTGGTTTAAATACATGTTTCATTGATTAGATTTTTTCTGTTCTTGAGCTGACAGGATGCTTGCCACAGCTTACAGCATTTCCTTACATGGGCAATGAGTATTCGGAAATGTACCTTTTGCTCTTTAACATGACCAAGCAGCTGGACGCAAGGTATTAAAGCAGCTCCATGTGATCAGCAGGTTGTCTGCAGAGCGTGTGGATAACACCTGCCAACATGCACTGAAAAAAAATGCTCTGCAAAAAGCAGCAGAAGGCCATGACACAGGTTACAAAGTAGCCCACAATGCAAGAACACAAGCCAAATCTTTGAAGATTGTAAGGAATGGGGAAAGTAAATGGCCTGTTTAACCTTTCCCTTAGAAAAAAAATCATCTTTTTCAATGGAGATGAAAAATGAAACAGTGATGAAACAAAAGTTCTGATGGCAGTGCTTTATTGGCAACTTACTTTTTAATCATTGCTGTTATTTATTGCTGTTGGTTTTGTTTCTTTTTCTCAAATATGAAGGCTTGAAGCAATCTTTTCCAAATTCACAGGCTGTGCTGTGATCCTGGGAGTCCCTGAGAGCCTTTCTGGAGAGGGGAGACAGCTGGACCTGCCTCACCTGTCTGCAGTCCTGGTCTGGCCAGGGTGCTGTGCACAGTGCTGTGGGGCACTGCCAGGCTGCGAGATGCCTTGAAGTCCCATGGGAAAAATGGGGGACATCTGGGCTTGTGCCAGGGGATGGGGGCACCTGGGGCCCAGGAAGAGGAAGAGGGAAGGAGAGAAGCTTAGGGGAAGTGTCAGGACTATGGAAGGGGTTGGAGAAAATGGGCTATTGTAGGCTTTGCTCCTTTAAGGTAATATTTTTTGGGTGGGTTTGGGGAAGAGGATTTTGTATTTCCACTCTGTAAAACATGAGAGAGTGCATCCTTACATGAAAGGCTGTCCAGTGTCTGGGCCAATGCAGTGTATCACTGAGATTAAGAGCATAATGAGCTCTATCAAAGCATCAGACGGCACGGGGATAATTACAAGATCCATCATTATTAGGCAAGAAAAACAAATGTGTCTTATAAACCCTAAAGCTCTAGAGCAAAAACCACTCACTAATTGAGCAGGGGGCTAGGTGCAAGCTTCTCTCGGGGTCAGTTTATTCTAGGTTAGTCCATTACACAGTTATTACACCTTGCTCTGGAGCACAAGTATTCAGTGAGCTTAGTGCAGGATGATGGCAGACATCTCTCCTCCATAATCTGTGTTCCCACTTCATGCAGCCACATTGAGCTACTCTATGGGCTCCTACGGTTGCTTTAATGAATTCTGGTCTCACACCGAAAAAAATCTCTTTCCTCTCTCTAATGCTAATTGGTTTATTCCTCCCTACTCTCTCATCTTCTTCATAAGGAATGCTTTATCCCCGGAAATCATTCATGTATTTGTGTGAAGCAAATATTTTGCCATCGTAATTGATTGGATTACATGAAATAGTAGTTGCTTTGTGACAAATTAGCAAAGGGACAGTATTTCTGTGTTTCCCTTGAAGCCTACTGTGCTGTGCACTCACAATGACATTCCTTAAGAACATTGGAAATGCTTCTTTTCTTATGTGAAGGAATGAAAAAATATGGTCTGTAAATTCATCACTCTCACTTTGTGAGGGTTGAACTGAAGGGGATCATCTTAATTTAGAGATGAATCCTAATTTAAAAGACTCTCAGTGAAGTTTAAGGGGTGATGAAGGAACCTCTTAAAAAATGCTGACATACCCCTGACTTAGTCTTTCAGTTCAGCCCCCCTCTCATCTTGTGGAAGCTAGCCCAAGACAAATTAAAGACTTTTCTATTAGTTTTAGTGACTGCTAGATGAATACAACATGTTGCAGGAGTAGGATGTCTGACTTGTCTCTCAGATTTGAAATCATAAGTTATAATGAGGTGGCTACTTGACTCCTTCTGTAATGGCAATGCTGCCTACAGGCCAGGTTGGCAAACATGCGAGGGTCCAAACTGCAGTTCCCAAGAACCCTGACTTTGCCTGCAATGCACACTAAGAGGAAATCCTTCCAGCATCCCTGACAAGTCCTCCTCTTTGTCCTCCCTAGAATGCCTTGCTACCCCAGAGGTCTGATACTGCTTTTGTTCTCTCATCACATGAAAGAAACTATGGCTTGTGTGAGTAGGGTGCAGTAAAAGGAGCAAGAGATCCCAGGCAAGGACAGAGGTGTTCTCCTGACACTAAAGAGGGGTGTTGCTGCACTCTGTAGTCAGGTTCCCAGGAAGGGAGACCTTCATGAGCCTGCCTGGGATACTGAGACACTGTGCTGAGCAAGAAGCAGAAACACTGGACACCTGGAAGCCCTGTCTGCCCCCAGTGCCAAGTTCTCTGACTCTCCACACCTTGCTTGCTTCCCTGGCAGTTCCTTTCTTTCCTTGGTTGTGCAGTGACTAGAGTAAACTCTAGAACAGTATGCTACCTGCTCAGCTCTGTCAGCAGTTGACACTAGTCTTGCAAAGGATGCCATACTCAGTTTTGGAAAGGACACTCTCTCCATCAAGAAGCTCTTGATCAGCATAAAGGGTTCAGAGGAGATCTTAAATTCAACCTGCTTCCGTTTCCACTGAAAACCCTCCTCACAGCCACTCTGGAAGTTGTAACTCCTTCCTTTCTTAAACTGATATCTTCATCCAAGAGCATGTCCCATCATTTTTGCTTTCTCCAGAATATGGGTCAGAGACACCTACCTCCTTGGATGGTCTTCCTGTACAGCCCCAAATCCGCAAGAGTTCCCAACCCACTGTGTATGTAACACACCACAAAGTGCTGTTTGCCTTTGTGGGTCACATAAAATAACAAGGCAAGAGGGAGTGTTGGACATTTTGGCCTTTCCAGAGACCACTGGGTAGAGAGAATAGATACAAGTGAAACCAAGATTAAAACTCACTTCATTAGTGTCCAGCAACACATCCTTTCTGTGTTCAAGTGCATGCATATGGCACTGCTGTCACAGAAACAGTCTCTTGGCAAGGTTAATCCCCAAAAAGTGGCTCACAGGGTTATCTGCTCAGAAAAAAAGACAAAAGAGAACATGTACATACAGTTTGGGTCTTCTTAAGGTCGTCTGAAATTAGGTGTGATTCTCTTACATGCAGATTAATTGCAGATAAACTATAGCCTGGATCATACTATGGGGAAGGTAAGCTTTTGACAAGTTTTGACCACTACAAGCACTTGAGATACAAAGAATACCCCTGTAACACTAGACTGTGCTCACAGAAATTGAGCAAATAAAAAGAAGAGGGAAATGCACCACAAATACAGGCTCTGTGTCTGTGTGATTTTTTTTTTTTTTTTAAATAAAGAGCCTGCTTTGAGCACTTCTTTATGGATGTAAAAAAAAGAACTTCACCTCGTGCGCGGCAAAAGAGGAGAGAAAGATACATCCGTTCAACGAGTGTGGAGGCTTCTGTGGGACTCTGTGGGGTGTCCACCAGCCCTGCCTACTTATCTCCACACCTGTTGTCTGTGTGAGTTCAGTCCACCAGGTGCTTGGAACACTGGGCGTCTTGAGCTGGGGTGGCCACAGTCATCAGATGAGCAGACTGTTGCATTCCTCCTGTCTGATTTCCCCTGCCAGGATCTTGGTGCAGCTAAATCTCTCATCTCAAATACTCTACTCCCCCTGGAGACATCTTCAAAGTTGGTGACTTCAGTGTTATTTTTCCCCTCTGTGAAATCTGTCAGCCTTGCCAAGACAGTCATGGCTGACGATGCCAGGAACATGAACTCCTAAACCAGGATTGCATTCCCACCCAGAACAGTTGTTCTCATCTTTGCCAGGGAAAAACACATGAATAAGATTTCTTATCTTAGCACCTCACTGATCTCCAACTCACTGGTGCCCATGAATTTGCAGCAAGACTAGCTTGGAGAACTTTTCAAAAGTATGTGTAACTGCTGCCACTAACTGCATGAAAAAGAGAGTGCAGGTGTTTTCACTGATCCTGTTGCCCCTTCACAAACATCCCTTAGACAACAGACAGCTTGAGCAAGCTGTGATGATAATGTGGTTCTAGGCAAAATGTTGCTTCCAGAATTAGCTGTTATGAGTGTTCATTGAATTTATTTCTAGAGCCCCGATATCTAGGTCTTTATGCAGAGAACACATATGCTGTGAAATGAAAGCTGAGGAAAAAATGGCAACACACAAGCTGTTCCCTTGCAGCATTTGTAAACTCTATAGAAAGCCCAATAAAGGGAGCCACACTAGTGTTTAACACAGGACAGATAGGAGACTTGGCTTTCATCAGTGGCTTTGACTTGCCGCCTCCACATATGCATTTGAAGAGAGCACATCTTACTGTTGAAATGGGCAAGGGACACTGGCTACAGCGTGAAGGATTAGACATTAGCCCAGTATTTACAGTGAAGGAGGATAAGAAAGACAAAAGAATGTAAAGTACAATTGTCTTCTCACAATTTTATGTGGTTCTGTATGGAGGAAAAGTTATCCTGTTACATTTTTGCAGGCACGATTATAGGATATTTCAGTGCTGCATTTATTTCCAGTGTTTGCATACACTGTGAGCTGAGAACAGGCTCCAGGAGGATTTTATTGTTTGATGACATCTTCATTGTTGTTATTACTCATTAAAAACAGATTTCTGGGAGTGAGGTCATTCAATGGCAAACCCATCACAAGTATTCCCCAAAAAGTGTGCCTGGAGAAATCTTTTGGATGCAACCAGTTTTTATAAACAAGTTATAAATAAAAGAAGCTGATGTTGTTCATGATTTGCAAAACCTAAAACATTATCCTTTCTCTGTTTTCTTTTGCATATTTCGTCCCTAAAATAATCAAACAAAAACATCCCAAAACTCTATGAATTTAATTTAGAAATGGCAAACTATTCAGAAGTAGACTTCATCTTGAAATAAACAAACTCTGGTTTGAAAATAACTGCTGATTTACCTTTCTCTAGGACTTAAAAAATAAAAGAAAATATAGGAGATAGATTGAACTGCAATGAAATGATGATACCTGAACACAAATGGCAGCACTTGCAGCTCTGTTCTGCGCCCAGAATCTGTGACTTCTAAACTAGCCCTTGACTAGCACTGGTGGGCCATACAGACAAAAGGAACCTCATGTGAAACTTGCACCCTGATGATGTGGAGTTATTTTTCTCAAGCTCTGTTGGCTAAACATGTTTCCAAATGGAGTTTTCTCATGATGCTTGCAGTTAACAGGTTAGACGTTTGGCCTTTAGCCTTCTAGGCCTTTGGCCTTTCTAAGTTTGGCCTAGACTTACCCAATCATAAAGAACATTTAACAATTAGTTTCTGTTAAATAAGGCTCAAAGTTGATATAGCTTTGAATATCTGCGTTGTTTTCAGCAAAGTTGAATGACTTCTCTTTTCTGTTAATAAGACAGCTCAGATATTTTTCCTGGATTGTCCATGAAAATGTAAACCAGAGAGGCTTTTGAATCAAACTTTGCAAAGTCCTTCATACATTTACCTCTGATACTGACTCCTGTCGTACATCAGCTTTGTCACACAAAGTTCAGCTTTTCTGATTAAAATACTTTAATTTCACACAATTACATGAGTACTTTTGATTTTAAAAAATGCTGCAGTGTCTTCAAATCACTTTATTATTGGAACGGGGGACAGGAATTCTTATCTATTTTGACACTTTGGTTTTGATTGTTGGCTGGCTTTTATACTGTTTTATACTGCTGCGTACTATGCTTGGCCCTGTTAAAACATTTTCCTTTTTTTTTTTCATCTCTATTGCAGGGTGGGCGGGTACCACAGGAAAACCCTTGACAGTAGTGACCCTTTTCGACAAACCAGCCAAAAATTAAAGCAAAGTGAGATAATGAATCAGGATACAATTTGTAACAGACAGGTTGTCTCTTTTCTTTCTCACCCACTTTTTTCAATGGTGAAACAGTAAATAACAAAGGCACAGAATCATCTGGAAACTTTGGTCTTCAAACTCAGTGAAGAAAACCTCCCGTTTCAAGCATCATGACTTCCCAGGGGTGTTGTTTGGGTCTGTCTGCTGGCTTGAGAATAGAAAATAGCATTGTTTTACAACTGAGTCACAAGCTGAAAGTTAACTCTGATCTTCTAGGAACTCAAGAGCTGAGCCAGTCTTTACTAATATAAATATTTAACTCTGGGTTACAGTAGTTAGTTTATATCAATTTCTCAGCATCTCCATTTTAGTTTTTAGGTACAGTAAGCAGGGTAATCTGTGGTTACCTGGCACAGGACTGTATACCTATTTCAAGATCTGCTTTGTAATTAACTGGTCACAGATTTTAGCCCTTATTGGAGGGCAAGAGCACAAAAACCCAGTAACCACTCATAAAGACTGCAAGACCCTCTGTAATTGTAATAAGGAAACTCGTCTTTTTAGAAAGAAATTACTAAATGTGTTTTCTAACTAAAAACTAATTTACATCTTGTAAAATGAAGAGAAAATAAAATTTCAGCCTCAGAATGCTCATGTTAGGGAATTTTATGGGGTTACTTTACTTGGCTATATTTTGCCTTTAGCTTCTTTCTACAGATAAATTTTCTGCACTGTCAGTTTTAACTTGTCTCTTTGCTCTTGTTTTTGTCACCTCCCTACAAACCAAACTTTGTGTTGCTGCCAGGCTCCACTCACTCTTCTTTCTTAAGAAAGATCTTTTTTGTATTCCAGAAAAAACTCCATTTTCATTACCCTACCCCTCAAATCTGGATCCAAAATTTTTACAGACTCCCTTCGTCTTATTGTGTATTTTCTTCCAGACAACTGTTGGAAAGATGTTGGGGACAGAAATTTTTTTTCTTTGACATCTCCCTCATTCTTCCATCCATGAGTGCCGACAATGCTGTCATCATTGAAATGTTCTGGACAAAACTATGCCTGAATATATTTCCCTGTCTGCTTTGACTGTTTTTTACATGTAGCACAAAACAATAGTAGTTAGATGCTAAAGATATAATTTAATGAACTGTTCATTATGCTGGGAAACCGATTACTTTTTAGTGATTGGTAATGTTACCTCTGTTTTTCACATGAATGATGAAAACCTGACTTCTGAGTTTCTGGAAGACAGACCATGTTCAGAAATGATAACCTAAATTTGGCCCCACCCGATTTAAGACATTTGTACAGAAGCATGCAACTAAGAGGCTTTCTCACTAGGGACTGACTGCTGTAGACAGTGAAAGCACTGCTGAGCCCCTGTCAGGTCCGAGCTGCCCTTTGAAAACCCAGTTCTCTTCAGCGATTTATCTCCCGAGTTTTCTGGATTCTCTGAAAGTTGAATGGTTAATATCTGGGTCCAGATCCCTTGCTTTGGCCAGCAGTACTGTTCAATGACCAAGAACCTATGAAGAAGGAGCTAGAAAAGAAAGAAAGTAGATGAGAAGGCCTGGCGCTGACCTGCCATTCTTTTCCAGCCAACATTAAATAAGTTTGTTGAAAGAAAGCTAACTTGTGAGTATGTGTGGCTGTCATATGAGCCCTAAAAAAAGAATTGTCACACAACCCAAAACGAGGGTATTTTTTGCATTTAAGTAAGTTTGCCTTTCCACAGAACCAGCAGTTAACACCAAATACTATGTCAGCAAGGTAAAACTCACTTGCATTTCTTTGTGTCTTTGACAATATCACTGGAATTCTGCTTGGACAAATACATGGCAATGAACTCACCCAATGGCAAACATAACGCACATTTGTGCCAAGAGAGTTTTTACTGGTGAAGACATTAGAAAATCAGCACTGCTACGCAAATAAGTAGGACAGACCACTTTTACGAAAAAATCCAAGATGCTTAGTCTACCTGTTGGTAACCTTCCAAAAAACAAGCCTGAGTCTTTTGTTAGGTAACACAGTATTCATCTAGAGCCTTATTTACTCTGCTCTCTAACAAGTGTCTTCTGGGTGTTAAGGTCCAGAAATATCTGGAAATTTCTAATCCAGAAATTAGAAACACAAATTCTAGAGACTGAATGTATGTAGGCAGTTCTCAATGATTCCCCATTTTTAGTATTAATTAAATCTGAAAATTCCTGATGTCTTACCTATCATGATGTTGAGCTTACTCATTTTAAAATGGATGCTTTTAGTACAAGCAGGAAAGTGTCTTAGCCATTTGCCGTTGAAGAAGGGTTTCCTTCTCATGGCCTTCACTTTCCATTTTAAACCTCTTGTATGATGCTGCTGTTTGCTATTAAATAGTTGCCAAGTTATACCATAGGGGAGGCTGCATTTCAGTGTTGGATAAAATGATCCTTTTGCACCAGTACCTTAAGGAGCTGGTCAAGGGACCAGGAAATACATCAGTGTCTTGGGTGAGGTAGCCTTTGGGATGGATTGAACCACTGGCACTGGAGATGCTGTAAAGTGAAACCTATGAGACATCAGAAGGTCACCCACAGAAAGCCCTCAGTCTTTCAAGGTACTGAATGTTGTCTTTGTTGAATAAGAAATGAGAATTTTTTTGCAAATGTCTCTTAAATATTAGATATATATCAGACTGCTCCAAATGCAAGTTTCGCTGTAGTTTGTTAACCCTTTGTTAATATTTCGATACAGGGTTCAAAGGTGCTAGCACTTATGGAGTGTTAGTCTGTGCTCGTGTGTGGAGTTTCCTGATTTCAGTTCAGTTCAGCAAAATGTTCCACCATTGAAAACTCTCTCAGGGTGGGGTGACCTGAGAAGTGAGAAGTGTTTTCAACTTCTGCTCTGCTGAGCTTCTGTGAGGATTTCAGCAGAAGTCTGAAAATTGGCAATGCTCACAAGTTTGAAATACCTGAGAGTACATATATCATTCTCTGACTTGAAATTCAAATCAAGTAGGAAAGGATTTGCTTTACCTTGGTGGACCTGCATGGGACAGATCCCAGTTGCACTGAAGACGGTTCATGGTGCTTTTCATCCACTTTTCTACTTATCTGTCTCCTGGAATTGCATAGTGTAGAAAGGCTCATGTCATCTGAAACTGTCCTTCTTTGAAACCACTGTTAATCCAGAACTGCTGGAGTGTGGCATTCCCTGACTGCTGCCCTTTTCAAATTCATTCAAAATTTCTAACCAAATTCTTACTGAAGGATGTGAAGGTCTGTTCTTGAACACCATATTAGACATAGAAGGTGATTGAAGTGTGCTTAGAAATTAATCCGAATTCAAAGATTACAGATGAATATCCCCTCAGTGCTCAGCCTGTGACAAACCAGACCCTTTTCCAAATATTATTGCCAACAGCTTTTTGTTCAGCTATCTAAAAACTATGATATTAGTTTTTTACATCAGGCGCAAGACCTTTTGCGTACAGTTGGGCATTGAATTCTTTCACCACCCTAAATGGTTGCTGCGAGTTGCCTTACAGCTGATGTGGCATTTGACAAACAACTTGTGACCTAGAGAAGTCTTTATGGTAATGGTGATCTATTATCCACTTACTATGTAGTATCCACTGGCTGAGGTACTTTTGTCGGAAAAGTTTCAAGAGTAGAGTTCAGCTCTTTAGTGTTTACTAAAGCTCCCCAAAAGATGCAAGTCAGATAAAAAACCAGTGAAGCTTTACCTTCATTGCAGTTTCACTGCTGCCTCTGTGAATAATAAACTTATTAATGCCTGTTGAGGGCCAGCTATTTACAGTTCAGGACAGAAATAATGTTGATGGCAGCCAAGACTTCTACAATATTGTGTTATGTGAAAATTTTTCTTCTGTCTGATAAATCATAAACCAGATCAGTTTTGTTTCTTTCTTCCTTAGTAGAAGTTTTGTTCATGCTTCTGCGTTACATGTATTTTACCCCATTTTATGATTGATTTTTGTAGTTAGGGCTGAAGTTTCTCCTTCACAGAAAGCTAGAAACCAGCCCCTTTTAAAGAGAGAAAAAGAGGTTTTCTTTCTATATATAGACTGTACTAGGAACACCTGGAGTGGTAAATTTTGTTATTATTTTCAACAAATATGGCTTCCAGCTCTCTGCACTAGAAGGCAGTCTACATTTACTGTTGCTCCTGTAGCACTGAATTTTCCACTGGATCATTCCACTGCATTTTGAGTAGCCATACTGCATAAAGCACATACTGCTACCTCCTGTATTAGTAACATTAGACAGAGACTACCTTTTTTCCTAGTAGTGGCAAGCCAGGTCTGTAATAAAACTGGACGAAATTACACTCCTGCCATATGCACTCTATATTCATTGTTTTTGCCTAGAAAATAAACCCTACCCCCAAATGTCTGAAGTATGAGAAAGAAATTCTGTGTTTTATAAAACCTCATAGATTAGCCAATGTTGGCTTTAAAAAAAACCAAAAAACTCTTAATTTTGATAATATTGCCTGCATCTAAGCCATCCAAGTGAACCCCTGTGGAGTCAAGACATCTCCTTCTCTGTACTCTTTTTCTTGCTATGCAAATCCATAAAGTATTGTCTTCTGCAAGAGTTTATATCAAGTGACAAAAGAGGGGACAGATAGAAGGAACTATTGTTATAACAACTACACATAAAAGAAACTGACTTGCCTGTGGTAACTGTGTCCATGAAACCAGAGTTTCACCTGCCACCACACATGTAGCACAGCCCATTGTATTAATGTTTTTGCTTTTTCCTAGACCAAGTCACTCATACCAGTTTTGTACTAATGGCAATGTGTCATTGCTACTCTCAGAAGAACTAATTGGAAACTGTGTCCTGATGGCATCCAGAGTATTAACACAGAACAGAAAAGGTCCCTCTTGGAGTGATTTTGATCAAGTCCCCTGCTGAATGCGAGGAATAATAGTATTTTCTGTTATCTGGAGTTCATTCTTGCGCCACCCAGAGTTCACTGAAAGCCTCAATTCTCATTCCAGTCAACGATGTCTCAAAAGACAGCTTTATTAACCAAATTCACAGACCAATGCAGCAAGATTTGCATATAAGCAAGTATATAAATCTTGGTTTGCGGTATATTTTCCTTCTCTTGCATTGAAAATTTTTAAAGAGTCTTGTGTTGAGAAGAATCAATGGTCTGACAACACTAGAAAATGTGGTCCTTTGCTTTGGCTGTCTTTCTGGGAGTTCATTGTTGCCAAACCTGGGTAAAAACCAGTATGCAGTCCTTGTCCTACTGCTCTCTCACCCTTTATTAAAAATAGAAAAGAAAATACGCTTACAGTAATTTTCAGGGTTCCATGCTTTTGAAAAAATGCATGGAATTTCTGCAGCACTGAAAATTAAAACTCTTTTTTTAAGTCATAAATTTAAAATGCTCTGATAAATGCAACCTTAAAAGAAATAATTCTGTATGAATAGCATCAAATTCACAAGACAAATCTGTGAAGACTGTAACATTTTGGCTGACACTTCTGATTCAGCACTTTCTCTCCTGACCTTGACCTGAGAACAAAAACCTATTTTGCATAGCTCATTGGAGAAAAAAAAAAAGGAAGAACTTTTGTTCTTCACATCTAGTATTGAATTTGATCTAAGCGCCATAGGGTCAGCCCTGCACCATCCCACTGACACCTCCACAAATCTCATGGGTTTGATCCTGGTGTGGGTCATTCACTTAAGATTTAGGCTTGATGACCCTTGAGAATTCCTTCCAGTTCAGAATATTCAGTGATTTTGTGATTTGCTGCTGCTTCCTCTATTTCTGAAGGTATATAAGGCATATCGTCGTAAAGGACTTACGTTCTCTTTGTTTTGTTTCCCCTGATCTTGTATTCTGTTGTGGCTCACAAAGCCATCACTTTCCTTTTCTGAAGGCCAGCAAATCAGTTGTCTTGGTCAAAAATGTACACAGTTAGTCTCTCAGTGTAGCCTGGTCTGAAAAGGAGTCTGGTTAATTAACATTGATTACAATCCACCATCTGCAAGTAAAAATTGATTGCCAAGGTTGCTAATATGAATCCTCTGTTTTGATTTCAATATTTCTGTGACTATCCAATGACAGAAACAGGGACAGAGGCTTAATCCACATCTCAAAGGTTCCAGTTATTTGCAAGCTGCCCTGAGAAAGACATTGGTGATTCTTCTGGTCCTACTTTATCACCCCATGGGAAGGCCATTTGTTAGCACAGCATCTAATTGCTGCAAATTGTCAGTGTGCACATTTGGACCCTGTTCAATGCTCCATTTTTTATTGAGAGAGGAGCAATGGTATTGATTTTGGATAGTCAGGGAGAATGCCAAGGATATTAGTAAGGAGCTCAGAGAACACAACACATAAACTTTTATGACATGATGTCAAACTGGATTGCGCAGGCATAAATGAAAAGGACAACATCTTCTGTAATTACTGCAAACATATACTATACATCTATTAGAAAATGGGTACATTTCAATGAAAAAGAGACCTTGCAGAATGTGACATCTCAGAAAATTTGTCTAACCAGAAGGGAAATAGGGTCGGATTTTTATGTGTACCTTTTGAAATGACAATGCACAGTGCAAAAGCTGTATTTCTTTTGCTGTTGCAGCGTGACTGAAACCTGATCCATTTCCACCATGCTTTAAGTTTGGATATGTATAATTCCATGCAATTCAGTCCCAGTTAAATGGATGATAGGGTGGAATACAGCACAGCTGCTGCCCAACTGCTGAGTGAGCTTTGTCCTGGTTCTCCACATCAAAAGCAACTTCATCTACACAACGATGATACTGCACACCCCCAACAAGAGTTACCACTCAAGCTGGGATGGTGTACAGAGTTACCATTGTGCTGAAGTTTAAACTAAAGAGCAATTTAGCCAGCTAAGCCAAGACCTTTAGTGATCTTCAAGCACTTAATTTATAATCATATGTGAGCTGGTGTATGTTAGTCCATGGCTTAACTCACATCTATCAGTCACAACCTTTCTGTAATGTGGTTGCATAACAGTTGGCAATTATTTGTGCAAATCAATTGGGGAAACATTAATTCAAAAGTTTTGTCTCCTTGTGTCTGCTGCTGTCCTTGACTTCTCACTCTCTCTTCATGGTGCATTATGAGAGTCAGCATGAGTACTTGTGTTTTCAGAATACCACCCATGAAATGCTGGTAGCCCAAATTCAAGAAAAGCTAATGTTCTATGAGCAGAAACTCAAACACAGGTGGGTCTGTGTGAACATCACAAGACATTTTTTCACCTTTAGTGGGACTGAGCACTGGCTCATGTTGCCCAGGGATGTTGTGGAGTCTGCATCCTTGGAGATTTGGCCTGGGCAGCCATGTCTAGATGTCCTTATTAGAGCAAGCTGGTTGGACCAGATGACCTCCAGAGGCTCCTTCCAACCTCAGTCACTTTGTGAGTTGCAATTCTATGAGGCAATACAAGGAACAAAAGTGTCTTTGCAGCTATTGTGCAATTAATTTTCTACTTATGAGTTTACTTATTTATTTGAATTTTAACACCCTGAATGCACAAAGTGAAAATTTTAAAGATATCCATGACCGTGAGATTTAATTTTTGTAGTCTTCAGGCAGTAGGAGAGGTACATGAGTTCCCAGAGGAATTGCCCTGCTGATTGACGAGACCTTCTCCCATCTTCGAAACACAGCTTTAAACTCAGAACAACAGTAGAGGAATTGAGATGAATAAATGATGTCAACAATTTGTGTGGAGGCCAAAGAAAATATGAGAGGGCCCCCAATAACTTCATCTCTGAATATGCGGCAATGCAGCTGTGAGTAATAAGCTCACTTTCTTTTCAGGCATAGTACACTACATCTGAAAGAGTTTCTGAACTTAGCACACAGTTTCCTGACCATCTATTATTTTCCTTGGGGATCAGGAATCTTTCAAGCATTGCAGTGAAGAGTTTGATATGAGCATATCGTGCATCAGGGAGATGGGTGGTGGTCTGCTGGCCTGATCTCACAAGTTGCAGAGCTTGGGGGAAGTCACTATTTCGATATATTAATATAATTTTATTGCTGGCCCTATCATTTATTCTGACTCATCTGAACAGTGGCCAAATTTGTATTATTTTAAGCATGTGTGCAGAGAAGTCATGCAAATACATAAGTTTTCTGTATGTGTGTTTTTAGAAATATGTCGTTGGGAATAAGGAGCTAGATAAAATCTCTCTTCTTCTGCAATCTGTAGAATCTTCTTCTGTATAAGGTGTGTATTCATAGCAGTTGTTGCCATTTTTAGAGGTGAACACAGACAGCAGAAAGGTGTCCCTTCATACATATGCGAAGGGTTATTTAAGGAAAATAGCATTTAAAGTATATTTTATTTCATGACCATGAAATCAGATTGATATTCTAGGCAGTAGTTTATTTGTCTGTATATTTGAAGTTTAATTCTTAATGCATCTTGAAAATTACAAAGGAACTGAAATAACTTACGTAGAAGCTAGTGTAACTCAGTGTAGTTCTGTGAAATAAAATCAAGACTAATCAGTACTATGAAGCTGAGAAAAAGAAAAGATAACATTGCTTCTTTTGATTCCGGGTTGTGCTGCTGCTTCTAGTGGCACCATCCTCCCCCAGCGAAGTGCACTGCTGGACTCAGCAGGATCATCAACTAACAGTTTTAGAACAGGAAATTTTTATTTCCTAACTTCTTTTAATTTTCCTAAGTTGAGAGGCACTTTCTCCCCCATCTGCCACTCATCTCTGGAGAAGGCAAGTGTAGCCTACAACCTAAAAGCAACTGGATGTTTTCTTAGGTTAAATGCTCACTACTGACAAGACTGTGGTGCCTCTGATCCCTTCCATTTTTTTCCTGTGGCAAAATCTGCCTTTTTGTCCATTTGGTAGCTTGGAAGTTTACTGTGATACGTTGTGGTATTTTGTGGAATGGATGTTTTAAGGGCCTTTCAGGGCAAACCTTGCCTGTTTTTGGATGCTGTGGGCCAAGCTCTGATTCAGGAGCTTCCTTCAAGACCTGCAAGCCTGTATTTCCTTCATCTTTTCTTCCAAATACAGAGCCCTTATTTCCCAGGAAAGCCCCCTGACTGAGCACTATTTGGAGGAAGTTAAAGGCCTTTGCATACATTTAGTCCTGAATGACTGTTGTGTAGGGACCGCAGGCTGCAAAATATATGGGGCAAAAATTTGTACTTTTCACTTCTGTCATGCCCAGCCTACAGCATACCTGTGAATCAGGTGAATAATACTGGCAAGAAGGATGCAGGCAGATATGACTTATACTGCTGTTGGAACTGTAGTAAAAAGCCCACATTAAAGTGAGAATGTGCAAGTAAAACCCAGATACATACAGGTGATCTGAATGTGGTCCAAAATCTGTTTCTTTTTTTATTATCCATCACTGTGGACACCATCACTATATTTGCTGCTGGCCTCTCTGTACCTCTTCTCCCACTCCTCTGGTGGTTCCCCCAACAGAAGGAAAGAGAGAAGAAAGAGAAGAAAGAGGAGTGGTGCCAGCAACAGTTTCATGCTTATGTCAGTGCTGAACAAACATTAGAGATTTTTGCTGTAGGGGTTAGAAGGTGAAACAAGTCGCCTGTCAGCTGCCAGACTTCCACTGGTATCTTCAGTGAGTGAGTGGCCACAGCCACTACACTGCTCTTGCTGAGGATCAGTACGGGAAACAGGACTTGAAATGAGCAAGATGTTAATTATCATGGCTTTTAATTAACACAGTTACAGGGACGCACATTTCCTACAAGAATGTGGAAAATATATTCTGAGTCCTAGTCAGTTACTTGTAAGCTAAAATTACTGGTGTCTAGTTTTATCTTTAGGTTTAAAGTAGCATTACTGATTTTTTATGCTTTTTTCTGTTGTTGCAATAACAGCCAGGTGGCAGAAGAAGGGGTTTTCCTGCCTTATGCTGACTGTTAATACAACTGGTAAATTAATCCAATGGCTGGAATGATTACTACTGATGAAGGATTAAAAGACTTCGATGATAAACAGAGGTTCTGGGACAAAAATAAAAGGCTCATTTGGAATTTTGGTTAGTGAGAGAAACAAGAACTGAAACCACAGAGACCAAGAGAAAACATCTTCAAAAGTATAATAAGACAAGACATATTGCCTCCTTTTGCCACTACCACAATGAACTTGAAAAGGAAAGAAGCAATCCTTGCTAGGACATTCAAATGGCTAATTTCTCAGAGAAAGGTGTAATCCTACGATCTGCTTGGAAAAGAAAAAAAACCCCTAAACCAACCAACCAACCAACCAACCAACCAACCAACCAACCAACCAACCAACCAAAACCCCAACAAACAAACTCTGAGAAACACTTGAGTGAGGTGAACAGCAGACATTCAGAAATTCACCCACTTGGTGAAAGCCAAGTGGGAGCAGGGATAAAAGCCAGAGCTGTGTGAAATTCCCAGATCTGATTGGCAAGAATGTGCACTGCTGATAGACTTGAGGTGCTTTGAATTCAAATTTGTTTTATCCTGAAATCCTACAAGCACATTTTGAAGTAATTTCTACCAGGAATCAAAGCATTCACGCTAACCATGTAGATCTTCAGTCTCTGAACATCTTCTCGGATCCCGTCACCCTTTCCTCTCATTTGCCACTGAGCAGTGCAAGTCAGACTCCAGCTGTTCTTGCCAAATCGCTAGTATGAAAAAAAACTCCTCCAGAGCGTTGTCTGTGAAAATAAATGCATATCTGGCACAATTGCCACTGACACCTTCATGAGCTGGATCTTGGACTTGCCTGATGTCTTTATGTCCCAAGAATTGTCATAGACTTGGTCTACACTGAACTTTCTCCAATCTACACAGCTGAGGGAGATAGTAAAGGAATGTCATACATTTCACTGCAAGTAATATTTGAGTAAAATGTTAGTAATAAACATTGGTTCCTCCCCCCACACAGCACATTGGATAACACAAGTTGCTTAGCCTATTTTAAAAATTACCTGTAGTGAGGATGAGTCACAGAAATCACTACTTTGTGAAAACTGTGCCCTTCTACACGTAATGAGTATCCCAATAACTAGTTTTTAATTTTACAGGTTTCTATTTCTCTACAATTCTTTAATTTTTTTTTATTCGTTGTACACATATAGAAGATGAAAGTAATGATGCTGAAAGTATGTGCAAGGAATTTCTTTTAGGAAGGTGCAATTTAGATATGTGAGTGATTTTGAAGTCAGAAAACTAAGAAAGATATTTCTTATATAGGAAAAAAACCCCCAAGAGAATCATGTCAGTGTCCTAGAACTGGGTGGGTCTTTTCCCAAATCAACAGGAAAGAGGAAATTAAATGTTTTCCACAGTGACAATTGCCACCTGGAGTTTGTCAGCTGAAAGGAAAATAGACTATCAAATATCTTGACAGATAAGACCATAAGGATTTATACATTCACTTGCTGCGTTTTGTCAGCCCATAGTTTTAAAATGTGGTTTTGTTAATGAACATAAAGAATTTTTTATGCTATTTTGGCCCTTGAATAGCAAAGTCCTGGTCATTGGTACCTAAATAGTTAGGTAGCTGTTTCTGTTTCCAAAAGATGAGCACTTGAAATGAAATGGAACATACATTTTGACATAACTTGAAACAACTATTTCTTTTGCAATTTATGACATCTTCACACTGAAGAGAAAGACAGTGTGAGGGAGCTGATTGCTAGATACACTCTCTGCCTGCTTCTCTCCCGAGACTCCCCAGCAGGAGAGAGCTTCAGCTGGCACAGGAGTTGGTGAAAGGCAAGGCAAACTGATACAGCTTTCAGGTGACTCTCCTGTCAGGAAGATTTGCCAGATCATACTGAAAATTTGATTCTTGACAAGAGTCAGTGCCAGATTACTTTGAGAAAGGACTGACTTGCCTTTGGGCTGCCGTTTCAGTTCTGGCTCTATTATGCAGTCTGTCATTACTCTGTGAAGGCCGTAGATGTTGCTCCCAAGGGTGGGTTAAGAAATGCACTTTTTGACCTAATGAGCTAAATGACTCCTTTGTCCTGCTTGTAAGAGCTGCAATCTGGCTGTGGCAGAAGGAAAGGGAAAGGGGAAGGGGAAGGGGAAGGGGAAGGGGAAGGGGAAGGGGAAGGGGAAGGGGAAGGGGAAGGGGAAGGGGAAGGGGAAGGGGAAGGGGAAGGGGAAGGGGAAGGGGAAGGGGAAGGGGAAGGGGAAGGGGAAGGGGAAGGGGAAGGGGAAGGGAAAAGGAAAGGGGAAGGGGAAGGGGAAGGGGAAGGGGAAGGGGAAGGGGAAGGGGAAGGGGAAGGGAAAAGGAAAGGGGAAGGGAAAAGGAAAGGGGAAGGGGAAGGGGAAGGGGAAGGGGAAGGGGAAGGGGAAGGGGAAGGGGAAGGGGAAGGGAAAAGGAAAGGGAAAGGGGAAGGGGAAGGGGAAGGGGAAGGGGAAGGGGAAGGGGAAGGGGAAGGGAAAAGGAAAGGGGAAGGGGAAGGGGAAGGGGAAGGGAAGGGAAGGGAAGGTTCGGGAAGGGAAGGTTCGGGAAGGTTCGGGAAGGGAAGGTTCGGGAAGGGAAGGTTCGGGAAGGTTCGGGAAGGTTCGGGAAGGTTCGGGAAGGTTCGGGAAGGTTCGGGAAGGTTCGGGAAGGTTCGGGAAGGGAAGGGAAGGGAAGGGAAGGGAAGGGAAGGGAAGGGAAGGGAAGGGAAGGGAAGGGAAGGGAAGGTTCGGGAAGGAAAGGAAAGGAAAGGAAAGGAAAGGAAAGGAAAGGAAAGGAAAGGAAAGGAAAGGAAAGGAAAGGAAAGGAAAGGAAAGGAAAGGAAAGGAAAGGAAAGGAAAGGAAAGGAAAGGAAAGGAAAGGAAAGGAAAGGAAAGGAAAGGAAAGGAAAGGAAAGGAAAGGAAAGGAAAGGAAAGGAAAGGAAAGGAAAGGAAAGGAAAGGAAAGGAAAGGAAAGGAAAGGAAAGGAAAGGAAAGGAAAGGAAAGGAAAGGAAAGGAAAGGAAAGGAAAGGAAAGGAAAGGAAAGGAAAGGAAAGGAAAGGAAAGGAAAGGAAAGGAAAGGAAAGGAGAGGAAAGGAAAGGAAAGGAAAGGAAAGGAAAGGAAAGGAAAGGAAGTCTGAGGAACAGACTGAGGAAGGAGCAGCATTTCAGAACAACTGTGTGAAGTTAAAGAAGAAAATTTTCAGTTTTTCAGTACTTCTGTTAATTACTGTGTGAGAAAACCAGATTACCTTGAATGTCCAAGTTTGTGCTGTACAGCTTTGTATGGACTGTGCTTGAACGTGGGAGGGGAATGAAACCTGCTCTAGGACCCATCACAAAAGCCTCTGGAAATGTTATATTCTTGTAAGCTAAAGAGTGAAATCTTTATGTGAAAAAATGTGGTTACTGATGTTCTGATAATTTGTAAAATTGACCACTGCTATAAGATAAATACTGCCCATCTTCTTGGTTTCTTCTCTTGTATCCACTCTCAGTCATCCTCCATTTTGGCTGAGCCTCCCCTTTTTATCATACATCATAACCTTTTGTGCGTAGCAGCTCCTGCCCCCACTTGTTCTATACTGAGTACGTGGTGCTGTATGCACAGAGATCTTAGGGATTGCTCTAAACCCCTTGTGCACCTCTTCAAAGAGTTTCAAGATGGCTGTTTCCAAGAGGGAAAGCTTAACAGGAAGAAACTGAGCAGAGGTTTAGCTAGGTCTGTGCAGTAGGTCTGCCCCTCTAGCTGGGGTTTCCCCCAGGGCAGGCAACTATCAAAACAGAGCAGATGAGATACTGCCCCCAGGGCCAGCTATTCACTCCTTCCCAGAAAATGACTTGTTGGTATTCCAAACTCAACCCACAAATTAGCAAATGAATGTGACACCAAAGAGAATTAAACCAAGTTCAAATTTGTGTGTATGAATTACATATATATATAGCATGACTCCATACACAAGGATGAGATTTAAAAAAATTTTAAAAATATTAATATTATCCTGTTTCCATAGATTTTGATCTATTTATTTTAGATTGCTGAATTTCCATTAACTGCAAAGACAAAAATTTCAGTTACATCTTCCTTGATAGAATCAATTAATTACACATGTCCACCCAGAGCAGTTGGTGGGACAGAGACTCCAGTATAGGATAAAGACTGGGATAGCTAGCAAACTTGGCACTGATGTTTGTCTGGAGGGTGAACCTACATCCAGAATGTTCTTCTGATAGACTTCATATCCATTAGAAAATCGTGAGTACGCAGACTGATCCACTTCACTACTCTCTTGCCAAAACTGCCTCTTCATCTGACATTTGAAGCAAAATCAGAGTAGAAAAACAGGAAAGAAAGAGAGAAGGAAAAACAAGATTCTTTCCACAGTCATTGAAAGGCTGCTGCTTCATTGTAAATCAGCCTTCTGAAATCTCTGGATGGTGTTTTCTCTTTCCATTAGGATAGTACGGAAGATGGAAGCAAGTCTTCATTGACATCAAGTCCACTTTTCCCATTTCAGCAGCACTTTTCCTGGGAAAGCCTGAGTAGAAGCTGAACTAAGATTCCAGGATTTTTTGTCAAGTGTTAATGATGGCAGCTGTATTATCCTGGCTACCTGTACCACCAGAAACAGGCTGGCAGTAACTCCCACCTAATACAGTCAGAAGAAAACAATAATGAGCTTCAGTCAAGGCAATTATTTCAAACAAACACGTTCATTCACCATGCTGGACTGGCTTCCAAATTTTGGCTCATGACAGCGACAGAGAAGGGTGTGATATTTGCACCTGACTTTCTCTTTGCCATTTCCTGCTCAACTCCTGCTTTGATCTCTGTCTCAGAACATAATTATGAAGTCTGAATCAGAACCAGGCTCTCATTTCTGCTGTCCCAACTTGCCCTACTCTCTAGCTCTTAAGGAAGACACTGTGATTCGCAAATGCTTGCCTTTTATTTTTAGTCCAATAAAATGGACCACCTACAAATTCAGGTTGCTTTTTTCTTTTTATTACCTGCTTTTTATAATGTAGCCAACTTGCCCCAAAAGTACCCAGTAAGTGCATATAAAATATAATTAATCTTCTGAAAGGAATGTACCTTCTTTGCCTGAAATTATTGTACCAAACCCTTAGGTGGTATACACTGGCAGAACTCTACTGAAATCAGCACAGCTATCTTCATTTAGTATAGTTTGGTCCAATCTTTTTAATCCCAGTGATAAGTGCATTCTGAGCAGGATCTTCAACTTTGAAATAATTGGTTCTTGGTTACCAGTGGGGGCCAGTTAGCATAGCTCTGGTAGCTTAAATTAAAGTGTTCTGATTTACAGGTTGCACACTGCACACAGGTGCACACATAAGCAAATACTGTTTCAATATTTGGCGTTCAAAAATATACTTACTATGGAAAAATATATTCGCATGGCAAAGATTGTTTCTAAGACTTTTCACTAACGTCTGGAGGCTAGGACCTGGAGGTCTTATGTCCTACACATTATGCTATATGTCAGCGTTTTTTTAATCACATTGGGTTACATTGGTTTATTTAATTATGATAACCAGTTCCTGTTTGCTGAAAAGAGAGTAAGCCTGAAGAATTACCAACCAAAACCCAAAGGGGATGTTTCTCTTAGAGTTTTTGGCAAAGTTACGATGTTGTTCATCACTGTAAAATTTTGCTCGATCAAGACCAAGAATAATAAGGAACCTTATATTAATCAGTATATTTATATGTATGTACACACACATGTGCGCAAACACCAGCTCTCATATTGATCTTTCTTCTAAGATTTTCACCAGCCTAGGTGCAGTATAAAAGCAAGATAAACAAGGACAGAATAATATTCTGTAACAATAATAAAGTTCTAGCTTTAGATCTTTGGTTTTGTAAAAAGAATTGCTAAGTTTGCTCCAGACATGGTTGCTGACAAAGAGTGTAGTGTTTAGTCTGTTATTAACCAGAACATTTTAATGCAGCCAATTTCATGTTACCATCACAAACAGCTCACATCAATTGCTTGTGCCTGTATAGTAACTGTCGTTGTCTTGCAGGAGTGGTAAGATTGTAGAACAAGAACATTAAGTGCATGCATAAAAAGGACAAGCCAACAATTTGCAGCTTCTACGTAAGTGTCCTCCTTGTGTTTCCTTTATTTTTTCATTAGAAAGTGACAAGAAAAAGGTCAAGTACCCAGCAAATGTCTGTCATTGCTGACTATTGAACCAGAGCAAACTAAGTTTAGCTAATCCTCAGTCCTTCCTATTGCAGAGAAGGGAGAGGTCTAGAAGGAGTAAACCAAACACTTATTTTTCTTCTGCAGTTTTAGAAAAATTCTACAGATGCTGGAAGAACAGGCATAAATCTAGTGTTGTGTCCCCCAAAATCATTGCCTTCAGCAGAGTTGCACAACTTTTACAGTGACACAAGTGATGAAGAGCTTGAGCCTGTCCTATTTATGATTAGATTACATTTTCAGTATCACCAGAATAAACTTGCTATTCTTAAACATTGACAGGACCAACTCCATTCTGTTATACTTACTTTCTGTTGCGGTAGCTCCACTGGCCTTTTAAAGACAGAACTCTTCATTAAACAGTGAAGCACAGAGTTAAAGGAAAAGCATTTCCATCTCTTTTCTCTGAAGTGGCTGACTTTGAAGTTTTGTAGTGCAAAAGATACAGTTCAGGCTGGTGTCAAATACTCGCCACAGGAACTACTGTTCTTACAATAGCAGAGGGTGTGTTACAATGGAGATTTGCTGAATATACAGACTTTTTGAACAGAGTCAATACATGGTGTTCTGTTAACAAGTTGATCTCTTCCTGGAGTCATCCCTTAGATCCTTTATTACAGGAACTAGTGCAAAAGAGTTTGACTGAAACAGGCTAATTCCTTTGACAGATGTGATAACAATAACTATATTTTCCTTTTTGATACAAGGTTTTTTGGTTTCACTTCAGATATCTGTATTAAGGGATTTTTTGATGGGCATTTTATCCTACTACTAGATCTTAAGTTGGGATCATTTTGTAACTAGTAGTATTTCAACCTGACAGAAACAGCCAAGAATAGCTGAGAAATAATAAGGCTGGCTTCTGTAGGCATATCACAGAAGTTTCTTAAGTACTTAGTAACTGTTAGAATGGTATGCAAACCACACTGGAAGATGCTTAATTTTTGTGCTCTAAACTGTCTCCATTAATCTGTGTAATTTTCCCAGTGAGGGGTGATACAGAGAAGTTTTGGCTATGTTTCCACAGATATTTCCTTAAGGAAATGTCTCTATTCACTGAACCTGTAGGGAATATTTTAATAATAATATTTTAATAAGACAGACTCCCCCTCTAACATGATCTATCAGTAAATTACAGTGTAGTGTTAATGTTGTTTCTCACAACAAAGATATTTTGGAATTTTTGTAGAAAAGCAAATCCACATTCCTAACTTTTCCCTAACCTTTCTGTCCCTCCTCAGAGAGCCCATGTCCACTTTTTAGCCATTTTTCCTCTCAAGTACATGCCAAGTAAAAAAATATATGAGAAAAAAGACCCTCTGTTTTTGCATACAGTTTTAGTAGTTCTTAACAGTTATAACAGTATATTGACTGTAGAATATACAATTTATATCTCATTTCACTGTTGGTTGGATAATTTCTATCTGTAAGGGAAAGAGTCTGAAACTGGCAAACCAATTTAGTTTCACAATGCACACATGTATGCACTTGCACACGCACTCATTTCTCCATATAGATGTGCACATATCCAGAGATATATCCTTTTTCCACTCACAGTTCCATATTGAAACTTAGAATATTTAAAGATTCAAGACAGGTCTGAATTATTCAGTCATTTTTAAGCTAAGACACAAAATGGCTGGCCCAAGCTCCTTCAGTGCACTTCAAGCTCTTTTGGACTGTTTGTATCACTTCAGTTCTTTTCATTTGAAAGTAAACACCTTCCTCTGATTTTATTCTGCTAGAAGTGGCAGTTTCTTTTGGAAAACTGGTGACGACAGCCACCAAATGAAAAAGCAAACTGTAGCTATAAAGAGAAATTTGATCAATGACAACCACTCCTTAGGAAAACACAGAGTCACCACCCATTAGTACAACACAGGAAAACTGACTGTATGAAAGTAACACCCTTAAGATGCTTCAAGAATAACCAAAAATGGAAATAATGCTTACTTACCATAGTAGCACCAGGAATCAAAGAAAAAAAGAAGAGAGAAAAAGGAAAAAACAAGTTTAAGAGCTACCACTCACAATAAAGAATTTTCTTTTTCTTGTTCATTCCTACCTCAGCTGTCGTAGGCTATGTCTGCTGCTGCAAGGTTTCCTCCTAGCATGAGGAGAAGTCGCATGAATCTACCCAGTAATAAATTATATTTTGTGTGCAGAAATCTCCAGGAAGATTCAGAAAAACACACTCAAAGGATATTACTGTGAATTATTCAAACTTCTGTAGCATTTTAGAAAAATACTATCTAAATCTTAAACATTTATAGTACCCTTCAAGTTCAGTCATTATCCTTCTTTTTGTGAAGGACAATGGATTTCACAAGAGTGGCTCAGAAAACATGGGACCCAAATCTATATCTTTTCAGTTCTTCAAGTACCTATTGAATGAAAAGTGAAACAGGAATCTTTCTCTGTGATGATGATCCTGAGGATGATGCTGATGACAATTTAACATCTATTTTAGTTCTTTGTATATCTCCAAAGAAAGCATCAATTATGTGCACTGCTCAGTTTCTTGAAAATAATTCACTGTGGAGAATTAAATTCTAGTTCGTTTTTCCTGAGAAATACGTTTCCTTAGACAAAAGTTCCCACCTCAAACTGTGTCATTAAATTTCCCCTCACTTTTCATGACTGTTTTAATATATATCCATTTTTGTTTGTGCTGATAGAAAAAGTTAAGCTAAAAAGTCAAAGTTCATCAAGCAGTTTGAGAGAATCCAAGTACTATATTATTTTTAAATATATAGGTTTTTTTCAATACACAGTTCCCTGCATATCAACTCTGTGTGTACACATACACATGGTTAAGGACATGTACAGTTTTACTAAAATACAATATTACATGATAATAAAGAACAACACCTGGCTTAACAGACAAGCACCTGCTCGTAACATTTTGATATAGATAGACACATCCTTCCTCCTTTGGTAATATAAAAGAATGAAATACAAATTAGGAATGGTCTTTAGCTGACGGCAATTGCCAAAAATACTATTATTATCCTATCCTAGGTCATCATTTTGAAATTGATAGACTAGGAAAAAATCACAGGACAATATTAGTCTAAATACTGATGTCCTGACGCACAATTGGTCTGCAAAATGAGATTAAGGGATTCTGTGCTCTGGCTTGTAGACACTTAATTTCTGATTAGATGACTGGAAGAAACTGTTATGTTCAGAACGGTTAACTGGAAGAAACTGTCAGAGTGTTGATGTTTTCCAGGGACTGCGGCTCCACAATGCCCGTTAATTCTATTTCGTTTTGTGAGAAAACAAATGGATTGTGTATACTTCTCTGGGGAATTATGAGGTTTACTTGCTATTTTGAAATTTTTCTTACAAAATTCACTGACATATAAATTATACTGGCATATAAAAAGTATAAATAGGGCCTGATTCGTATGGTGGCAAAAGTATCTAATAACTCTGAAAGTGAAGCTTGCTGGCTTCTCTAGCTTGGAAAGCAGAGGACAACTAGAGGAAAGAAAGAGGTCTCTGTTTAAAAGAAAACACACATGTCAATTCTTATGTCTCCATCTTTATGATAACAGGCCCAAAACAGCTTTCCAAATCCTGCATCAGTTTCTGAGAAAACATTTTGAAATGTCTATCACTAAACTAAAAGCAGCTTATTGCCTGAACACAGACTTATGAAACACTGAAATGGTATTCATCAAATAAGCTGCCAAAAAAAGAAGCAAGCAACTTACCAAAACTGAGACCCCAAGTATAACCCAATTCTGAGTTGCAGTTATGGGCCTGAAGTTTCAGCCCAGGAGATGTGAATAATAAAAACTCAACTTTCTCTGTGGGATGTAAATATCTTTGATACCCAGGGACTGGATGTTCATTACAAGACGGCATACCTTTTCTGCCCTGCCTTCTTTAGTAATTAAAAGAGAGGCTGGTTTCATGTTTTTCTCTTTCTTCTGTCAGGGACATATACCACATGTGATGTGGTCCTACGTCCCAGAACATAAGTAGCATGCCAGGTAGTCACATGGAATTTCTTCTGTCAGAACACGTACAGCTGGGGACATTGCAATAATTATCCATTCCCAGCCACCCCATGAGGGAACATCTAAACCAGAAGCCGAGGAGGAGAAGCCATGTTCTCCATCTCCCTTTCTCTAGAAGGAGACAAACATAAAGGACCTCACTGCTCCTCTCTTGGAGCACCCTCTGGCTGTCAGGCACGCTCTTACCAAGGTGAGCTACTACAAATATAGACTTGACTCACTGGATCACAGTTTTTTTTTTCTAATATTCCAGTACACCTCAGAAAAAAAGAAGCCAACCCATACATACTTACTTGCTTCCTATAGTGATTCCAATAGTTACAGCTGCTACAAAGTGTGTGCTCTCTAATACAATTATCTTGACATCAAGAAAGCTAAGAAAATAGCAAAGGATTTTGTTCTCTACTGAAGACTGTAGGATACTTGGGATGTTTTTCATTAAAGAAAAGGTACATGTTTTTAAAAATGTCAGCAGCTGGAAAGATCTGCACCTTTAAAAAGTTATATTTAGAAGGTGATGGATTTGCTTGCAAAGGAATCACTTAGTGAGAGGCTCAGTGTAGCTTTAAGCTAAACCAGAGGATGAATTAGTTTTGTAACAACAAGACTTACAAGAGGATTTAGTATTAAATATTAAACATTTCTCCATTAAAATCCTGAATGGAAATCTGGGTATGATGGATTGATTGAAAAACAATTGTTCGTGTGGCCATGCACAAGGTCTTCATTTGTATTTCAGTCTGGAGAGATGCCTTGCTGCTGAAGTTAGTTCCTAGAGTCTAACAGAGCACTACTGAGCACAGAGGTGGGCAGCACCCCTATGCTCAAGGGAGCACACCCAGCCCTTGGAGGACTGGAGCAGAGGAACCCCTTTCTCACTCCTGCTGGCGCTTTTTAGATGAATGCTTCACCTTTTTGAGACACTTTTTGAGAACTGGAAAGACTAGAGCATGACAACACCTTTTTTACTTTCCGGAAAGAAACAATGGGAAATTAGTCAAGCAAAACCTAATGAGATGTTTCCGTGTAACAGTTTGTGAAACCATTGCTTCATTTGTCATACTGTTCTAAGGTTATTAACAATAGCTTTCAAAGATCAACTTGGATTTCTTTAAAAAGAGGCTGATGTGGCAACACAGTCAGCTCCTCTAGAGAACTTTACAGGCCAAAGTGAATTGAGTCTTCTTAAGTGAAATGGCCTTGAGACACCAAATCTTAGAGTATTTTAGTGGAAACTGGGTGTCTAGGTCACACAATTTGCTTCAGAAAAGCCCAGCTTCTGGTCATTTGGTGCCTGCAAACTATTCTGAGTCCCTTCCTCCCTAAATCCTATTAACTCTACAGTTTTCAGGATCTCTTCCAGATAAATCAGTTTTGAGCTGATCAGCATTTCTCTATTAATAGTTTCCAGACCCACGCTGTAAGAGTACAAAAAATCTGAGCAACTCAAGCCAGAAAATTTGTAATGAGTTTTGTTTTGTAAGAGATGGCAAAATGGCATGAACATTAAATTGAGTAGCAGGAAAGTTGGTCTGAACAGCAAGAAGAGTCTCCTAGCTTTAAACTGTTTTTAGTCAGTGTAAATAGTGACGTCCCCACTGATTCACTTGGATCTGTGCTCACCAAAACTAGCCCTCTTGTTACCAGGAAGTCTGGTTCTGGCTGCTTTTTGCCCGTTTGCTCCAGCACAAGTAGCTGACTTCAGTTGATACAACTCAAGTTGCCAGTGTTGTGAAATCCATTGTTATATATCTCACTTTCTCACTTACAACCACCACAGAAAAAAGTTTATGGTGGTTCCCAGTAATTTAGACAACTTTCGTTCCTCCAAAGGGCCACATACACTATAGCTGAGTTTCATATCTTGTGATGGGCAAGCAGTAATGCAAATGTTGAATTACTGCATGGGTAACACATGGGTAACTGGTAGGCTAAAATAACCACTGTTGTGTTATCTGGCTGATACAAGATGGATGAAATATTTTCTTGAGTAGGAATTTAGTTCACTTTTTTTTTCGAAAGGATATATTTGTTAGGGTAAAGACTGAGGTAATCCTTAAGTTATTTCAGGCTTAAGTTTACCAAAATGCTCATCCATTATAACAGCTTACCACTGTTGTCAAATGAGGTCTCTTGACTTTTTCCCCTGCTCATCCTCCAAGCTCGTACCAGCTCTCATTGGAGAGCAGAGAGTGACTGAGCTGGCACAAGGTACACAGCTAAAGTGTGACACTTACAGGGAAAAATGTAAAAAGGGAGGAGACCATTGCCATACCCCTTTCTCCACAGCAAAATGGAGATTGACTCATCCCATTTGAAACTGTGCTCTCTCTAGTTCAGTTACTTCTCCCAAATTGCTTTGCTTGTAGCAATGTTCTGGGCCAAAGGACAGAAGTTTCCCAGAAACATAACTTGTATTCCTGGAGAACCTTTTCGCATAGTTTTTGACATTTCTGGCCAATTTTGATTTAACTGGAGCTTTTGCTTTTCTAACTGCATTTCTACATGCTTTGACAATGCCTCTGTTGTTCTCTTGGTACTTGTCCTCTTTTCCATCTCTGATACACTTCCCTTGGTTTTGAGCAGTCTCAAAAGCTCACAATTTAGCAAAGGGTGTCTCCTGTTCAACTACTTCCCTTACCTTTAAAGGGTAAACAATATACTGTCAAGTAGATTATATAGCAGGCAATACCAGAACTACTGTCATTTGAACAGACAGCTCTGAAGGACATGAGCTTATATAACCCTGAGGCATCGATGTTATTACCATGGATTTCGTTAGTGAATCTTCATCATTTAATAGTGCCAGGAAACTGTTCAAGGCAGTGAAATAATGTTTCACTACTTCAACATGGTCCCTGGTTCACGGCAAAGTTTGGTCGGTTAGTGCTTACCAGGAAGGCTTCAGGAGCTACCACAATCCAACTCACTCTGTCTTGGAGGTTGGGAGAACTCAGTACTATGGACGTGATTTGGCCTGAGAGACAAATTTAACATTGTTATAATTATTCATATATTATTGTCTATATGCGTAATCGGAATAAATTTCAGTATATGTTCCATTTATTCCAGGGTTTGTTGCTGCCTTTGGTGCTACTAGTATTGTATGTCCTCACCGTGATTCTCAACATAGGTCTCTACTAGCTTTGTCCTTGAAGTCACAGGCTTGCCTGTTTGCTTTGGTTCAGCTTTTGCCGACTTGAACATTAAGCAGACACTAAGGGGGAATTGCTCAAAGTCTTTGCAGTCTGCCCAAAACAACCTGGCTTGGAAGCATGGTCTGACCTCTGCTTGGGTATGAACTTTCATTTCCTAGAGGAGCGGATGGTCCACCTAGTCTTCCCACTCCCACCCCAGTCCTGGTGTCTTCCATCCAATGGAACTAATGCAACGGAAGGGCTGCAAACTTTCAGCACTTCTCCTCCAATCCACTCATATTTTACATTTGCTTTGCTACTGAAAAAAATGGGAAGTGTCAAGGAAGAGAAAGCAAATGCCCAAGGAAGACATCTGTGTTGGCAACAAAATTAAAAACTCAGTAGCCTTTAATCACCAGTTCTGTCTAAAGTATGTGTCAGATGAAGTATATTTGCTTAACATAAAACCAGCTACACTACTATTTTGACAAAGGCAAAGAAATTACTTCTGGGTGAAGGTTCTGTGGTCTAAATTTCTAAATACACATGAAAAATCTGTATCTTCAAAATTGTGTTTCACATCATAGAACACTTATTTAAGCAGACAAAAATATACCTGTTAGGCAGTTTGCTGTTTGTTTCTGCTGTTACGTATTTATCAAGCAATGCCAAAGAACTTCACAGGGGGTTACTTGTCCTTTTAGTTTGAGCTCCCTCTGAAATAAGGTATACTAATCTTAAGCACTTAAACAATGAGGTTTAGTGGCACTGAACATATTGATGCAATGCAAACTAGCATAATAAATTCTGCGCTTATTAAAATAGCACAAAGAGGAATATTGTTTCGATAGCAGGTGTCCGCTTTTAAGTAGGGCTGCTAAAGAATTCTTTCACAACTACGATTAATATATAAATGCTTTATTTGTACAAGCTAGATCTGTCCAGTCACCAGACACAGACTATTGCTTTTGTATGCTTTGCCCTCATGACAATATTTATACAGAAAACAATTACAGTATCAACCTACACATCTACCCTCCATTCAGATTGTGTCTGCCATGCCAGACAAAGACAAATGGAAACCCATATTCAACACTCCCAGCAGAGGGAAAGGGCTTAAGTGAATTATTCTTTGACATTAATAGGATAACATGTGCTTTGTAACAAATAACAACTTTGAGGGTGATACTATGGATGGAAGACTGGTGGAGATGGTGTTAACACCATCAGAGATCTCTGCCTGCAAACAAATATTTCTGAAGATAGAATTAGATCAAGAAAGAACCTGACTTTGTCCATCATTTTATAAATAAAAAGCATTAAGAAATAAAAATCAAAACTCATAAAGTTTAAAGCTAGAAAGTTCTGAACTTCACAAGGCCTAATGTTGACCCATGAGATTCCATGGCAAAATTTTCATCCACCTCTGCATGGCAGTACCAAGCTTTAAATGCTAACTGACCTTTATCTCCTTATATTTCAATAAATTATTCTGCACCTTGGAGAATGTAAAAACCACTTAGCTGAGTTTTCTAGACCAGAACAACTTTTCTCAAAGATGTGAACATATATGAAACACTACAGGACAGTAACACACAGGAATAAATGAGGCACTGGAATATGTTGCCCAGAGAAGTGGCCTGTGTCCCATCCCCAGAAGTGTTCAAGGCCACAGGTGTTAAATTAGGGAAAACAGTTAAGTTTTAACAGGACGCCACTAACACACCAGAGTATTTTTACATTCCCCATTATTCTTAAGCATTCTCCAAGGGAAAGTTCTGAAAATGTGGGGACATTCTATTGGTGCTCTTTTTCTGTTTCTAGAAAAAGACATTTACATGTTTTCCCCTGCACACTTTGAATGCTGTAGTTTCCTGTTACAGAATCACAGAATGGTTTAGGTTGGAAGGTGCCTTAGAGTTCCAGCCCTCCCTGCCATGGGCAGGGACACCTTTCAACAGACCAGGTTGCTCAACTCACCATCCAACCTGGCCTTGCACACTGCTGGGAATGGGGTAGCCACAACTTCTAAAGGTAAAGTGTTGCAGTGCCTCACCACCCTCACAGTATAGAATTTATTCCTCATATCTAATTAAAATCTCCCCTCTTTCAGTTTAAAACCATTCTCCCTTTTCCTATCTCTATATGCCCTTGTCAAAAGGTCTAGCTTTCTTGCAGGCCCACTTCAGGTACTGGGAGGCTGCTCTAAGGTCTCCCTGGAGCCTTCTTTTCTCCAGGGTGAGCATCCCCAACTCTCCCAGTCTCTCTTCACAGAAGAGGTGCTTCAACCTTCTCACCAACTTCATGGTTCTTCAGTGGCCTCGCTCCATGGGTTCACTGCAGTCAGGTTAGTTTTCTCCCCAAAATAATGCAGAAATTCCCTTTTGACAGCAAGACTTTGTATTAACAGACCTAATTTCCCTCCCTCCCCTGCTCAGTTCCAAGGACCTTAATGTTAAATGTCAAATGAGCCATAGGAGGTCCATGGTAGGTCCACCAGTTGAGCTACCAGACTGAAAGCCTTTTAGCTGCTTGGGTGGTGAATGGCTTGGTGTAACCCACTTGGTCTGTGGCTCAGCCTTGCTTTTTTTCCCTGAAACCTTAACTCTTTTAGGAATAATAATTTTCGTAGTTTCTCCAAAGTGAGGGCTCAGAAGGGGCATAAAACTAAATATTAGTGGGGAAAATGTCAAAAGTATGAGGCCAGTTATAGGCACCTCTGGGGCTTGAACCCTCAGATCACCAGTCAAAACATACTAGAGAAATTTGTCAGCCTCAAGACAGCCTCTGTATTTGAAAGGTGGGAGGAGGCTGTCTGAGGAAATCCTTCTTCAAGTATCAACAAATATAAGAGCATAAACCATCCTGGCATCAATCTGAAGCAAGTCAAATACCAGGACCCTCTGGATAAGAATGTTGTTTTCTAAAAAAACTTAGTAGAAGAAATTTTTAAATAAAGAATGTTAATAAGCGAGCTAGAGAAGAGATGGATCTCTGCTGTAATACTGACTGGTCTGTGTGTTTTGCAAGTTAATGTTATATACTTGCTCACAAATTTTCCCATTTCCTGCAATATTATGCACTTGGCATATAACATTTTATTTCAAAGGCTTTAGATTTTGAACTGTAATTTCTAAAAAAACCCTCAGTCATGTATGAAAGACAGCCTTCTTTTTAAAAACTAATGATAAATCTTTAATATCAATATCAATCATATTGAGATTGATGATAATGTTACCAGAAGCATAAAACCAACATGTTCATTCTACAGTTTCAAACTTCCTTTTACTTTTCTAGATCATAAATCTCATTTGTTCCCTCCTTGTGTGCTGAAGTCACTGAAAATAATACAAAGTAGTTTTACATTTCGAGTGCAAAATTTGTTGTGCACTGATAGGCAAGAATATAAGACAGACAAGTTTAAACTTAAATGAATTTAAGTAGCAGTTATGGTTGTAATTTGAGTTCTGTTTATCGCTTTACATTAGATACAATAAATTTATTTGAATTTACCATAACATTAATAATTTGCTCTATTTGTGAAAGAAATCCACACACAGTTGTCAATTTAGGTGCCACTTTTCACCTAGTATTTAGAATAATGAAATAATTTAGACTGGAAAATACTTCTGAGATCATAGAGTCCAATCTTTGTCCAAGCACCACCTTGTCAACTATACCCTGGAACTAAGTGCCACATCAGTTGTTTCTTGAACACCTCCAGGAGCAGTGATTCCACCACCTCCCTGGGCCGCCCGTTTCAATGCTTAACCATCCTTTCAGTGAAGAGATATTTCCTGATGTCCAACCTGAACCTCCCCTGGTAAAGCCTGAAGCCACTTTCTCTCATCCTGTCATTGACTGTCTGGGAAAAGAGGCTGACACCCGCGCTGCTATGACCTCTTTTCAGGTAGCTGTATGATGAGGTCCCCCCATAGCCTGCTTTTTCCAGGCTAAACAACCCCAGCTCCCTCCTCCATTCCTCATAAGATTTATTATCTAGACCCTTTACCATCTTTGTTGCCCCGTTAGGTAAAATTGTTAGGCATGTGCGCTATAGAACTACACAAACACACACAGACACACTTGCAAGTACCTTGCACATACCCTTAAGAAAACTAAAGATCGTACGGTTGTATTTGGCTACTACTTAATGTGAAAAATGTATGTAAACTATGATGAAAAGCAGAGAAATATTTAAGTTACACCCAAGCAATGCAAACTTGTAATGCTTGAAATTCGTCATCATTCATTGAGGTGGATCTGATAGCTGGATGAAGCAATATTTTTTTTTCTTTCCTCAGTCACTTTGATTCAGAATATGAGGACAAAATGAAAGACGCTATTATTATTCCAAAAAGTCAAATCCAGAAGCTATGAAAGCTTATATATTCACATCAAATGGTATATAATTTGTGCTTTTATATCCTGACTCAGGACAATGACACACACAATATCTATGCTGTTGTTAATAAAGTTGGGCCATGCAGTCTGTCAGATTGAAAACTGCTGGTTTACCTTGTTTTCATTTTTACCTTTTTTTTTCTTGTGTGTGCATGAAGAATTCTTTCTTTTAAAAAATATTACTATTCAAGCGCATGTTGAAATTGAATCATACTATTCTTACATAATTTTTCATTGGATTGTTGCAACCCATAAAGAAATCCAATTAAATTTCCCTTGCAGGCACAGTGCCTCATTCAGCGTGCCTTTATAAAGCTGGCTTGTTGGATTGTATGGCATGTCTATGAATTGAGAACCACCAGGGCCCTGTCCCGTTCCTTGTCCTGTGTGACATTATGGAGAGAGAGAGTTTGCTAACAGTGTTTCAAAGAGCTGTATTATCAGGAAACATAAAGGCTTTGCCATCATTTCTGTTGCCGTGGTTTAGAATATGCATGTGAGAGTGCATTTGCAGTACAGTTTTTAGCCCTGTATGGTTCACACATTACTCCCTGCATCTGTGGTATTCAACTTCTTTATACTAAGGACATATGATTCAATGTTTTATTCTGTGCTGAAGATGATGTACATATTCTCTGTTGAAGACAAGGTTAGCAGATTTTTAGAATGGTATTCTAGTTAGCAATCTTTAGAATGGTATTCCAGTTTGCCAGACTGCACAAATATAGCACACGCTTTTCCTGTCTCAAGGAAGCAGACGGCAAAATTTCTGGAGTTATATTGCACAGCAGTGGGACTGCTGCACTATTTGTCCGTGTGCCTTGCTTCTGAGTTAAATGTCATTGAATGATCCCAATGATCAGCAGGCTCACTCTGGCTGTCTACAACAGCAAGGGCAAGGCTTAGCTTCATCCATGGACACTCATTGTGGAAGCACACACAGCCACCTTGATTCACCATCAGACTTTGCCTGCAGGAGTAACAAGCACTGTGTATCTTGCATGTGAAGGACACTCCAGGGCGTACAGCAAGAGCCTGGGCTTGATCAATCTGCTTCTTCTTATTGCTGAGAAAGAAGGAGCAAACCACAGGCTGCGGGCACTTTTCATGTAGGAGATTACTTGTGGTAAGGAGCAGAAGTATTTATTTTCCCAGTAGCTACAACTGCCTCCTTTCACCTCCTCCGACTTTTGTATCCTGGAGTTGGGAATAGGCTATAAGATGTGGAATGCAGAGATGATAAAGATCAACCACTATATCTTCCTGTTAATGTGGAATTGATTTCTGTGCTATATTTCCTGATGTTTCTCCAATCTACTTTAAATGTTCCCAAGTGTTCTTTTCCCTTGAGAAATTATTGCACTGTCTAATGTTATGATGATGATGATGGGTGAAGTATAGTCCAGATCTAGCTCAAGAACTGAAACAGAGATATATGCAAATAGATATATGCCTGGGATTTTCTTCTGATAGTCAGTCTAAATTTTTCTTCTTTTAATTTCTTCTCATTATCACTCTAGTTATACTCCTGTAACTAAGCTAAATAATTAATTGACATTTTCATTTACTTCATTGGGAGCCATTCATACATATCAGTGGACAAATTTTAGCCCTTAATAAAGAAAGGTACTATTGTCTCACCAAGCAAATACTGAAAATGCCAGCCTACACCTGCTCACACAGGAAAATTGAGAATCAACTGTTTTCAATGATCATTTGTCCCAAGAGCCACTTGTAAGGGTAGTATACTATGGATTCCTTATAAACTCAGTCCAAAAAAATAGTGTAAATTAAGTAAGGACACTCACCCTAAAGTCATATTCACACAATTCTTTCACATTTCTTTAGCAAAACCTGAGTTTAATATAATTTGTAGAATGGTTAGTGTGGATGTGGTTTCTCATTTTGCAGAAGCACGATACCCAGACTTTGTCATGACCATCTGTTACATTATTTTCTAAAACGTACGTCTATCCCCCCTATCTAAGTCAGGACTGGGCTAAAAAAATTCATTTGTACCAACATTTTCACAGTAGATTGATCTTAAAACGATGCCCATTTGAATCCTTTCTGGTATTGTCTGTATTAAATAATTCAGTGTAATTCAACAAATCATGAGAAGCAGTGCTAGCAGATAGGGAGTTTAGGGGATCAGTGACAAAGCTAGAAAAATAGATAAGACAATACAGTGTTGAATTGAGTAATGCATGTTGACTGGTAACAAGAAAAAGGAGAGAATGTTTGTCACTTTTTAAATGGAAAATTTCAGGCAGTCATGTAACCAGAAGTTATTTCAGCCTCAAATGGTCTGTTTTAGCCACTATTCTGTCAGAAAAATGCAAATAGAAACAATCTGGACTCAGTACATAACAACAGAAAGTGTCCTTGAAGATGGTGTAGTCATTAAACTGGTCAAATGTCACTGAGAAAGCTGTGTTTATATTTAGTGTACATTTCCATGGGCAGAGGAAAATACTTCCTTGGAAGGAATATAACCAAGGACAAACATGACTCATAGCAGACTTTAATAATGTCTGAGATGAAGGGCTTGCTCTTTTTTTTTTTTATTCTCAGAGGATGAATTTAAGGCAATCCTGGGTTGCTCACTGACTCGCTGGGCAGTGTGTGGTGGGGACGTCTGTCAGGACAGACGGGGGAGCAGTGCATCTCCACCAGCTGAATATGGGTCTGGGGACCTTGTCTTCTTCAGACCTTGCATACACTGTTGCTGACTCAGTTTCACCTCAGAGCTGCGTTCAAAGACAAGTTCAAATGGAGGGTTGAGGCCCAAAACAGAAGAGGTAACCCTGAGACTTACCCCGAGTTTTCTTGGGACAGACTATGTGTAACCCTGTGAAGGACATGGCTTGCCCCTGCTCTTCCAGCCTTCGTAGCTTTGAGCACCAACTGCAGGCATCCCGTCTGAGTCTGGTGCTAGAGGTCATCAGGGTCTTGGGGACTGGGGACACAGGGCCATCAGGAATTAGAATGATGAGCCATACAAGAAGCAAGAGCAAAAGAAACAACCAGATGAGAGCGTATGTGTCACAGAAGCTACCACTCTGCTTTGTTTACTTTAGTTCTTTTTGCTGGGTAAAATGATACCAAGATAAAGCAATAGAGGATTAAGTCTTGCACTTTAGTTTGCCAGGAGGATACAGCAGTATCTTCTGAAATCTTCAGCTTTTCCCACTGTCTAACACCATGGTTGTAGGCCCTTTAGGAGTTAATTTTCCTTTTTAGCTTTCCAGGTCTGTCTGGCAAGCCACGTCTCCTGTAGCTTGCATAACCACCAGAGGTCAGCAAACCACATTCCAGGGACTACCGAGGTGGTGAGACAAATTGCCAGGTTTGGAGCCACTTTTGAGTATTCAAAGTGCTGTGGTGGGCCCCAGTTGGAGTTTCAGTAGGTGATGGCATTGCCAGTGGCAAAAGAGCTATTTCTGTGTCACTCAGCCCTGCTGCAAGGGTCGAAGCACCGTGCTTCAGCCTGCTTTGTGCAGGGTCCCACAGGCCACGTCCTTTGCAACAGCCTGGATTGCACAGAAGTAGTCCAAACCAGGAACATTCAAAAGCAGCAATACCAGTCCATTTTTCTTCAGTTCCAGTGAAAAGGAGGTTTTCAAGCTTGCTAAACTGCCCTTCATCCTGGCCCATGGTGAGATAGTGTCTGAGGGGAGCTTGAGAGCCCACCATGCTAAATAGGCTGGAAAGGAGTGGGAAAGATATGGAACTTCTTCCACCTCCCCCATTCCCAGAGTGAGAATCTTAGAAGAAAGAATTACGTGAGGTTAGGTGTCAGAACTGTCTCATTGCTGCTTCCTGGCTCAGGTTTTTTTACCCATTTTTTTATATGCCAATTGGCCCTATGGGGAGTTCTGATTAAAGGTGCATCTGTGTCCAGGACATATAAATATTCTTTTCCATTGCTAGAAACTGGGCTGAGAGTCAGCTGTAAGTGTATCTTAAAAAACATATATGGGTGAATTGAACAGAATAAACATCTAGCTGAATGGATGCCTTTTTGACTCTGTAGAAAGATTTAGAGGTAATATGTAGCAGTTAAAAGATACAGGAGGCTGGAAAAGAAGAAAGAAGGAGGGGGGCAGTGGGGCTGGGAGGATTTCTCTGCAATGTGTTCTGCATAATCTAAAAGAAAAATGTGTGTAATTTGGACCCCAAATGCAGGCCAAAGCGACAGCATCTAATAGGGGAAACATGATTTAGAGGTCAGTTTATAAACTAAACAAATTTACTGAGTTTCATAAATGAATCTCATGGCAAGATCCAAAATTTTTTTAAAAGGTGGATAAAAAATATTGTATGTTAAGGAGGGAAATCAAGATGGTTTTTAAGTTGATGTCTTTAGAAATATATGTATATAGACTTTTTTATAGCTCTTGGCATATAAAATAAGTCATTATTCTAAATAGAAAAATATTGATGATGTCATAGGAGCCATTGCCGGACACATCAAGCTGATCTGATGAACTGGGAAATCAATAGATATTTTCCAAACGAGATGGCATTTCTTTTAATTGGTTGTGTGAACATGATATACTGCAGAGGGCAAACATTTAAAGTTAATTTTCATTTGGCTTGGATTTCTCTGTGTGTTGTTCTATTATTTCTTTATGTAGAACTTTTTTGTTTTGTTTTAAGACTTGCTTTGTCTATTGGTTTACATATAAATTCCTTATCAGAATAGATGAAACAGCACCTATGCATTGTAGACACTCAGAGAGTATAGCTTTGGGAGCTATTTGAATATCTACCAAGATTAGAAAGTATTGAAGATTTTACCCAATAATTCCCACACTCCTTTAGAAGGATTGAAATCTTTTGACTCACGTAAGTCTTTTAATTTCACCCCCATCACAGACACATCAGCAGTTGTCCTTATGTCCCATAGCAAGTGAACATCAGAATCTGAAGCAGAAACCCCAGCTGCTTAGACTTTAAACTAATCACCAGGCTGTACAAATGGCACACGTCGTAGATCAATAGACTAACATATAATTCAAGTGTTATTAAGTGATATTGCATGCCCTCCAGAGCCCCTCAGATTCAAAATTTTCAAGGGCACATGATAATGAAACCCTTGTAAAAAAAGACTGTTGATCAGCAAAGGATGCTGGCAGGGACCTCATTTGTACAAAGTATTTTAGCTTTCTGGTTTTGCATGTCAGATTGTAAGTAAAAGAATCTGACAAAGATTTGTTAATTCTTCAGGCACCTAACATTTTTTGTGATGTTGGTCTTTCATCAACTTCACATTTCTCCTCCTGAAGAGGGAAAGAAACAGACTGGTATTAATCCGCAATGTTAAGGTACATACAAATATATAATATATTGCCTTTTTTGATTTTTTTTTTGTTTAATTTTAAAATAAACTTTTATATGGGTTTTGTTAATACAAAATTCCTTTTGTTAATGGAAGGTGTTCAATTTATTCCCACAACTTTAATGGCAGAGCAATTTTGCTGCTCCAGCTGAAGAGCTGCTAATTCATGAAGGTACTTCAGACTTCATATCTTGACTATTTGTTGATTATATTGCTAGGGAAAATGGCAATTACATTATTTGGGGTGTTTTTGTTATGAGGCTTTCTAATTCTGTCAAATGTGAGCATTGTGATTTCACTGGGCTCATTCTGCTCTGGTGCTAAACTCCAATTTTATGTTTACTTGCCATAAATTTCATACATTTGGCCCCAAATTTTGCTGCCTACCCTCTTGCTGTTTTGAGTCTTCTGAAATAATTTAATTCACAATTTGATTATGGTTTATCTTCTCCTTATGGAGAAATATTAGTGGATTAAAGAAACTCAGTCATTCCACTTACATCTCTCCCTTGTTTGATACGACTGAATATAATAATGTGTGGTACTATTATTTATTTACACTGCAGTGGTGGAAGATGCCTTGAGGAAATTGTTTTGTTCACGCCCAGGAATGATGCACTTCATCATTTAATTGCATGACAGCCATAAAAAATTCACATCTCTTAAAACATGTGAAATCTCCACAGAAATCAATGACAGAAGTTCACCAAAAAAATTAGCAGTATTTTGAGACCAGACAATTACACTTTTTATTATTTTTTCTGATCAGTTTCATGTTCCAAAACATCCATTCTTCATTTGTAACATGTCTGGAGCCGCTTCCAATATTTCATTAATTTTCTTAATAGGTAAATAATATACATAAGCATTTGTAAAATGCCTTTGACAACAGCATCTAAGTGCTCAGTATTTGCCACTTACTAGGGATAGTGATGGGAAGTCAAATTTTCAGCTTCTGAGGAGATGCGACCAAAAGCAAAATACATATTTTTGTCTTCTATTAGTGAAATTTAGGAGAGCCTTAGTTCAGCTTTCACAGAGCTCAGTTCTGCCTGGATTTTTGCTGCTGTAAGGACATTAAAAAGTCAATGGTTACAGTCATGGACCAAATGATCAAAAATGCACTCTTACTTTGCATCTCTAAAATTATGCAAATGCACATTCATGCTCATAAAACCCAGCCATCTTAATTTATAGTGAAAATAGTTTCTGAGCTAACTGATAGCATTTCAGACACAAAAACATTGGAGACCAGATGTGATACTTGCACTTACACAATTCATTGAAATAATTGTCCTGGCTATAACTTGAAAAGCTGGATCCATCTTTCGAAGGGGTGGGGTGTTGGCCTGACCTTCGCAAACACTTGGCCACCTTGATGAATTCAGATGCCTCCATGTCCTTGTTGTTCAGCATCTGACAAATAATGCCAGGTTTCTTACTCTCAAAATCTTGCAAAGCTTTTATTTCTTCACAAACCGTGAAGGTAGGAGTCCTTTTTCTGAACTTCTGAAAAGAGCAATAGCTGCATTCCTTGCTTATCTCTTGATTATTTTTAATGCACCTTGGCTGCATTTTTTAGGCATGTTGTTATGTATGTGAAACAGAGATTTAGTATCATATCTTGAATCTTTAACACCACTCCTTTGGAAAGAAACCCATTCTCTTAACTATTCTGAAAATGCACCAGAAGCTGTAATTCTTGAGTGACTCTAAGTAAAACTACAGTTTCTTTTTCCACTAGGGAACAGATATGGAAGGTTATGTGGTATGCAGAAAAGGCAAAAATTTCTCATAGTCAATAATTGCATGGGTGAACAAGTACAGTAACTTCATAAATGGCAGTACTCGTCAATGTCAACAAAAGCCGTTCAGCTTAGTTGAAAATCACAAGCTTAGAGTCATGACTCAGACTTAAACAAACCTTTTTCTCCACTGGTTTGATGGACTTTGTATTTCTGATGTGATTTCCTACGTATGGAAATGACGGGTGAACAGTGAGTGTGAGCGACTACAAAGATCTTGCTACAACTCCAGAATGAGGCAGGAGCCAGAGTGCCAATTTATGAATCACAGCTCTGTTGCCTGCTCCAAAGAAAAGTGGTTTTAGCTGCATGTTCCACTTGTATACACGTCTTGTCTCCATTCTACCAGCCAAGAGAGGTATCTCCCTCCGTACCACTGCTAAACCCCTGCAGCGTAACGGCACAAAGCTGTGCAGGGGACACTGGCGTTGCTTGGTGCTTTAATGCTTCTTAAATCTGCCTGGCCGCCTAATCAGATGACTGACTGCACAAAACTCTCACTATATGAGTGATTTGCCATCATTATTCCTTCTTTCTATGTGGGTGATAAAAACCCTTACCAGTGGAACTACAGTCTAAAGAAAATAATAAATACATCTCTCAAATTCCACAGGGAATGATCATTCATCCAAGAGTTAGGGATTTCTCAGCCCTGTCAGCAAACTATCCATCAAAATACTTGCAAATTACAGGAAAATGAGGTCTACAATTGACTGTGGAATGACTATGTCATTTGATTTTGTGAAATAATTTGTGAATCACTTTTTATGCATTTTGGCCACTATAGCTTTATAGCTTGAGCAACCAATATAGAAATCCCATTCAAAGCTGAATTGCAGCAGCATGCAATGGGTCATCATCAGCATGCTTCTCCAACCTCCTCTTCCTCAGGATTTACACCTCCTCAAGTAGAAAGTGTTCTTAAATTCATGCAGTCCTGATGCCTGAAGCCCTGGACCCCAGCTGTGCCGGGAATCAAACAGCAATCTTTCATGTGCAACAGGCTGTACATGTGAGGACTTTCATATAATATTGATGAGGTTAAAGGGTCTTCTTGACTGATTTTGAAAGTTTAAAATGGAGAAGTAGGTTTTAAAAATCATGCTACTGTTTCAAAGAGGAGTTCCTTCCTTCCTTCCTTCCTTCCTTCCTTCCTTCCTTCCTTCCTTCCTTCCTTCCTTCCTTCCTTCCTTCCTTCCTTCCTTCCTTCCTTCCTTCCTTCCTTCCTTCCTTCCTTCCTTCCTTCCTTCCTTCCTTCCTTCCTTCCTTCCTTCCTTCCTTCCTTCCTTCCTTCCTTCCTTCCTTCCTTCCTTCCTTCCTTCCTTCCTTCCTTCCTTCCTTCCTTCCTTCCTTCCTTCCTTCCTTCCTTCCTTCCTTCCTTCCTTCCTTCCTTCCGCACCCTTCCTTCCGCACCCTTCCTTCCGCACCCTTCCTTCCGCACCCTTCCTTCCGCACCCTTCCTTCCTTCCTTCCTTCCGCACCCTTCCTTCCGCACCCTTCCTTCCGCACCCTTCCTTCCGCACCCTTCCTTCCTTCCTTCCTTCCTTCCTTCCTTCCTTCCTTCCTTCCTTCCTTCCTTCCTTCCTTCCTTCCTTCCTTCCTTCCGCACCCTTCCTTCCTTCCTTCCTTCCGCACCCTTCCTTCCTTCCTTCCTTCCTTCCTTCCTTCCTTCCTTCCTTCCTTCCTTCCTTCCTTCCTTCCTTCCTTCCTTCCTTCCTTCCTTCCTTCCTTCCTTCCTTCCTTCCTTCCGCACCATTCCTTCCTTCCTTCCGCACCATTCCTTCCTTCCGCACCATTCCTTCCTTCCTTCCGCACCATTCCTTCCTTCCTTCCTTCCTTCCTTCCTTCCTTCCTTCCTTCCTTCCTTCCTTCCTTCCTTCCTTCCTTCCTTCCGCACCATTCCTTCCTTCCTTCCTTCCTTCCTTCCTTCCTTCCTTCCTTCCTTCCTTCCTTCCTTCCTTCCTTCCTTCCTTCCTTCCTTCCTTCCTTCCTTCCTTCCTTCCTTCCTTCCTTCCTTCCTTCCTTCCTTCCTTCCTTCCTTCCTTCCTCCCTTCCTCCCTTCCTCCCTTCCTCCCTTCCTCCCTTCCTCCCTTCCTCCCTTCCTCCCTTCCTCCCTTCCTCCCTTCCTCCCTTCCTCCCTTCCTCCCTTCCTCCCTTCCCTTTCCTCCCTTTCCTCCCTTTCCTCCCTTTCCTCCCTTCCTCCCTTCCTCCCTTCCTCTTTCTTTCTCTCTTTTCTTTATTCCCTTTTTTCCTTCTTCCTTGTTTCCTTTCTCTCTTTTTCTCTTTCTTCTCACATGTTTAATATGTATTCAAGACTACCCTATCAAAAGAATTATTAATTAGACAATCATTTAGATATTGGATCTCATTTAATTTTTTTTCTCAAATATTTATGAGACATGCATATTTATGAAAATGCTCATTTTGTAATCTGTAAACCTACTTTATGAGTTTGCAGTCAGAATTCAGTCTTCCCAGGTTTTTGCAAAATCCTATTGCTAAATCTGACCTAAATCTGTTAAATATTGACTCCAGACTTGTCAGACAGAAGTGTTATTCCAGTAATAAAACAACTCTATTAAAGATCATTGATATTATAAGTGAGATAACTTCACAATGAGTATATCAGTGTTTATTTTAATGAAACAGATTTCCTGGCATGTTGTCAACTAAATGTTTTATACTGAGAGCTGCCTAGAAAAAAAAGACATTAAAATTAGCTCATAACAGGGCCCGTGATTTTGTTTTTAAGTCTTTGCAGCTAAAAGTGTGTAAATGGAACTGCATTCAATAAAGCACAATAATTTATTCTAGAAATTAGCAAGCCCACGTTCCACCTATAAAATCATTCTCTGTGATGTGCAACTTGCCTTCATTTCAGTGGCCTTGATTTATAGTTAGAGTTTGCTTTATTTTCAAGAGGTAGAGACTGGGAAGCAGCCGGACAGAGCTATTAAAGCTGTTGTGCACAGCAATTTTTCAGGGGTTTATTAATTCTTGCAGAGAATAAACCAATGAACTGAGCATTTTTCAGTGTGAGGACACCTTTTGTAAAAGAAGGACTTCTTGATGAATAGATGTAGACAAAAAACCAAAACATATGGGTGTTTATTATATGAAGTTAACTAATTCTGTTTACCACATTTTCAGCCTCACTTATCAAAATGAGGTTCACATTACCCATTATGTAATTTCACCTATGTCAGTGGTTTTGGTCCCAGGTTTCCTTTGATGCTGACATTGATGCCTGGTTTTGTACAGAAGAAAGACTCAGATTGCTACAGAGAAGAAACACAATCATCATAACTTAATTCCAGTGAGTGGAAAGCACAAGTGCTCCCTAAAACAGAAATGCTTATATTTTCAGGTAAATTAAGATGGAATCTATCTTTTTGGTTTATAATGTATGAAAGTGAATTCTAATGAAAACATTTCTAATTAAAAAGTATTTCAGTCAGTAAATCTATTAAAAACAAAATTGTGTGTCAGCTACTCCCAAACTGCAGCATTTGCTTAAAAAATAATTTGTGTTTTTTTTACTTTCTCGCACAGAAGCTTTTCTTATGTGCCTTGTTTCTGAACATTTCAGCTGCTCTTGGGTCAAAGTTTTTGAGGACTTCACAGAGAATGGATCCAGGCAGTCTTAGGTTTTGTTTTAGCACAAATATGTTCAAATCACAGGTCATCCATCAAATGTGAGCAGATCTTCTTGGCCACAAGGGAGGTGTCAGGTTCACCTATTTTGAATGCTGAGAGAACTGAAGGGACAAATATCTATAGATGGTTTGAACAGACTTGTAATGCTGCAGGCCATGCTAGCAGATCACTAAGATTGCAAAGGTCATGCAAAAGGTTGAGTCTTCTCTTAAGTTACAATTAAAACCACCAAAGACCACAGGTGTGTCAGAACAAGACTCCTAATTCATTGTGGTTCAACTGCCTGTATGTTCAAAATTCAGAGTGAAAACAACATATCATGGTGCACTTAATATTTTATTGAAAATATCCTATGCTAATGTGTCAAAGAGGGGTGAATCACTTTTTTCTCCAATAGCTGACACTCCCTTTTCATGAGACTTGTTTTCACTTTTGTTCTAAAAGATATTCAGAGACTATGCACCAGGTTCAGCCTAGAGAGACATGAAGTTGGCTCAGCTCTCACTGCTGAGGACAATATTTTGTGGCGCTCTCTGGGATTCAGCACCATATTGCAACGGGAGGTGGACATGGCTGAGAACAGCAGTGATCTGTCCTGCTTGAACACATTAATCAGGCAGAGAAGTTGCTCTCCTACACTCGCTGTGCTATACAGTCACACCTCTACCTTTGTGGGTCCTGCAGAAGCAGGTGAAGAGGCCTGAAACCACTGGAATTATTCCTGTGTTGATAATGAAAAATCACTGCAAATGGTAGGGTGAATAAATAATTTATGTGAACAGCCTTTCTTCTCAAGTGCTGGTTATGCAAAGTGCTCAGCAGGCTGGATTTTACAAGCCTCCTAAATGTTGTGCTTTAGCCTGTATGCAACTATGTGGTGCTATCTGAAGAGTTCAAGGCATACACTAGCCAGGATTGCAGCCAATGGAACAGCTCTAAGAAAGAAAAAAAGGTGAGTTAACTTCTGAGAGGGAGAGACAAAAAAGAGGATAATTTGCTGGTGTAAGTAATCCCAATTGTTTGGCAATTCAGGAGTATGAGACAGAAACCATTCTTTAGTTAGTGATGCTGCAATAAGGTTAAAGGCTTTTGCAACTAGGTAAAATGATCCCCCAAAATCATCACATTTAGACATTTTGAGTTTTCTGGCATTGTTTCAAATTGTATGTGTATGAATCCTTCAGAGTTGTCAGCAAAACTCCCAGATGTCTTAAAGTTTCCTTGAGGAGTCTTCACATTGATTTGAAGAGAAGACAGGTGCAAGCGTTGAAATGAGTCTTTCTGTCCTTTCCCTTCTCTCACCTGCACGGTTTCCTCTCTGAAGCACGTAGTATTTTAGCAAGAAGCATAGCTGTGCCGTATCTGTCTAGTATCACCTTTAGTATCATAGTAACACTTTACATTATCTTACAGCCAAGTCCCACATTGCAGATTCAAACAAGGGATGTTAAAGTTCATTGGTATTTTCCTTTGATTGGGCCAAAAGAAGATTGAAATTGATAAGAAAGAGAGAACCAGAGGTGAATGAAGTAGACTGACTCACAATACATCTTTCCTCTATAATGAAGGCATGAAAAAGTAAGATTGGTTTTAAAAAAAGAGGTTATATTCTTCCTTCATGATACACAGAAAAACCTAAAGTTAATGAATTTGCCTATCCCAGTCTGCCCAGTTATTATCTGGATGGTTAACAGAAGCATAAGTAAAAATGTATAGCCTTAGCTCTCTCTTTTGGTTTAAACTCTTTCCCCCTGATTTTTCAGCCACACCCTTGGGCCAGCCACGGCAGCAGAGTGCCCCCCCCCCATGCTGGGGTGCCTGTGAGGAGCTGCTCCGCAGAAAACCAAGCAAGCACTTCGCTGTGACAAGCTGGGAATGTGCCTATCTCTGCAGCTCCGTGTGCCATTTTGTGCCTTTGTTGCAGTGTAAAGCCTGGAGGGAAGTGAGAGGCATTTTCTGACAGAGCAGTGGTGCCGGTGCTGGGCCTTCTCAGCCCCACCAAACAGCCAATCGAGGGCGCAAGGGAGGGTGCCAAAATTCGGGTGCAGCACACCGCATGCCCCAGAGGCAGGGCCTCTGTTCTGCAGAGGGGCGAGCAAGCATTCGGAGATGCTCAGGCTTGTGCACCCACGCTCTCAACAGCCTCAAAGCACACACTCCAGAGGAAAGCTGAAGTCTCGTAACTGAGTGTTAATTATGTCTGAGTGGATTCTAGAGAAAAGGAAAACCATATACTGTATCAGCAGAGAAATGGTTTCACTGTGAGGAAACTAATGATGCTTTTATCAGGAACAATATAAAGATTGCTTTTTTACTAGTGTGCGTCCCACAGGGTTTGGACTATGAGATATTTCTGTATCTGGCTTTAGGTTCCTCCGAGCTTTTACATAATCAAATCAATATAGCTATGATTCACCCTCTGGCAACAACTGCTCCTTGCAAGTTGCTGCTGCTTCTTTAGTGACTGAAGAGGAAATAAATAAATAAATAAATAGAAAGAAACTTATTACAAGTCCGTAAACATTGATTTGTTTGGTCTTAGATTTTACTTTTTTTAATTGCCAGGGAAAAAAAAAAAAAAGAAAGTAGAAAAAGGATGAGGAGGTGGGAGGATATATGAATTTGTGCTCGATGGGGCTGATTGCTAGCCTGATATTTTGAAAAGAAAAGAAAAAAGTGGATTGATAGGATTTCATGAACCTACACAAAGTATTGCCCAGACACAGACTGAAGTGTGGCTGAAGGGCAGATGGGGCAAAGAAGGGGCAGAGGCTGTAAAAGCCAAAGCAGGCAAAGAGTCCAGAGATGGGAAAATTTGATTTTGTACTAGCAGCTCTGCATTGTTTGGAGTAGCAGCACTGCATCTTAACTTCCAAACTTGAGCTACCCATCTCCAGTTTCCACAAAAGCAAAGACAAAGCAAGCCCAATATTTAAAATGTAAAGACAAAAATAAAAAGAAAAATTTAAAAAACCCATTAAAAAAAAAAACAGAAACACCCCCCCCAAAAAAAAACCCAAAACCAAATCCTAACCAAAAACCACCAAGAAAGCCCAGAAAAGGTCCCTCTCCCAGAAGTTTTCTTTTCTATGCTTCCACCTCACCATTCATGCTCCCAGCCCTTGACCTCCAGCTAATTCTTTTCATTCCAGAAATTTTTTCTCTCCCTCCCTCTCTCTCTTGGGGAGTCACACTGTCATTGTCACAAATATTTTCCCCTTATAGTTGCTGGTGTAACACAGCAATCTGGCACAGTCATCACACACTGGTGGAATTGACTTCTCTTGGGATCATCTTGTCTTGTTTTTCCCTTGGCTGACATCTCTGTTGCACCAAAACAAAGGAAATACTGAACAAAAGGATCACTGTCTTTCTCAAAAAAGAAACCCCATCGCTTAAAAAAACCTCATTTCATCCTTTCTTAAAGTTGTGTGCTGTCAGGCAGGACTTTGGAGGATGGTGTCCAAGAAGGATGACACCATTAGAGCAGAAAACTCCTCAGTCCCTGCCAGACCACTGGATCAGCGTGGCAACATGGTTGTGCCAACTAACATCCCAGCATGCTGTTAATACTGAGCTAAATTCTGGCTAGTGGTGCTCTCCTCAGTCACAGACGTGGAAACTGATGCTTGTAAAGTGCCGTGGGATCTTTGGAGAGATGGTGTCACTGGCAATAGCTTCTGGGGTTTTCAATTTGCTGTGGACAAAAAAAGGAAATGACCACCTTTCCATATATTCTCCTCACCTCCACCTCCATTCTGTATGAATTTTCTAGAGTTTTTCTAACATTTCCTTGGTAGGAAAGGATATGTCCCTTACTAAGACCCAGGTGAGAATTTTATATTTTCCAAGTACAGGTCATGATGGAGGGAATACAGGAGGCTTTTCTTGTTACAGACTCATTCATTCCTAACATAAATGTTGTTTATTTCTGCAGATCTAGAAGGAAGCTTAAAATGGATTCACATGGTCCCAGAGATGGGTATTCCTTCAGCCTAGAAAGGTGCACTTGTAAGAGCACAGATACCCTGGGAGAACCTACAGCCTAAATGCAATGGAACTGGCCAAGAAACCTCCAAATTTATTTGCAAATAATTTCTTAAGACTCAATGCAAAAAATATTTAGTGAATATATTGTTCTATACTTTGACTGGATTACAAAAATGGTTTATTATTCATTGAATAATTTAAGTGAAAACGAGCTCTTTCAGCCATTACAGTTCAAACAATAGTGATATATATCTTGTCCTAGAGGAATGGATAATCTGTAGCTGTAGGTACTATGCTGTATAAATTTTAAACTTTGTTTTTTTCCAGGTGTCTGATGAGAATGACTACTGCTCATGGTTAAGCACTGCCCTCCTCTTGTTGTTCTCTCTTTGCTCCTTGTTCCTGTACGGCTCCAGACATCACAGGAAAAATAAAAATTTTTGAATTACTGGAAAAATAAAAACAACTCCAATCTTGAATCTTGGGGAGCCTTTAACTTTTCAGTTCATGCGGAGATAGTGGTAACACTCTTCTGTAAAGTCATATCTCCCTTGTGCCCTGACATGATCTTCTCAGCTTCATTTTAGTGAAGTTATTACGGGTTTTATTCTGATCACCAATAATGCAGAAAAAGGGGCAACAAAATGGTTAGTTCTGTTTTTCCTGTTGTAGCTACTGCCTTTATTCTAACAATGAGGACTTTCTTTTCTCAGTCCAGATAAATATAGTTCATGCACGTATCAAAAGATTTGACAAAATATGAAAATAACGCACAACATGAGCTTGGTGTCTGCACTTCTAGGAATGAACAAGACACTGTGAGGGCGTGGTCCCTGCTGGTGCAAGCTGCCATCCCTACCGATGGACCAATGACAATAAAAGCCAGCCTGCTCCTTCTTGCATGAGGGTTTGACTACTTCCAACACAGGCACACATACACACACACACACACACAAAAAATTAGAAAATATGGACTAAAAACCTAATAATACTTACTTGAGCCCTTCAAACTCCTGAGGGGTAGATAGATACAAGGTAGTAAACCAGCAGAAGGAAAGAAAAACAGTTAAAAAAAACTAATAAAAAATCCTATAGGAAGGAAACAACAACCCCCTACTCACATGCTCCCTTTAACCTCCCCCACACTCCCATCCACTTCTTAAAGGAGAAAAAAATTATAAACTGGGCTAATTGTTGTGCTTGCTGTGGTGGCTTGCCTGGAAATGAGCCTATGAGTTGAAGGCATATGGTGCTTATGTTGGAATTGTTTTCTAAACAGACTTTTTGCCTGTGTGTCTTTTTCACCTCTCTCAAACATCTTGTGCCAAAAGCAGTAAAAACACTGCTGCATTAAACATAAATCAGGGCCCTGTGCCTGCAAAGAACTCTGTTGTTGGAGGGGGGTTGTTGGACTAGGGATGAAAGGAGACCTACCACCGCATTGATCTGAGGTGATTGTGGGGAGCATATTCAGCTAGGATGCTCCTAGCTAGTTAAGACAATGTGGAACATTCAAGCAATTAATGAACACATGCTTCAAGTAGAAAGGTTGTACAGGGGATTTTAGTGAATGTGCATGTTTCTTGCACTAAACATAGTCTAAAAGAATACACTTTTATGTATTTGTTTTGATAGAGTATTTTACCTCTCCAGAGTATTTTACCTTTGCCATGACAAATCATATATTGACTATTTCTAGAACGGTGTGAAAACATTTGTTTAAATATTTTTACTAAAAGGAACAGCTCTGCAAGTTAACATAAATTCCCTATAAATCTAGTGTGGGACAAGCTGCACTATGTCACGCCTGCAAGCAATTTTCAGAGGTCCAAATTTAAGAATTTGTTCCCTGTGTTGCTAATTTGCAATAGGTTGCTAAGATTTTAACCCTTCCATGCTAAAGATGTGGTTCGTACATCTGCAATCTCTTCAGACCCCCAAATTAAGAGGTGGACCTAGCTGCTTCCTACTTGCAACAGAAATTGTCAGTGTAAAAGAAGACTGCTGGAAATTGTTTTAGCAGTTTATGCACTTACATATGCAATCTATGACCAATTACATGTACTAATGGGTATGCATGACCTTTGCACAGAGAAAGCAGTGAACAAACATCTGGGGCTTTTATGTAGGCAGTAGTTGGAAGTTAGTTTAAAGTGAAAGTTTTTGCCCTTATAAACGCCAGATATTTTATGCAATTTTTCAGTCAGTAGGCATATTAATCTGGGTATCCTAATCTGTGTATTTAGCCAGCTAAATTCCACCTGTGATAGCAATGAGGGACGATACTTATCAAATCACCCAGTCAGTGGGTGGCTGAATTTCTACAGGGTTTCCTACAGACTGAACACTTTTTATAAAGTGCTTGGGATTTATTTCTGCTTTAGGAGAGCAGGAGAAACTCATCCATGAGTTACACCTCAGGGAAGGAGACTGGGGAAGACACTGATGCTGCAGTTGTATCCTCCCCATCATTCAGTTCTGAGGAAGTCTGCTCAGGGACCTTTGCTGAGATGATGCTCAGTCATCTGTTGAGGCATATTTCCTTTGAGGACAGACTCTCAGCTGCAGTACTGTCATCCCTAGCACTGCCAGCGTCCCCTTGTGCAGGGGGAATAATCACATTCTCCTCAATGCCATGGATGGCAAGTGCATGACACACGTGAATGTGTGTACTCCCTTGGGTGGATGAAAGCAGGGTGCAGGAGAAGTAGTTTCCATGTGCAGAAGTACTCAGAAAAGGCAATATGGCTACTCAGAAATCAGTGCTGTATTGGGGCCAAAAAGGATTGGGCCTCTAGTGCTGGGGTCTTCAGCAGCTCCTAGAAGACCCAACACTTTTGGAAACTCACAACCCCTGTCCTTCCATAAGGAACAAAGCCCAGGTGGAAACTCTGAGCCGAAATGTATAAAGTTTCCTTTCTTCAAAGTGCTTTTATTCTCTTGGCATAGGGACAAATTGTGCCTTGAGGGCCAGATCTGCAAGTGGATCCATATGGAGAAATCTTTATGTGTTGGGAACATCATTCAAGTCAACGAGACGCTGTGAGGGCACAGAAGTTTGCCAGGTCCAAGCTGCAATTTTAAAAGTGTTTTGTGTTCCTTCAAGGTAAAGGCATACTATAAACCTAAGCAATAATTCTTTTAATAAGAAAACTATTGTGCTTGTGCTTTTATTAGCAAAATCCAAGAGAAGACCAAAACCAACATAGTTTCTATACAATAAAAAATATTTTTTTCCCAACAGGTGGAAGGAATTTTATCTTGTACTTTGAGCTACAAGGAAGAAATAATCCAGTGCATAGCTTGTCCATAACACAGGTATCAGAAATAGTACAAGTCCTAAGAGATCTAACTTCGTTGTACAGTAAAACTGAAGGCATTCTGGGCAGTGCAAGCCATGCTATGTCGGTTCAGGGGACAAGATGACAAATTCCTTTTACAAAAAAAACGACCAAACCCTATAAATTGTTACTGAGTAAACCTGAAAGTATGTTTAGAGAGATCTGGTTATGGCATGTGAGAGCAATGTGGAACCATAAAGATAGTATTGTATACATTACCATTGTGTTTTCAATCTGCTGTTATTGGCTACAATCTGATCTGATGGAAGGAGCATAAATCTACGAACCAGAAACGTCTTTGATTTTATTCTCTGTTCTATTTATTTGCTATATCACCTTGAGTAAGTGACGAAACCTATTTGACAGAGGCTTTATTTGTAGTTGTCTGTTTGATATGTGTAAAGGGTTTGCAGGTCAGTTATATAAACGTCAAAGGATCAAGACTGAAGGTGTTCCTCACCTTCGTAGAGCAGCATTGAGACTATCCTAGCAGTCTCCACTCCAAGGGAAGGAAGTTTCTCTGGCCTGGCAAACAGACAACACAGCATTAAAATTAGATCCCCCTTTGCTTTCCTCTCCAATGTTGTGAGATTAATCTAGATTTTGCATCAACTAATTTGTGTCCTTCTGTCCTGATTGCAATATAAAAGGGGGTTTCTTGGCTTTACATTTCATTCAAGCATCACAAGGAGCTTCTATCTAGCAGGAAGCTAAAAAGGTTAAATAAATCCAATACAGGTTAAATGTAATTTTGTTAGATGTCTGTCTCCTAAAGAAGCTCAACCTTTCCTTTGCGAGCCCACGTTTCCCTGTGAAATGCTTGCTCCCATTACATATTTACTGCAAAACAGATGCTGGTTGTTGACTTCAGTGAAAGCAGGACTGGGCCTAAGAGAGTTGCCTAACTTTACTACATATTGTAAGTTCATCCCTCACTGGAACAGAGAGGCACCAGATGGGTGGTAGTGGTTTGGATGGAATGTGTACCCCACAGTCTTTTCTTTTTTTGTTGTTTTTTTTGTTGCCTGCTCTTGATCTTTCAAGAAGTATGTTAAAATGACTACAATCCAAGTACGCATATTGTATATAAAATGAATGACAGCTCCTAGCGCCACCAAGAAAATCAAACCCTTTGTTTATTTAAGATTTTTAAAAATACATTTGGGAGTAGAAGTCACAGAGTTATAAATGAGCTCCCCGACCACCACCAAAAAAAATAATTATAATAAAAATAATGGCACCATATTCCCTGATAAACCTGTGCCAGAAAAGCTCTTGGGGATCAAGTTTTTGTCAGTCCCCAGCTTTTACCAATTTAAATTCTTGGCAGCATATTAAAACAAAATGCAGAAGGTATTTGAGACTGCAATCCCTCAGGTACTAAATCTAGTGTTTCCTGGCACTAGATGAATGTTACTGGAGTTAAAACCTAGCACCATAGCACCAGATCTCCATAGCTGTTCATATTTATACTTAACAGACAAATATGTCATTCTTTCAGTATCCGTTTACACTGCCAATTTTTTCTCACATTTTTTTCTCTGATAAAAACAAAGGTGAGAAAGTTCCATGCAGTGACTGACATCGTACTATTTTTGCTTGCTTTTCAAATGTCTAGGACACACCTTTTCCACCCTGAACATGTTGCTTTACACCACTTTCTAATTACCTATTTGGTAGCAAAAAAAGGAGGAAGAGCGTATTATCTGCCAGCTATATGCATGTCCTAAACACACCACAGCAAGTTTTCCACTCTGCATAGGTGGAAACAGGATGTTTCTCCAACTCTTGCCCTGAATCTTCTATCAGTCCACACTGGCTTCTGTCATGGTACACACTAAGACTGTGCTATGGCTGAGTTAGTCAGCAGTTCTCCACCAGATACCAGGTGGAGTTTGCTCTCTCGAGAACACCATTTCCATTTCCTCCTTCCCTTATGCTATTCTCTGTCACTCAAGACAGGGATTTAAAAGTCTAAGTTCAGGGGCACTCCCAAGGCTGAGGCCTCCTTATGGAGAGCCTGAGGCTTTCTACTCTGCTCTGCAGGGGTGTCACTGAGAGTACAGTCACACCTGAAGACTACTTTGAAGAATAAGTAGATAGTCCAATCTGTGCCATGGAAATGACTCCTAGTATTACAGCTAATTTCAGGGCAGGTCCGTAATGCCCTCTCTAAAGACTTTGTTCTTTTTTTCCAAACTTACATCTTTACTTTAGTGTACCAAGCACCTACCATAGACAGTCTTTTGTACTGTCTGAGCAGATTACACTATTCATTCTTTTCACAGTACTTCATAGGAGCCACCTTTCTTAATTCCCATCTTTTTCCCCCATACATTTCTGAATCTTCAAGAACATAGATAGAAGTGCTTCCACTGTAAATCAAGCCTCCTCAGCAAGTGAAATAGTCAGTTTCCAATATTCAGTCACTGCTTTCCACTTCTGACCTTTCCTTTTAAAATTAAACTACCACAACTAGCCTAGAAATGAAAATAAAATGCTTGGCTACTGGTGAAACCAGATATTCCACATATTCATGCTGTGCCTGGAGAAGTACTGATTCAGTTCCATTGACTTTGCTACCCAAAACCCCCAAATCAACAAGCATAGGAGCAGATAAAATACCTGCAGTAATTTCTATGATAAAGGTATGAAGTCAACAATTTATATGCTTGCTTCCATTCATGCATCCTCATCTCTTTTTCAAAACCACGGTACTGCCCAGAATATAAATCTAGACAGTGAGTGACCCAGATAGCATCTTAGTTCCCTTCTGTAAAAAAAAAAAAAAAAACCAGTTCTCTCTACTGCTTACATTTCCAGTACTCAGTTAGAGCATTGATCTGCTGAAACCTCCAACTGGGAGGAAAACAGAAACACAGGTTTCTGAAGGATTACACCTTTTCTTTCAAAGGGATACTTCTGGAACCACAGATGGTCTTTCTTTTTGGCTCTGGAGACAGAATTTGGCCCTTTGCAATCTGTTCAGCTTCTGTCATTTTTGCTGTCTGCCTCCAGATCTGTCCTTGCAATACAAAAGAGAGAGAGAAGAGGCATGCGTGAATCTGGCCCAGGAGGGAATAAGGAGGGAAGAAAGGTTGGATAAGAGTGGATGGTTATGCATTTACGATATGATACTCAGCTTTGTATTGATTTCACCTATTTGGTGGACTAAACATGAGCCTAATAATCAGATCCTGCTTAAGCCATGTGCTTCCCCAGTAATTGACTCTCGCATATTGATTAAGATGTTGACGTATCCCAGTATTGTTCAGTGGTAATGCAGCTGAGAAAGGGCCTTCTCTTCCCTGCGTTCTCAGCACTCTCTGTACTGCTGTCACCACACTCCCTTTAATGGATAAAGCTGTCATCCTAAAGCTAGAATGTCTTGCAGGCACAAAGACGAAATTAACTGTTCAATAATTTATGGGACATGGAAAAAACTTTACCCAACAACTTCAATTGATTGCTGTAAGTGTTTTGACTGCACTCGCCTGCTTTGCATAAAGTCAGCTACTTTGCAGAGCCTGATTACCATTTACAGTAGTTTCTTGGCCCTCTTCACATTACAAGATTTTGAAGAACTTTGGCTTGTTTCAAGGGAATTTCCTGTGTTATGCAGACCTGACATTTTTTTCTCTTCACTGTAGATTCATGAGAAAATCAAGATCTTCAATGAAATATAGTTGGTGAGCTTAGTAAGCAGACTTTAAACTCAAATGATTTAGACTGGTTTGAGGCTGTCTGTTTTTCCAACTCGGGTATCACAAATACAGGCAATCAGTGGACTATACCATCATAGGCAGGGAAACCTTTTGCATTTCAGGTAAGTTCAAACCAAAACTTATTGAAATGTCTTGTCATTTCAGAATCCCTGAAGTGAGCTGAGGGACACAATCCAGCTTCTGGAGATAAGAGTTCATATCACAAAAGCAGACCACGACAATTTTAGCAAGAAGGCCTATACAGCAAATGATGTCTCTTCTCAGAATGATATATGTTGTCTGTTTTGCTGGAGAAGCTGACAGTTGATCGTGTACTAATCAGTGGCAACAAGAAATTAATTCTCCAAGGATTCTAGTTCCTTTCATTATTGCCAGAATCTTTACAAACAAAATGCTCTTCCCCATCTGGCTGTCTATTTGTAAAATGATTTTTTCCTTTTTTTTGGTAGTTTATTTATTTACATCTTTTATTGCACTTTTTAAATGAATTTGGTGCTCATGAAACACAACACATGTAATGGCTGGTTAAAGCCATGAGTTACAGAAAAAAAGATGGTGGACAACCTTCTGAGGTAATTTTCCTAGCATATTTCCTTTTTGTCTTACAGTATCTCCTTCTGTGTTCACAGTGATGTGTGATGTTTCCATGGTGGATTATAAATTCACCATTAGGAAAACATATTTTTGTTTTTGAAGTAATGAAACATGACAATCAATCCAAAGGATACCAGTCCATTAGAACCTTGGCTAAGGAAGCAGAGTCTGCCATCTTCTAAAAGTGACAGGGAATGATAAGCATATCACAGCATCAGCACATGCACAGAAGTTCAATTTTGGGCACCCACAGAACTGTCAAATTTTCCTGTTTTAAGCCCAAGTGATTAAAATATTCTTAATTAGCCAAGGTGTAATTACATTGATCTTCCTATTTATTTAAAGTGCAGTGAAACTTTAAGATCAGCTAGGTTGTGCTGAACTTACCATAATGACTGTACAAGGAGTTGTGTCTGTAGCATTAATTTGGGCTGGTAAGATCAGATATTAGCATATCAAAGCCTGACACCTCTAATGGGTATTGGACCTGAAGCAGTAGGAAAATGTCTTTTAGCTGTTGCAAGTTCTTGACTTGCTGCTCTCACAAAGGAGCAGACAGTCACAACCTGCAGTGAAGTGACATCTTGGAAGACCTGAGAAGATTTAGATTTCCTATAGGAAAAGAAAAATCAATTTTTAGATTTAGCCTTTAAAGAGTTAACACATGGTTATCTAGGGCCACATCTAGAAGAAAAGGGTACATAGTATATGCAATGTGAAGAGGAAATCAAAACAGAATGAAGCAAATAATGAAACCATATCCAGTCGTGTTTATTTGCTTTTCTCATTTCAAGGTGTTAATCCTGTGTTACTGAGAACATTCCGAGAATATTTCCCAGATGGAGACAGAAATGCACCAGTATTTCCTGCCTCTATGTACTTTATTTCCATTTGTTCTCCTTTGAGAAGTTCTTTCTAAACAGTCCCTCCAAGTGGCAGGATGTGTTGATTTCCAGTTTATTGTAGTGCTCAGTAGTTCAGCACCAGCCGTCAGAATTTTCAGTAGTCTCTGTTGTTTGCTGCAGAGCCTGTTCAAAGTCCAAGCCTCTGGAAGGATCCCCAGGAGGACTACAGCTGGGCCTGTTTGGATATCAAAGTCCAAATTAAAAATTTATGCCAGTGTTTGAAAAATATCTGACCAAAATCTTGGTATGGATTAAATCTCCCTTGCCATGCAAGCTTATCCAACTGGGGCTTGAGGATTTATTTTTAAAGTGAAGAGAGGACCAAATAGCTGCATAAACTGATTTGGGTCAGATGTTTGTTAGCTGAATTATCACTGGTAACGAAACCTTCTAGACCTCATAAGGAGGCTAAAAGAGCCCTGGCTTTTCTTTTCTCTTTCACTATTCCTTTACCTCCCCTCCTTCCTTTCTGCCTTCCCACCTGCCTGCACTTTTTTTCTGTTCTTCATTCTTTCTCTTTTTCCTCTCTCCTCTCCTCTCCTCTCCTCTCCTCTCCTCTCCTCTCCTCTCCTCTCCTCTCCTCTCCTCTCCTCTCCTCTCCTCTCCTCTCCTCTCCTCTCCTCTCCTCTCCTCTCCTCTCCTCTCCTCTCCTCTCCTCTCCTCTCCTCTCCTCTCCTCTCCTCTCCTCTCCTCTCCTCTCCTCTCCTCTCCTCTCCTCTCCTCTCCTCTCCTCTCCTCTCCTCTCCTCTCCTCTCCTCTCCTCTCCTCTCCTCTCCTCTCCTCTCCTCTCCTCTCCTCTCCTCTCCTCTCCTCTCCTCTCCTCTCCTCTCCTCTCCTCTCCTCTCCTCTCCTCTCCTCTCCTCTCCTCTCCTCTCCTCTCCTCTCCTCTCCTCTCCTCTCCTCTCCTCTCCTCTCCTCTCCTCTCCTCTCCTCTCCTCTCCTCTCCTCCAGAAAATTGTAGCTGGAGCAATTTCTTTGGTGCTGCACTTCGCAGATGAACTGAAAGCAGGCAAGGGCTTGCTCAGCCACCTTTTTGTAAAGGCTCCTCAGTGGAGTGCTATAGGCCAATGCTTAGCTAAACAAGTTGAGAAGTCTAAAGTGACTGTAAAAGCACAGCCACCATGCTAGTTCATAATTAACTTGCTTGCATCTTCCTGCAATACTTTGTTTAGTGTCACTCATATATCTGCTGACTGGCTTTTTGCTGAAAGGTTATAGGTTAAGGCAGGGGACACGCACTTGTGCGTCTGTCAGAACTTTGTTGATTTTTTTTCCCCTGCAGCAAGCAGAGCTCTGAATTAATCCAATTCTTTCACAGGGTCTTGGGTAAACAATAAAATATTTAAGTTATCCCAGTTAGGTCCACATGGCAATAGTGGATCAGCAGAGTGAGACTGGTTTGCATCTTTTCTTTAGAAGAAATCCCAAAAGTTTTCAGAGAGCAGTCATCCTTCACCTCAAAAGCTCATAAGAACACAGAATTCCCCAGACTTGATCCTGGTCCATAAGAAGTCTTTGTACTCTTTGTGTGAATGTCTTTTATTTGTTTTGATTATACTCCCACTAACTATGTTAGCCACTCCCCGGTTCTTATAGTGAAAAAGAGAGCAATTGATTGTTATCCACCTCCTCTGTGTCACCGTGATTTTACAGATGAAAGAAGGAAGGGACTCAAGCCTGCCTGAGAATAGTATTTGCAGGCCATGTGTGGGGTTCAGACTAGACAAGAAGATACATCTGCCCTGCAGCTATGTCTAGAAACACCAAGCACTCTGTCTTACAGTGTGAGCACAGCATCCAGCCCAATAAACCTGTAACCCCTTCTGTGCACTCCTTGCCAATCCCGTGGAGGCTTTGCTATTCCCCAAGACATGTTGTTCAACTCCTGCTGGGTGCATTAGGGCCAGGAAGAGAGTGCTGCCACCACCATGGGGGTCTGCAGGGCTTTCTGGCCTCCGTCGAGAGGGCCTTGGGGCATTTCACCCAGGGCAAAGGAAGCTACCACAGAGAGCAGGAAAAGCCACCAGAAGTATTTGCAAGGAGCCAGCAGGAAGCTGAAATCTGAGGCTCTTCCTCAGACAGTAATGTCATTCACAAAGGTGCAGAGGTGTCTCTGACCTCAGTCCTTGGAGGGCGGGCTGGACCAGAGAGCAGGAGCACTGCCACTCACTCGCTCTTGTGACCACTTGCCACTGCCAAACAGCCCTGCGCAGCCCCAGCGCCCTTACAGATGTTGTCTGGAGGCCAGCAGCAAACAAGAGCATCCAGCATGTGTGTGCACTGCTGTGCAAGGCATCTGATCTCAGCCAGAGCACCCCTCGCATGGCAGGTGAACTCCAGGATGCTCTGGTGGCTGACCTGTCTGTGGAGGGTGAGAAGAGCTGGGGTGGGCTGGCATCTGGCCAAGAAACAAGGGGTTTGCTTGTGGCTTCTGGGGAGGTTTCTTAATTATTATTACTAATTTTTTACATAAAACAGGATGTGCTCTGTGTCTCCTCTTCCCGACCAGGCTCTCTAATGAGCACACAGGCAGAGACACCCAGCACGCAAGCTGGTGGCCAAAACCTGTGTGACAGAGAGGGTTTACAGCCCTCAGTTTGTGTACTCTGTTCCTGCAGACACGAGGATGACACCACTGGGAAATGCACTTTGTCTCATGCATGTCTCTGAGGGTCAGAACAGAATACAGACAGTGTTTATATTCCCTGTCTTTCCCCATAATCTGCCCCAGGGCCCTGGATATGCTGAGCCTTGGTGGATGTAGAGGGTTTCCATCTGGCCCATGAAGGCTGAGGTTGTCTCTCCTCCATGTGCTTGTGCAGGTCTGTCCCCAGCCCCAGCCAGCCCCCACAAGTGAGGGATATGTGGTGGGAAGCGTCTCTCTGCTCTCTTACAGGCTTCTGATGAACTGAAGATGGCCTAATACACGAGGCATGAGGGCTTTCCTTGTACATGGTGACTGTGTTTTGGCTTTCTTGAGCCAGGTCCCAGTGAGAAGTGATGGACTGCATTTAAATATTTTCTCTTGGTTATTTGGCCTTCCAAGGGGGCACCCAGTCTCTGGAGAGCTATTAAAGTGTAAGTTTTCAGGGCTTTCTGCTAGCTAGCAGCCTCTCCCTGTGAAGCCAATCCAACTTGCCTGCACTTTACAACATAAAGAGGTTTCTTCATGTGACAATAATATAGTATTTTTGCACTTTATAACCTGTGTCTCATATACAGACTTCCAACCCTTGGGGAAGGGTTTTATTCCTGTAATTTCTTTCCTTTTTTGTCCCCACTTTTTCACACAGCACAGCACTTGAGGGACCCACGCACATGTCTGAAAAACTGTTGGTTTCTATAGGGAGTGGCAGGTTCAAGGGCACAAGCCTAGCAGGGTTATTGAATAAAGAATTTATATTAATTTATAAGAACACGAAGCAAGAGAGATGACAAAGATATTAAAGAGGTGATGCAGGGACAACTGATGCACTGATGTTCATCTTGCATTTGGGTGAACAGGAAACAGTTATTCCTGGAGGAATATTTTCTGAAGCAATCACTGTTTTGAGGAGGAAAGAGAATCAGCCACACCCACTCCACCATAGCTGAAAGATAAGAAATACATTAAAAAATTATTTTTTAAAATTCCCAGATAGCGAGCAGAGGTGGTTTTGCTGCAGCAGAGCAGGGAAATCTGGTCCAGAGTAGCCTACAGGCATCAACAAGAGGTACAGATGTCATGAACTCCCACAAACCACTTCTTTGTTAGGGTTGCCTTGTATGGCATTGATGGGACCCCTGGACCAGAGATGCAGTGTCTTTTGTACAGGAGTTTGACTCAGCAGGAGAATGATGGCCACCGTGGACAAGGCTAGTGTGGCCATCTGTGTGTTCTGCTAAGTGAATTGGTTGGTCCCTACATTGCAAAGACTTCTTCTGATCAGAAGATCATTGCTACAGCCCTGCAGCATGGGTGGGGTAGAAATGTGAGTCTAGCCTACATCCCCAGCAGAGCCCAGCACTCTTGATGAACCCAGAGGTGAACACATCCACTTCCCTTCTCTGACTTTTCTACAGACTTCCAGAGTTTTTACAGACATCCTTATTATGCCTTCTTGCCCAAGCCTAGTGGAAGCTGGCTCTGAAATTCCCACTGGCATCTCAGGCTGTTTACCACTAGTTCTATAGTTTCTTCTTATGGCCCTGCAGCCATGGCCCTGCAGTCTGCCACAGATGGAAAGAGAGAGCCACAAGGTGAGTCTTTATACGTCCTGACTGTATGGGAGTGGATGGGACAACAAATCCTTTCCAGCTAAAAGAGGGCAGCTGGCCAAAACTGGCTATTAGCAAGAATAAGCTTATGAGGTTAGAATAAGAATGTAGAATATTGTGTACTGAAATAATTTATGGCAAAGAATAAGTGAAAAGTAGGTTGAATTTTCATTGGGAGGAATCCTTGTTGGATTTCTTCAAGATAGCTTCGCTCACCTTTCAGCATATCTTGGGGTTAGAGAATGCAGAAGACTTTTGCATATAAGTCTTGAGAGCTCTCCTAACATTTTTATTATTCTTCATGATCTTCTCGGGTTTTATATAATTTTGCCTTTCATGGGCACTATTTCGTGTTATTTTACAAGAAAATCTAAGTAAGATAAGCCATCCTCCCCTGGAAGTCTGTCTTCTTTCCCCACTTCACTCCATTTGGATGGAAACCAGACTGGGTTGCATCAGTAGTCAAAGATTCTAAATTGAGCAATGGATCAAAAACATGCTGGGACATCCATGTATTGCAACCGTCTCAGACCTACCATTTCATTCCCTTCTGGGCTGTCTCACAATTCTTGAGGGAGACAAGCACTGCTCAAGGAAGGGCTTGGGAAAGTGTAGAAGGCAATCTTTTCTTGAGATTCTTAGCTTTTTATCTTCTCAGTGATGTAAAAAATGCATGTTCTTTCTGCTTCCTCATGTTTCTAAGGGTTTTTTTTTTTTTAAGTAGTGGATACTGTTTCTAAGCCAGGGGTATACCATGGAAAGTTTCACCTTTTCTGGTGAGAGGATGCATAAATCTGAATCACTTGCTTTGAGATGCAGAAACAAATGGAAGAGTTAAATAAGAGAAAGAAAGTGTGCATAAGAGAATAGATTGTGGTAGTGCCCTAGGCAACAAGCGTAGACCACAGGAGAAAGGCAATTTCGGCAAATATGGTAGGACCCAGAGTTGCAGCCATTTTTTTCATCCGTATCCACTTATCCCACTGCTTTCCACCCATCCAGTAGCTACAGCTTCTCTTATTCCATGGGAACAGTGACAATCTTTTCTGGAATTGGAATACTCAGGCAGGAGCTCTTAGGGCTGAGTTTACTTGATGGTCTTGGATGGAAACACCAGGTAGTTTATTCTTGGACTTTCTGATTGTTGCTTCCGAGGTAAACTAGAGGGACTTTGTAGAAAAAAGGGGCCAATATCTTTATAGCTACACACATCACAGGGGGCAAGAACTATGTACCAGAGCTTAGTGTTCAAGATCACTTTTTGCAGTTGTCCTGCACCAGATGATTGCATCTGTTACTGGTCACATAGAGAATCTGCAAATACCTGTAACCTGACACTTGACAATCTGATAGGCTTGGCAGATATGAGCACATTCTCACCTGTGAATCTTAGCTCAGCTCTCAAGCATGACTGCAATGGTACAGCACAGGCCAGATTCTGCTCTCATTTACACCCTGCCAATGCAGAGCAACTCCACTGATGCCAAAATGTGGGGCTAAAAGCTGTCTGCCTGTGGCCTAAGTTGGAGTTTCATTTATATTCAGCATGAGAAAAAGTTGCATCTAAACTGTTTCCTACAGGGGGGTGCACATGAAAAACCAGAATAATTAGACAATTGTGAACCAAAGCACAGGCACAAGTCTGAACTGTTTTGAGAGCTGGGATAATGTAGAAAATTTATAACTGTTTCTTTGCTGGTGGCTGGTTTTGTTTCATTAACTCCAAAATATCCATAGTAAAGTTTTGCTGGTTCTGATGGCAGATGAGATGTTGTTTTCAACATTTACTCATAAGACTCCTGATTTGTATATGTAGATTACCTAGGAACATCATCAGAAGTGATAAAGTCAGATTACTTACTCAGCCACTCTCTCTTCCAAATAAAAGGGAGAGTTTCTGTTTATGCAACATGTCCAAAGTACCCAACACCTAAGTTAGACTATCGTTTAGGTCCTCAGGGTGTTAACTACTCCGGCTTTCACTCACTTGGACCTTAGCAAAGTGGGTCAAAGTGACTTAATATACAGATATATTACACAGCTATTGATATCTTCCAGAATCTTCTGATGTGATCCCTTCAGTCTGGACTGAGATTGAAGATCTGCACAAGAGTTGCTTAGGTGTAGAGACACGTGCTGAAGATTTGTAGTAAATTGAAGAAGGGGCTGGAGAAGAGCAAATGGAAAATGGACGAACTGGGAGGAATGTGAGAAAAAGTTTGAAAGCAAGATGAAGATGAGGAGCAAGAAGACTCTTCAGGGTCAGACAGAATCCAATACACTTTGACAAAATCCTCAGCATACTTGGAGGTGTTTTCAAAACCTTCCAACCTTGCAACATTTTCCCATCATAGTTTGGAGGTGAAGTGATTTATGAATACACATACTTACACAATTCTCTGTGATCATCTTGATAAGGTAAATATATCACCCAGCAGGAAGCTACACTACACGCTAGTCTCCTTCCTGAGAGAGAAATTCGGTGTTGAGGGCCCCAGCTATCCCTTTCTGACATACTCAGGGTGTGCAGTTTAGTTCTTCATTAAAAAATGTCCCATCGAGATGTTTAAACACAGATCTCCCTGTAAGGGTGAATGCATTGAATTGCCCTCCATCCAATTCCTCTCCATTTAATTGGTATAAAGCAGCTTCCCCTTGGCTACTTCCTCCCTTGAAATTACATAAGTAGCCTCACTGGAAAGGCATAGGTAAATATTTCACACTGCACACCATGGATTAGGAGCACAGCTCCCATTAACCAGAGTTAGAATCATTCGGCTATTTTTCCCCTCACACTGTGTTAGAAGTGTACCCTACAGGACGGAGAGACTGGGCTCCCAAGTGCCACCTTATGAAGAAGGTGCGGAACACTTTCATTTAATACTGCATGTGTTTCCATTAGCAGAGTCAATTGCTCTCTGTCCTCAGTTTTAAGACTCCCTGTTTGTCTCTATTACAGCTCTGTTTCCAAATGCCTGCCAATCCTCCCTAGTCCTTCCATCTGAGCCTGCAAAGTTTTGATGATACAACACCACAGCATCTTGGCTTTCATTTGATTTAAAATTTGTGATTGCAATTATGGATGTGTGGCACACTGAGCATTTGCATGGGCTTACTGCTGCATGGGAAAGCTTTTGTGCCCAAAGTATTGTCAGTTTGGGATGGCAACCTTAGGGATGTCAGTAGAGAAGAGGCCTGAGTATCCTGAAACCTGCAAAGCACATGGGGAAAAAAACCATGTCACTGCTACTTTGATTCAGAGTACCACAATAACCGTCCATATTGACATGACTCCTTCAGGGTGGAAAATTCATGTATCTGTGTAAATTCTGAGCGAAAACCAGAAGACATTCATCACATATGTAAAAATAGAGCTGCGGTAAATATGCTGTGCACTGTGGTCTCTTACTACTCTGGGAAATGGTGTGTCTGCTGCTTGCATGGCTGTGATGTATCTACTTGTGAGATACTGGTGTTCCTCCTTTACGATTATGTTGCTTGATGCCACCACACTTTGTCTTTACCACAATCATTCTGCCTAGGAAATTTAGAAAGAAAATGGCCTGTTCCAAGTAGTCTGTGCAGGTGAGGTCATTTCATGGCAGCTAGAAACAAACTTAAAGTTCCACTTATGAAAAAGCGAAAGTTTTTTTAAAAATTCATTCAGAATTTTAACTGTTAAAAAAGTAAAAATACATTTTTATGAAGCATTATTAAAATAAAAAGTATGCATTGAAGAGTTATACTGTAAAAATGTAGAATTCTACAATGGATTAAAAACCTGAGTGCTTTGCTTTACATTTTGAGCTTATTTAGATATCATAATATTTAATTTGTCATTCATATTTATATGAATATGTGAAGGGAAAAAATTAAACAAATTAGAGATGAATTAGAGATATCAGAAAAAGATTTTCACTTAAACAACATGATGTTTGACAACTATATCAAACAGGAACAGTGAGTGAAATAGTTATTTTTGTCATTTTTTTCCAAAAAATTTCACTGAAATGTCTGTTCTTTAAAGATTTTTTTTTTTTTTTTTTAATTTAATCAAATTCCTTAGCAGAAATGTCTAGTAGTTATTTACACGAGCTTGATCTGGATCACAGCTGCTATTAAATTCTATATATGAACCACTTTCAACACAAAAATATTTGCTGCCTCCTTGCTGATCTGTCTTTTGTTTTGAGTTCTTTGCTAATAAGTAATGAAAATGTTACAGCCTTACAGCTTGTTTTGTGGTTGCAATTACGTAATCATTATTAATGAAGCAACAATGTCAAAACTGTGTGAAACCAAACTCACATTTAAGCACTTACAATAAACAGATATAAAACAACAGATGTCTCAGTTTTTGTTCTCCAGTGATTTCATCCCTTGTTAAAAATAAATGTCTGGTTTAAAAAAGAAAAGGGCTTTTCTCAACTTTTACAGATTAATTGAATCCAGAGCCTGGTAATACAACTAAAGAGCTTTCTTTTTTTTTTTCCCCCCAAAATTTGTTTGTGGGGATATTGTTGTTCAGTAAGTGATAAATCCACTTCAAAGCAATCCAAAAAGTCTAGGAAGTCAATGGTGTAATGGTCATCTGCCCCAGCTGAAGTGTTAGCCCCTGATAGTAATCAGAGATGTAGCCAAAATGCTAGGCTTGCCTCATGACTTGAACACCCTGAAAAGATTTTACAGCAGAGATGGTTTCTGTCCACGGTTTTGGTTCAGACAGTTGATACTGGTTAGTCACAAATGGTTCAGGTTTCAGTCAGAATTTGTCAGTAGGTGCAGGGAGGTCTCTAGATCTGGGGAACCTCAGAAAACCAGCATTCGGTTTTATGTAAACATCAAAAGTCCAGATGCTTGTTTGAACCATCCACATCTGTTGAGTCTGCAAAACTGGGCTGGATATTTAGCTGGGATAGGTTTCCCTGCGAGATTTCATAGACTTCATAGCTGAACTTGTGGCCAGAAATACCAGAGCTTCTTTCGGTATTTAAGTACTTTTTATTCCAGTGCTAACTAGGAATGTGTTACATTTAATGAGCTGGTAAGATATGCAAAAATTGTAAAACACTACAAAAATCCAGATCTAGTGAACAGACACTGTGAGCAACACAAAATACTTATTAGGAAATTAAATCTCTATCAGCAATTCGTGAAGAAAAACAACAACATATTCTATTTTGAATTTTTAAAGAATTTATCTGAAGAATAAAACTCAATCTACTCTTTACCACTATAAAATCTTGGATAAAGTATTTTTTTGGGAAAAAAGAAAAAAAAGCAGAGAAAGACCGCATGATTTCTTAATGTTTTAATCAGCTGCTTGAAAGTCAGTGTTCAAATTTAGGATTTGGAGAATACTCTTCTTTCCTGAGTCCCTCCGGCACTGGAACAAGTGCAAAACAACTGTCTTTGCACTTTATTGCAAATCTTGCACAATTTTAAACACACAAACTGAGGTTCTTGCAAATTGCATTCTGAGAATATAGCACATTTATGCTTACAGCACTATAAGCAATGACAAGATGTTTTGAACAATCTGTTTTCTCAAATTAGATTAACATCATGGAGAACCACAATCTGCTCATTGACACCAAAGGTACAAAAAACCCCCAGCGTCTTGTGTCCTCCTTCAGGACATTGCTTTGGCAATAGACATTCGCTGTCTGTGTCATCATGAAGGATGTGGTGCACTTTTAGAGCTGCTGTTCTTTAGAAGAGACATCAGGCTCCACGCAGCTCTGCTGATAATCGAGCAGTAAAAATGCAGACAGCAATTGAGGGTCCTTCTCAGCATTGTGCTGTCTGGTCATACAACACAGTGCATTCAATCCACTTTTAAAGGCAATGGGTGAAAAACTACCTACTACATTTGTCTGCGCTAAACTAGCAGTACGTAATGAGTCTTAAGTCACTACTTCCAAAAACAATCACAGAAATCTTCACCAGTACAAAAGATTTGCTAAGAGCTAGCAACATTTTTTTGCTTAGTGCTCTTGAATCGTTACTGGGGAAATACAGACTTTCTTACTGTAGTTGAAAGTAGCAATAAGATTCCCCTTTTGTGTAGACGTTATTACAATGGTATCAAGTTGGTCCGTCGTGTAAGTACTTTCGTGTTTACATTCTTGCTGTTAATCCCAGAAACTACCAATTAAACTTCCATCTAAATTTATTTATTACACACTTTGCTCTGCAAACCACAATTTTTATTATCTGAGAGAGCAAACCCAAACCCCAGGAAACTGAAACTGAGAGTGACCTATGATTTTAACCTTCAATCAACATGAACATACGTGATTGTTTTGTTTTGCTGGGTTTTGCACATTATAATTGCATTTACAAAAAAATTCCTTGAAAGCATGTGTTGTGTTCAATGACTGTATGCAAACAACTTTGGAACCAGGAAACTTTGATCTTTGACTTACAGACTACAGGGCAAAGGTTAAAATCATGAGCTTTGTTGTCCTGTTGGCAGCAATTTCTTTTGAAGCTTTCTGCTTCCAGTGAAAGTGATATATAGTTATGTACACAAATCTCAGTGTCTTTAGTTGTGTTTGTAATGGGAAAAAAAAAATCCTGTAACTTTTAGTATTTGATCAACCTTCTTAGATAATGTGAGCAAGAATCTGACCGTTCTTGCATATATATACATGTAGAAGTGAAAATGGAGCTATTCTCGAAAGACTTATTTGCATGCATAGGTAATGTGCAGGCAGAGAAGCTCGCTGGCTATTTGCAGATTTACATAAGGAAATTTGGTTGTAGTGCAGGCAACTATTTATTTGTGCAAGATGAAAGACTTGTATAATAATCCAGGTTAGAAAAAACTGATTTTATTTATTTATCAAATATTTATTTTTATTTATTTGTTAAATATTTAGACATGGTCATTCCAATGAGTTTTAGACATTTCATAACAACTCTATTGAAATGAGACAGAAAATAAAAGGCTCTTGTAGCTGTAAAGGGAATCCACTGCATGAGACTTTGCACTGCCGTGATCAACCTATATTTATATTGTCCTTTACATAAAAAATAATTAAGTGCACTGAAAGAATTTACTGAAATCTTGTAACATCAGGAATTTTGAGTGCCCTGGCAAGGTGGAAACTTCTCAGTTACTCGGACCTTAATGCTAGGACATTTTCTTACTCCCAAGCAAAGCTATGAACAGCATCTACTCCTTAAGATGGTGTCTGAAACAGAACTTGCAGACTATAACACAGAGCAACAATCAGTGGTGTGAGATTATGTGCCATTAATTGGCAGAATTCTCATTTATATGTAGCTAAAGAATTACAGCTGTTTCATACAATGGGTAATAAATGAGCAGGACAAAACAAATGAGCGGAGCAGTCCTGTCCTGCTCCAATCCAACCCCTGGTATTAATTATCTAGTCTCTTGCAGCATGTCAGTCCCATTAACTTCAGCTTGGGGTTTTTGTGTGCAAGTCTTTTAGACCAGAACAAACACATTGGTGACATAAGCAGCAGCCAAACAAATAACTAGAGTGTAATTTTCAGAGAAGTTGTGAGTAGTCAAAACTTCCTAACAATCTCTAATTTGCTCCATCTCCTTTAAACTGACACCCTCTCAGTCAAATAGACTGTTCCACACCGTTCTTTTCTTTCAGCACAGAATGTTACAAACACTAAATGCCAAAATAGGGTATGAAATGTACCCCATTACAGCTGTTTTCTAGCAAGATTTGGCTACTGTTTTACTGCTGAATTTGACCTAGATGCATGCATGGCAAATACTGCTGTGTTCACTGGTTCTGGCTTTGGTGAGTATTTTCCAGCATGTATTTTCTCATTGTGGTGGCTGGGTGCCTCTCACAGGAGCCCCAGGTAGTAGAAAACCCTTGCCTACACAAAGCTCAAATGGAAAAAATCCAAGCTGCCTTCTAAACACTTTAAAATAACACTTTCTAATGCTTCCTACGGGTGATGTTGACATATTTACAATGTTGATTTAAAGGGTAGAGGGAGCATAGCTCTTCCTGACACCACAAATGTAAAGTTACTGGCCCACCCTGTCACTGGAGCCACACTGAAATGGCTGCCAGCAGATCTCAAGTGCCAGGTACATAAAAGTCAGCAAACAGGCAGACGGTGACCTCCGTGGTTGTGAGGAAAACCTTTGAAGTCTCCCCTACTTTCTGTTCCTCTAGGGTGGAGACACAGTCAATACGAAACACTGATCCTGCAGTTCCTGAGATGCTTGGTTCAACAGTTCCTGAACTTTTTGTGAACCATTTTAGCCCAGGTTTGCTGTACCAAAATACAACCTAAAGATTTCCTTCATTTCTTTACCCTATCCTTCATTCACTGTTCTTTGTTGGAACTAATCTGACTGTAAAGCTTTGTCAGTCTTCGGAAGTTCTAATTTCTCAATCATCTGGTCTGACATGATCCTGATTTTCTTCAATATTTCGTCTTCTACCCCAGGGAAATTTATGTCTGTTCCTGGCATTTGTCTCCTATCTTCCTTTGTGAACACAGAGGGGAAAAATTAATTTAATTTCTCTCTTTCCCTCTTTCTCTCTCTCTCTCCCTCTCCCTTCCACAGTGAAGTCTTCTTCTGTCAACAAATTACTCCTGCCACATCCTGGAGGCCAACTATCTCTTCTTCCTTTCACTCCTGTATTTCTCAGAGGTTCTTTTGTCTGTTTCATTGATGTTGTTGTTGTTGTTGTTGCTGCTGCTGCTATTGTTGTTGTTGTTTGTGGGTTTTTTGTGTTTTACTTTGGTTGGTTGGTTGGTTGTTTTTTAAAGTCTTATGTTTATCTTGTTAGGAAACTATTTTCCATTCTTAAGGTTTTATTTTCTTATTTTGTTTTTTTCCTCCATTTTTCCTACTTCTCTCCATTCCTTCCTGTCCTTTCTATAGTCCACTCTGAACCTGATCTTTTAAATTTTTCGCATGTCCTTTCTTCACCTGTGGTTAGTTTTTCATTTCCTTGTTCTTTATTAGGTGTTGGCAACGCAGTACTGTAGGTGGCATTTTCCTTTTTTCCTCTCCCTTCCCTCATCCCTAGTCCGTGCTGAACCACAGCCCAGAATGATGTCAGGAGAGCATTTAGACACCTTTCCAAGATTTGATACTGACCGCTCAGCTCATTAAAGGTCTCACAATATATTTTGCAAGAATGGGTGCATTAACCCCCGCATTCTGGACCGATTCCAAATGGAATGATTACTTACTGCCTACCCAGACTCTCCTTACCATTTCAGTGGGATAGATTAATTTTTACTCGACCTGTAGCATAGCATTACTATCAGCATGTACCACTTTTCACACCAAAGGTGACAGAAGGGAGGCTATTTTTCTGTTAGAGGAGATTCTTTTCTAATTTCACAGTGCAAACAATTTTGAAAGGAAGTACCAATTTTCCGTCTTATTCCACCCTTTTCTTCCAGTAATTTGTAGACGGAATTTTTGCATAGACAATGTTCAACCTGCAGGCAGTACTTCCTTCTTCCTCTTATTCTCTATCCCCACATGGAATATACTGCTTAACAGTGACATACACCATGCTCTTTATGCTCTTACACAGTTCAGAAGATGCCTAGGTCAGACTGTTTACCACCACCACGGCAAAATAAGCTCCAGACAGCAATTCTTGCTGTGGCCTCCAGTTACATGTGTTTAAAAGGGACAACAATCTTCATAAAAAGCTTTAAACTCAAAAGATTCATCTCATGACTTCACGTATGAAGGTAGTGCTTGCAGAGGCAAGGGAAGAACAGGAGAAGAAAGCACACTGAGGTGTAAAGCTTGTGTTGTCTGTCCATATAGTGTAAATGGAAGCAGCAAGGTGTTTTCTCACAATAGGTGTTTGAGAAAGGCTTCATGAGTGACAAGAACCAGAGAGAAAACATTTCAAGGAGTGCTGAAAGCATCCCTTAAGGTTGAGAGTGAACTAATAAGGCAGCAGTTTATTTAGGTTCAACTCCCATGACTGGTTTGTGACCTTTATGCTCTTCCTTATTGTTCTAAAATAAATGGAAAAACTGTTCTTTTCTGAATTCCTATTGTTACTAACAGCCACATTCCATCCACATGGCTCCCACCATGAACTGACTGGAGTGTAACATTTGACTGACCCCAGATGAAGAAGTCTTCTATTACGAATTCCTTGACTTCCTTTTCACTCTATTCCACAGTGTAGCATTTTGACTTCTGAGCTGTTGAAAAAGAACAAACTTCTTTTCATACTATTTCCCCTCCTTTTTTCCTTTTTCTAACCTTCCTGGACTCATGACCTGCTTTACTAGTCTGCCCCACCATTATCTAAAGCATACAAGGCCTTTGCCTGTCCACTATCCCTGAACTTTCATTTTCCATAGTTTTTTCCTCCCCTTCCCTATGGCCTTTTGTTATCTATCTCTCTATTTTCCAGCTGCTCACCTATCTTGCCACTTTATTCCCTTCTGCTGTTGTGTGCATAGCACTACTTCTGCAGATATATCTTTGGACTGTCCTTCCTGCTAGCCTGAACCCAGCATTATAATTGTTTCTATTCCTCATTGTATGTAGCTTCCAGACAGTCCTTTTAGTCTTTTATGTGTACTGATTTAGTGTAGTTTCTCTAAGCTGTGGGTGATCCTTTTATGAATGATTTTGGAAGGATTGCTAGGTGAAAAAAAAGTGATATGCAAAAAAAAAAAAAAAATTCACGCTGAACCACGGGGAGTTCTAAACCACAGCATTTCTCTTCCTAAGAAGGCTCAATTAGAAAAAAAGTGATTCATGGACAGACCCTGTGATCCTTCAGTTGTCTAGATGGAGTCCATTTGGCCAATTTTGTTCTGGATATTTTCAGATGTCCCTGACAGTTTGGCTGATCATCACATACAAATCAGCAGCTTTGATGAAGGATTTTTAACAAATTACAGACTCAAGTAGGTAGGTTAATGCATTTCCTTCCTTCCTTCCTTCCTTCCTTCCTTCCTTCCTTCCTTCCTTCCTTCCTTCCTTCCTTCCTTCCTTCCTTCCTTCCTTCCTTCCTTCCTTCCTTCCTTCCTTCCTTCCTTCCTTCCTTCCTTCCTTCCTTCCTTCCTTCCTTCCTTCCTTCCTTCCTTCCTTCCGCACCATTCCTTCCGCACCATTCCTTCTGCACCATTCCTTCCCAACAACAATTAAAAGTGACAGCAAAATAGAGTATGGAAAAGATTTGTACCAGGACAGAAGATCTGTTTTACAGTGTCTTAATTTCTGTTTGGAGTCATTGTTTACATAATGCATGGTGTGATCAGATGTTTCTTTAATGCATTCACAATTGCTTGGCTTATTTTACATAGTGAAGCGTCATGCTATGCTATGTCTCATCATGTTGTTACTGAACATAACACAATATTGGAAATTAAACATGACAGTTAAATGGCAAAAGACAAATACTTATTTTTAAATTAAGAATACACTATCAACATAATTAGTGTCTCTCAGCACTTTCCAGGTTTTATTTACAAACATGCTGGGCCAAATTCTTTGCTCAGTTGTAACCATGCAAACGTCTATTGTATATGTCTGAGAGTTAATTTTCTGCTGTGTTTGCACGTCATTTTTATAGACAATGTCAGCTATATTCCTTCGCAAGGTATAATGGCAGAAGATGAAATGTGAGTAAGATGGGGATTGAGCAGGAGGTATATTGAAGGCGCCGGTGCGAGGTATGTGACTGGAAGTAATGAACGCAGAAAACATGGTGAAAACAAGGCTGAAAGACCCAACCCAGCCTCATGAGTTAAGGGGTTTATGAACGAAAAAGTGATATGTCTGAAAAAAAAAGGAGGAAGGAAGTGGTATGAGGAAAGGGACTCTTCCCTGGCAGTTATTCTCATGCATGCAGCCTTTATGCGGTGGCACTGACTCCGATGGCTGACCTTGGCTTTGCTTTTATGGTCATTTTGAAGAAGAATGACCCCTGACCCCACGCCCACCAGGCTTGGATGTACTTTTTTCAAAGAGACCACACTGCTAAGGATAAATCTTACTGGAAAGCAAGGGGACATAGACTGTGGTGTCATTGAGGTGTGTCTGAAAAAGTTAACCTAGTTAACCTGAAAATCTAGGCCATCACCTGGCCCTGGTGAGGTTGCATATATGTGTGTGGTAGTGGGTGTTGCTATTTATCTGCATCTACCAGCATCTATGAGTCTTGTCCTGTCTTGTAGATTTCTCTTCTGAAACTTCACACTGCCCTGCCTCTGAACAAACCAAATCCTGAGAGACAGCCTGTTTCAGTGTTGTTCTTTGTCAAATATACAATCCTGAGGGAAAAGGATGCAATAAACCCACAGAAAATCTTGAGGATGGAGTATTGGTACATGCTTCATATCATGAGATGTATGTATTTGTAACAACTTAAAACCATAGGGAAAGAGTGTAAGAACTTACACTGTACTCTCCCACTCTTATTCTGCTTAAAAGCACATGAAAAATGCAGCCATTCTTTCAGAAGGGCTCTGTCAAAATAGGTGACATTTTTTTAAACTTGTGCTTTCTTTAGTTTATAACATATTAATAAGGGATTTTGACATAAGTGGTATCCTGGATAGGAGCTACTAAAAGAGAAGAGGAAAACATTCTCATGAATCCAAAATTGCTATGTACACTACATTTTAACATCTCCTAAGAAAATGTAAAAACGCAGCCCCTCCTGAGGAAGAGCAGTTAAACTATAAGCATGTAAAAATGCTTTCAGAAAGGTTTGATCTTAGACATTACTTTAGTTCATTAAAGAAAATGAAGTAATTACTTTTTAAAAAGAAACATGCATAAGCACATTACCATTTGAAGTGCACATAGTATGAGTACTTATAATTGTTTTTCAAGAAGGCAGGCAGGATTTAACTGGGTGTTGTTTTCTTTTAAAACACTTCAGGTCTGTTTTTATGATAGGTTCAAAATTCTCAGCGGCTATCTTGTTGTGTGACAGGAGTTTACAGCATTAGTTTCACCAGACAAGGACTGGTGGAGTAAAATTAGTCATGTATGTAAATTATAATCATGCTGAATAGTTGTATGTGCTCATTTAGCCATTTTAACAGTGTGTGATGTTATCCTCTCTGCAGGACTAATAAGCATTAGCCATAATGAGGTCAGTCAGTCAGTCAGGCATTATCATGGGATTTAATTGGGACACTGGTCTCTGCTGAAGTGAAAATTAATAACTTTTGTCAATGTTCTGGCGAAATGTTCTGTCTTATTAAACTATGAGGGTCAATTAGAAAGCATTATGTAATAAAGTCCCCAGCAGCAGAACTCAAATTGAGTTATACCACAGTCATTATTCCAGGACGATTGCATTTGAAAATGGAAAACCAGCATGCCATATGGAGGGCGCAGGTTATATTTACAAGCATTGCATGTTAAAGCTTCGGCAAGAAGGAAACAATTAAATGTAATACTGAAATAAATCAAAGCACTGAAAGTGCCATGTTGTGCCAGCCGCTTAATATAGCCAGCATACCCCTAGATACAACTAGGCAAAATGGCACCTGTTTATAAGCCTTGTTTGGGCTCTGTCAGAGAACGTCCTCCCTCTGGATTGCTTCGATGATTCAAAGTCTGGGGCACACCTGGAAGGCTCAGCCAGGCACGTTGACTCATATAAATAACAGTTTATTGTATGGCTATTAAGACCAGAGATTGCTTTTATTAAAGTGCAGTTATCATGATACATCAAATTAAAGAACTTTTAAAGCATGTTTAACGGCCTCTGATATTCCCTGTTCGGTCATGTTTTACAGTACTTTGAATGGGGGAGATACAAAGCCTCTGTCGGCACTGGTGTCTAAACTCAGTGCCAGCAAAGGTGCAGAGAGGCCAAGAGGGAGGCATGTAGGTTTTAGAGGGACTGTGACAATCTCAGAGGAATGCACAAGCTGTCACCTTACTGTTTCTAAGGCTTCCCTCTTACCAAAAAATCCATAGTATCTCATGCTAAGCTCTTTTCCCCCAGAATTTACATCCCAAACAGAGTTGGCAATAAGTAGCAGCATATAATCATGGAATTGATAATGTTGGAAAAGACCTCTGAGATCATTGACTCCAGTTGATAATCTAACACTCCCACGTTCACAACTAAACCATTTCCCCAGGTGTCACATCCACAGGTCTTTTGAACACTTCCAGGGATTGTGGTTCCACCACTTTCCTGGGCAGCCTGTTCCAATGCCCAGTCACCCTGTCTGTGAAGAAATTTTCTGTGATATCCAACCTAAACCTGTGCTGGTGCAAGCTCAGGTGTCAGTGTACCCATACACTGAGATAAAGAAGGGCTGCTGCTCTCCCTCTGCTGCCATGCAAAGGCCCCCTGTGAGTTCATGCCACTGCTGTGCCTCGCTCAGGGTGACGGTGGGGCTGCATACCCCAAATTCCTTTTGCAGGAGGAGGATGCTGGTGCTGCTGCTGGGGAGCACACCACAGGATGAGGGCAGGATGTGTGTCCCTCAGTGGCTCCCTCCTGAATTTCTCCATGGCAGGGCTACCTGCATGGTGCAGCTCCATGGCTCAGCAGAGCTCTGCAAACCCACTCAGCATCAGCCCTGCCAACCCAGAGGGCTCATGGCCTCCTCCTCTCCTGCCAAACCAGAGCAAGCTGGGATCTCCCAGGACGGGTCTTCCAGGAGTTGGTGGACCTCCTGCTTGCTTTCTCACTGCAGGAAACTGCAAGCCTCCCTGCAGAGAGACATTGTGCTGGAGAGCCGTCCCCAGTCTGCCTTCCAATTATTATTCACACATGTGAGGATGATTTTCTAAAGCACTCATTGTTTGGCCTAACACAGCTGCCAGAGACAGCCACAACATATCTTGCCCTGGCTTTTACAGAGCAGTGGAAGAATTGTGCAAGGGTTGTGCATTTCTGGGAGCCTTAGTCCTGAGGGTGAGCTTCTAATGCTTGAGGAAGGGTAATATCATCCTCACTGGGAGGGTGGTTTTTTTTCATCTGCAGCTTCACAGTCTCACAGGACTTTACCTGATTATTGCTGACAGTGCAGGCTAGGTTAATTTTTACTGTAGGGTTTGAATAAGCTGAACTGAACTTCTGTTTCATTTAGAACTGTTCAATTAGGGCCAAGCATGTGATTTCCAACTTAGCTGTAAACTGACAAGCAGAATCAGGCATAATTTTCCCCTTGCTCATTCCAGTTTGATGACAGCATGGCTTACGTTGACTGTTTTGGTGTTGCTTCTGATTTACACTGGTGTGAGAAGAGATACAGTCTTGTTAGCAACCCTTCCCTCATGGAGTGAGAACATTTAGCAACTTAGCTCAGAGCAGCTGAGAATGTCAATATATTTGATAAGCATTTATGAACAGAGCCTCAGTGCTAGCCTCAGGAGATCTTCTACGGTGGAAAAAGGTCATCAGCTAGAAGCACTACTAAGTTTAGACACTTTATTTTTCATTGTCCAACTTCACATCCTACATTTTGGTAAAAGTCAGGCATCCCTTCAGCTCTCCTCCTGATGAAGATCAGGGCTGCTGAAAACCCCTGTCTCATAGTGCGAGTGTCTTGGTGAATGTCCATGACAGCCAGGCTGTCTCCAGCAGGGCATTTGTTCTGGCAAGACTGGTCCCAGCAGCCAGAGCTGACCATATGCAGTTCTGTGCCTGAACCACAAGACTGTGCTTTCTCCCCTTCAGATACCGCAGGATAGGCTGTCAGCTTTTCTCTCTCTCCAGCCCCTTGTAAGTCACCTTATCTCTGATTCTCTTTCCTGGACAGGAATAACATACGCAGAATGTTTCTGTTTCTGGCAGGCATGGCTGTGTGTTTTATGTTAGACTCACATCTACACATAGGCGCACACAAACATGCATACGTACACTTACATATTTATCTGTACACCCACAGATACATGTGCCTTCGTGTTCACTTGTGGAACACCACCCAGATGCAGTGGTTCTAGTTTGCCATTTGAAAGCAATTAGTGTTTATTATTGTAAGCATTTTCAACATAGGGAATACTTTAAAGACAACAGCCATGCTAATTACTTTCTAATGGTGAAGATCAACATTTTCACAGTGTTGTGGTGTAGGCTAGGCTGCATGGATGCAGATGCACTCAGCCTCAGTAGATAGGTGTGCATTCATGCACAGACAAACAGACGTACATCTGGCTTCACCACCCCACTGAAGAGCCAGCAGACATTTCCCAAAGAAGTTCCTTGATGATTTTCAAGTGCACAGGACATCAGAACTTTTAGCTTCCCCTCTGTGTTTTTCCTTTTTTTTTTTTTTTTTTTTTTTTTTTTTTTTTTTTTTTAATTTCTATGAGAATAATGTCAGGCACTTTTGTTGTTGTTGGAAAGATTAAGTGGTTGGAAAAGTGCTGATTCTCTCTAGTCATTTTACACCTACAGTGTTTAGGAGACCTCAACACAAAACAGTGCCAGGTCTCAGTGCTGGGCTGCCTGCTTCATTCTTTGGCAAAATGATAATATTTTGGCAGAAGTGCCCTATGTTAACAAAGAAAAGTTTGATTAATCAGCAGGAGGGAAGACTTGGGAGAAAAGGCAGTGGAAAAGAGAGAGAGCAAGAGACAGACATATTCTAAAAAGCCTAATCAGTTTTCAAACAGCTTTAAAAAGGAATAAAAATTCTTAAATCTCTTTGATGATATTCAAAGAGCCTTTTTTAATATATGAGAAGGCACATTCTAAATTCTTAACACTGCTAGTGTCACCAGTCCTTTTTTCCACTAAACCATTTTAATTCCATAATTTAGAAGGTCTTGAAAAGTAGCAGGATCAAACTGCAGTGTAATTGGATACACTGTGCACTTCCAGTGTGAATTTGGGTCCCTGGTAGGCACAAGAGATTTCTTTCTTTCTTCTAATATCACACAGAGTATACTCATTTGAAAGGAGAGGGATGCAGCAGCAAAGTAAGCTTTTTATAAGGTGGATGAGCTAAGTGTGCTGCAGGAAAACACTCGGCCATTTATTTGGCACTGGCAGTTTCTTTGTGATTGGAGGGAGCACTATCGACAGGGAAATCAATGTGGGTTTACTAAAGAACGCTGAGTGATCAGGGAGCAAAGAAGCAGTCAGACAGGAGTGGCAGCCTTCTGCACTGCCTTCTGACAACAAATGGGTCGAGATATTTTAGTTCCTTTTGCTGCTCTTGCCTGCTTTTCACAAGCAATATAAAATGTCTTTATGCTGAATTATTAGCTCTGCTGATCTGAGCACTGCTGTAAGTGAAACTTTGGATGTGGTCTGTTTCTGAGAAGCTAGGTGCAGTTGCAAGCTTGGGGTCCTACAGGGCTTTTAAAGACAGAAGGCAACAAAGAAGGAGAGAGAGAGAAGAGAAACATCTGAACATCTGCTGGAAAATCCTAACTGGCTTGTTCAGCTGAGTTCAGCAAGAGCAGCAGCAGAGGAGTTGGCAGGTGTCGCCACACTGTAGATGGAAATCACTGCAGATGATCTCAAGATATAAATAAGAATGTTCTGGACATTCCCTATACCTCCTTCCCTCCTCTAGACTATTTTTGCTTCCCAGTGACAGCAACTTTATTGTGTGATAGTTAGCTCCGGGGAGGTATTAAAATAGCTAGGAGCAGGCTGTGCATGTAAGGAAATAGCTGTATGTATTGAAGATGCCCTATCACAGTATATTGCTTTCTTTAAAATTGCTCTGGGGTGAAAAGGACTGTTCCTTTTCACAGTCTCCCCTTCAGGAGTGCAAATATTCACCTCTCCGACAGACTTGTTTAGGGTCAGAGGAAGGAGAAAAGTTAGTAACATCGCATCCTTTTTTCCTCCAGAATTTGTACAACATGAAAATACTGGCTTTGTCTTCACTGAGTGCTCCTCTCTCCTCCCTCTGATTCTCTCTGATTGTACATATGTGTTCATCTCTGTCTCAGGCACTAAGTATCTCTGTCATTATAATATCAGAGGATTTCACACATGTATACCTAATTTTGAAGGGGATCTCTTAACTTATCCACTCATTGCATTTTCCATAAACTTACTCTATTCCTGGCAGAAACTCTCAAATCTAATCAGTCAGCAACCCTAGTCAGGGCTTTTCACCATTTGCTCAGCAGTTCGCAGGTATGTTGGCTTCATAGACTTTCCCACTGTACCATCTCTGTTCCACAGCCTAGCCGACAGGCTCTGGACAGCAGGACAGCTAGATCCAATAAATCTGAGGCCTGTCTAGGTGCTTCATTTATCAAGAGGCCTAATTTACCCAGGCCCTTTAGACTAATTGCAGATTTGTAAAAAATGCTGATAATGTAGAACAGTGCATTGTGAATGTCCCTTGCCATATTTCTGCTAATGTGTTTCATCTGGAGTACATAAAGAGACAGGGATGCTGATTTTAGACACAGCACTTTGGGGCTAATCCAGTTAAATGATTATCCCTAAAAATCTGCAGTGATGTCATTTTCCCTATAGAACTCTGCCAGTTGCCTTGTTTGCTTTATTGTGAGAAATACGTGATCCCAGGCTTTAGAAGTTCACTGTATATTTTTGTTCTAATGCACTGTAACTCTCTCATCCCACTCTCCTAGCTACCCATCCCTTCTTGTTTATAATAGCCATGTTAACAGAAACTCTGGCTTGGACTGTTGGCTTTTGTGTACACACGGATAAAGAAGAGGTGCACTCCTTTGATATACACAGATATACGCAGGTATTGGCTCTATTTTCCTCAATGTGCAATTTCTTCTTTTCATTCTCCTCATTTCCTAGTTTCCTCCAGAGACTACTATCCCACTGTGTTTTGGTTGCTTTTGCTACCAACATAGTGCTTATATTTGACCCCCTCTTCTGCACTTTGCTCCAAGATTCATTGCCACAATTTTTTTCTAAGCTTCTTGTCTTCTTATCCATCTTCTGTAATGCCAAAACGTTGCTCCATGGATTTGCAGCAAATTCAGCTTCTATATTCTTTCTCAGATATCTTCTCCCTTTCCTTTGGTCCTGTAATTCCTTTGTGCTTTCCTTTGTGGTCCAGGGGATTGCTTTGGGTACACTTTGACTCTCTTTGTTGTGAGAAGAATCCAAATTTTGTTTTGAAAAATCTCTCTGTCCTATAACTGATACAGAGCATCCATTGATCCAGGGGCCAGCTGATCTGTTATGCAAAACACTAACAAATAGCACCATATTAATCATTATAATTATTATTATTATTACTTCTAATTTTTATAAAATATCCTTGCAAGTTTCACTGATGGCTGAGGGCAGCGGCTAAGAAATTCCATACATGTTTTACTACTCCGTTGATATGTTAAAGCTGATTTTGTAACATGGATTTTGAGGGAGACCAGCATCCAGAATAGGAAAAACATCAAGGTATCCTTATTTTTCAGGGTCTGGCTGTACAGGTCTGGGATAAGGCAGCCTCAGGAATTTGGCACTATAGATATTCGAAAGCTTTTAGAGACAGTCTTATGATATTTGTTTATCTGGCAACAGATCCTTCATAAACCTTCATGCAGAGAGAGGAATGCAATAGGGATGTCTTCTCAGGTATCCCAGCAAGGCTGCATGTGGCCTATCAGTGTTCAGCAAGCAGATGGCAACCAAATCCCACTGCTATGGTATTAACAGGGAGCCTGCTTTAAAAGTTTTCTCTTGCTCTTTCTGATGTCCCTCAAGTGTAACCCGAGAATTCAATGAAATCAGTCTATGATGAGATAAACACTGCAGACAAGGAAGGTAGATTTTCAGAATAGAACACCTTATAGGCCAAATAATGTAAGAGGCTGTTTGCTCACAGGAGGGGAACATCCTCCCTCAGGGAAGTCCCTAACATTTGAAGACTGTTGGCTAAGGGCCACTCAGGGCTCTCTGCAAAGATCCTAGATAAGTTTTCCTCTTACTATGTCTCTTCTACTACTTTAAAGTATCCTTCAATATCCTTATGTAATCATGCTGCAAAATGGAATAAACCAGGAGGATTCTTAACTAGGAACAGTGGAAGAAGCAGAGTTAGAGACATTATTTACAATTATGGTATTAAAACCTCCAAAATATCCCTTTCTAGCCAGAAGTTCAGCTTTGCCAAGCCCTGCAGCCATTAGGTTGATGCAACAAGATGCATCCTGTGTAGCATGACCCCAAGGTGAGTGTCAGACGATATGCACATGCACACAGTGAGACCCTCAAATTTTTCAGTAATGTTACAGGCGTGAAGGAAAATCATGAGAGAAATTTATTTTGTCCCTCTCCAAAAACTTGTAGCTGTGTAATCTGGATAATCTCCACTTCTAGACCATTGCAGGCAACTTCTGGACTGCAGAAGAGCATTCAAGGGGGAGATAGAAAGTAATGAAGGTCTGGCTGACATTTTGATCATACTCATGCATTTATCAAGATTATCCCAAAGGCATATGTCACAGGAAGAGAGTAGTTTTTTCATATTAAAGATGGCATTAACCTTCTATCCTATCTTGCTCCCTTTGCTATTCCCAAACTCTGTAAATACTTCAGATGTCTTCTGCCCCATTCCCCCACCACTCGGCTCTGTTAAAAATGGCAGGATGATGAAAAACTCAAATTTAATCCACGTCCTTTTCTGTCTCTAAGGTAATTAAGTCTCTCATTTCTTTGTGCTTAGAGTCAAAGGTAGCTGATTGTTAAACACCCACTCCAAGTTGCTCTCCTGACTCTCAAAGTTGCACCAGAGCTCAAACAAAAGGCCCCTCAGAAGAACCTTGCACCAGTCAATGTTTGTTTCATCCTACTCTTCGTGTTGCTTTGCCATTCACAAATGTATTGTGGGAAAAATTAAATATATAAATGAACCTCTCTCTTTTGAGGAAAGGTTGGGACTTTAGGGAAAAAGCATTTATTTACAAGTCTGGGTGGTGTCAGTCTACACTGGTATCTGGGAAATGTTCACAACTGTTCATTTTCACCAGTTTTCCCACCCTCCATCTGTGGGAATGCTGCATTGAATAATTGTGGGGGACTGTTGTTCTGTACCGAAGTATTTAATCAGGAGATGAGAGAAATCATTGAGCAACTGACTAAGAGTTTTGGTAGTAAATGATATAGTTGTTCCCTTGGAAAGTCAATAGGAATCTTATCGTAGCTCTCAACAGCAATGCATACATATTAATAAGTCCTTACCTGGCAAATACTTTAATTTTTAACCTACCAAGATGAGGATATTCACCCTGATCAGAGATTTTGACACACCACCCTGCCTTATATAAACTTCCCCCATCAGCAGCCGGGTCCTGGACCAGAATCATATAGGGCCAAGTCAGGCCACTTTAAGACAAATTCTGACCCAACCACTCTAAGAACAAACTAGCACTTACTACATGAGGACAATAACTCTCCTTAGAACAAAGACGTGAGAATGTCTTGTGCCTACAAAAGCACCAGTAAACCAAGCAGACTGAACTGTGTCTCAGAATGATTCTACTTAAAAGTAAAATGAGTCTATTGAGAAATTAGGAAACTGAAAAGAAAAATTATGATTTGAAGCTTCACAGGTAGTTTTCCTATGAACCTTTTAGGCTGTATATAAGTAGAAGAAAATCATAGCAGCAAGAAGACTTTTTTTTCTTGTATTGATTTTTGTTACACTTCTGGTGACTTACTGAGTAGATAGCCAGAAGCAATTTATAAGTACAGTAACACCAGCAGACTCCAGAGTACTGGTAGAGAAGTGCCACAGGTTGTACACAATACAAGAATAATTCAGTGCAATTGCTCCACCTTCCCTATATGGGTGAAATTCAGTATTAGCCCCTTAATTTCAATGACTTAGGGCTTTTATACTGACCGAGGAATTGGGCTAAAACACCTTCAGTAGTAGACTTCAGCTTATTTTTTATTACAGTGAAGGAGTTAAATAATAAAATGTATGTTATCATTTTACACCGTTATAATAAGAATACTATCATACTTGGTTAAAGCTGTCATTTTTCTCTGTACCTATTTGTACTCTCCAGATTCCTAAAATTTCATCTGTCCTTCAGATAGAGTCAACCCATTACCTCACACATGAGTTTCCAGCCCTAGTGGAAGAGAGTCCAGCAAAAGCAGTGAATCAATTTCTGCTCACTCTTGCACTGATGCAAGTTTAAAGCAATTTCAGAGATGGAGTTGATTGAAGTTATAATACTATTGATGAGACTTTCATACCTTACAGAGACTATATACTATAATTATAAGATTATTTCCGTTCATGTGGATTTTGTGGCCGAAAAAAGTAAAATACCTTTACTCAAGTGAAGTATAATTTGTTGATATAATTAATTTATTTGTCCTTGTGTGACAGCATGAGAAACAACAGGAAAATTTTTGTAAATGTGGGGGTTTGGGGTTTTGTGGGGGGGTTTTTTGTTTGTTTTTTGTTTTTTTTTGTTTGTTTGGGGTGTTTTGTTGTTGTTGTTGTTGTTTTGTTTTGTTTTTGAGTGTTCTTTCTGGGTTTTTTTTGTTGTTGTTTGTTTGTTTTTTGATTTCTGTTGGGTTTTTTTGGGTTGTTCCAGAACTCAGAAAATGGAGCTGCCCTTTAAGGCTTGCCATTGAAGTTGAATCCCCTAAATTATAAATAATATATGGGAAGATTGACCTCCAGACAAAGAGAAGGATGTGAAAACTCGAGACTGAAGCTCAGGAGAACAAGAAACTCTGCCCACACTTCTTGGCAAGCAGGTTACAGAAGGCTCTTCATCTGAGGGTGCATCCTACATACCTTCTGCTTAGTGAAACTGACCAGAGAGGAAAATGAAAGAGCCTTTTCTTTTAGAGGGCCACAGTGTGTGTTTTGGCAGCTCTTACTTTCTCTCTTCTTGCTGAAAAGACTCCCTGTTGCATCTGTCCCTAAAGACTGTAGTTAATCAGAATCAACCCAGTGCGGCCATTCCTGCGCATACATTGGCTCAACTTGAGACCAGTTCAAGTGGGGAAGTCCCAAGACAGGCTTGTGTCACTGCTGGGGATACAGGGACCAAGAGAGCTGCAAGACGTTGCCTGCCTGAATCTGGACTGCAAAGGGGAAGGCAACTGCTGTGATGTGAGGGCAGAGAGCATGAACCATGGCCAAGAGATCTGTGGAAGAGTTATCTGTCATTCATACAGCTGTGCTGTCGCTGTGTTGAGGTTTTGGTACCTTGTCAAACCCTAAAATTTTATGTGTTCTGTGCATGTTCTGGGACCAACAACAGCCACATATGGGCTATTAGAAAATCAAAGAAAATTTTTCACCGACTCAAAAAAATTCTGGAGAAGGGCTCAAGGTAGTTATATTTGTGGCTATACAGGATATGCATGACTGTCTAAATAAGCTCTGTGACTGTTCACAATATGGGGCTAAAGGATTGCAGCTATATACACACATAGGTGGAGAAAACCTTTGTCCTGATTTAGTGACTTTGTTTTCATCCTTAATTAAAAGACTGAAACAGGTATACTGACACAACCAGATTTAATTCCTTTTTTGCTCTTTCAGCTTTTCAGCTGGGTTTACTGTTTATATGGTCTGTTGAGAACTTTAAAAAGAGACACTGCATTTTGAACCTCTAGATGTCCTTTGTATTCAGTGATGATAGCTGATGGCATTTCACCTGCTGAGCTAGCTAGGAATTTTCAGGTAGCTGAATGCCCTACTATCATGTTTTATCCTCACCAGAAAACTGCATTAAAAGCTAAAAATTTTGTTAAGGACAGATACAGACTCAGCTCACAATTCCTGGAAGACTTTCTCTCCCACAACTCTCCTGTTAAAACAGCCCTTTATCCTTGAAGGTACTGGGGCCTTGTATCTCAAAAGTTCTTTGGCTTCAGCTGGAGGAGTCTCAAAACCTACCACCAACAGGACACAAATGCCTTAGGCTTTGGACTCCGTAAGTCTTTGCTTATGCATGTCATCTTGATAAAGTTCCACAGGACAACTCACATGAGTAAGTGTCTGAACAGCTCACTGTCTTTGTGTTGCTTGTTAGTGCTTGTGTGCTTTGATATTCAATGTGTCTAAATCACCACACAGCATTTTATTTTTATTTTCATAGAATACTTGAATTAAATTACACTGATATGAAATATGCCTCTGGCCCCATGCAGATGTTTCCAAAAAGCCTAATAACAAACAGATCACAGGGCAGAAGATCGCATATTCTTACAGTCACTTCCAAGCCTAACTGCTTTTCAGAGCTCTGTATTACTAGAAAAGCCGTGCTGCCGATGTTGCTTTAACTGTGATGTTAAAATGAAAACTCATTGTTGCATCCCAGAGGGACTCAGGAACATTGACTTTGCTGCCCATCTGAAATGGTATAATGTTCTCTATTTCTATCATGTGGGTATCAGTTCCAACTTGGAAACCAGCCTTCTCTCATAATTCAAGCTGGGGCTATACTGATGCAAACCTTCTCAGATATTATAAGCCAGTATGAGCTCAAAAAAAGAATTCACTGCTCAAGGCCAAATAGCTTCAAAGCTAACAATCCTCCAGAGTCAGTGTGAAAGTGTTGAAACTGTCAATGTCAACTTACACCATGCATAGTGAGTGTAAAACTTCAATAATGACATCATGGAGAAAAGGACAAAGGGCAGGCACTACACAGAAAAGTGCCAGTGCTCTTCAAATCTTTGAAACCTTCAAGGATTTATCTGGACTAACACTTCTACACATAGTCATTGGGGTCTTAGGCTATACTGATTAAGGATTTAGCTTATTCAAAGGCTCTCACTGATAGCAAGGATGACAAGGTTACAGCAGTTATATTGGATTCCATTAGCTTTCACTTAAAAAAAAACATACCCCAAAACCCTCAGGATCCTGGTCTTTTTTTCTGCCTCTGATTCTCTTTCTTTTTGTCAAACTTTATTTTTTTCCTTAACACACACACACGCACACATGCACGCATGCACACACACATTAATATATATTAATGCCTAGGTTTGATTCACAAACAGGTTTTGCAGCACTTGTGCTCTCAGTTCGCAGAATGCAGATCCCAGAAGAATTGAATCAATCCTTCAGGAATTCCCTGAAGCACCACATAACATGTTCACTAATTTCAGCTGCACTTAGGGCAACAGATACACTTTTAAAAGGGGAAAACCATATCAGAGGAGGAGGGAGGGGTGTTCTAGTTTAAAAAAAAAATCAGCTAATCAAGAGAGAAATTAAAAAGTGAGACTCTGTGGTTTTGGTGTCAGGGATAAGTACCTATCCTAATGCTTTTAGTGCAAACTGCAGAAATAAGTATAATGGAGGACAGCCATGCTTCCTTTATAACTAGGTTTTCAGAGAGTCAGCCTCAAACGAAGAGCGAAGAGATGGAAGACATGAGGAACAGTTACCTCTGTCCTCCCTCTCTTATTTGTGAGAACAGTAAAAGAAGAATCCATATTGTACTGTGCAGACATGCAATAATGGTTGATGCCCCACATTAAATATCTTCTTTGTAAAGAAACAGCTATCATCACCTGTTATTTAACACACGGCAAAAACAAGATGAAGAGAGATTATTTAACTATTATTTAATAATTTAATTAATCTCCTATTATTCAAGAGCTTGTGACAGGGTACTGTATGCAGGCCATCTGACTCTTAACCCAACACCTGAAGCCCCACCTCAATCCTCATCCTTGCCTTTTTCATTTCTACCTTCTTCTAGTTCTGTAGGTATCACCAGTTTCTTGACACCTCAGCTGCCCCAGCACCCTTGGCATATTTCAGCGGCTTAACACATGTCTCTCTGTGGTGCTGTGTAGTCCATGCTGATGTACCCATGACATCTGTAGGGAGCTGGCAGATGTGACACAGGGCCTATGGAGACCTGTGACCATCTAAACCTGCAGGTACAAACCAGGCACTGGCCAAAATGGTGCTGGACGTCACCATTTGGCAACAGAAGGGTACCACACACATACTTCAATGTTGCATTCATGAGGAGCTGTAGGAATTGTTGCACAATATTGCCTGCTGCGCCAAAGGTCCTGATCCCACCACAAAGTTGTGAGGGATGGATAATTGTTTCTGAAATATTAGCTCAGAGACCCTAGTGCACACTCTTACACAATTACCAAGGATGTTTTCTAGGATTACCTACATTGTCATGGAAAGAGAGTGTACTCATCCCACGGTCTGAGCTATTTAATTACACAGTTGACAATACAGCACAGAAAATTTTTTAATCCATCAAAGGCATCTATGTTTACTCTGTTATTATAGTCCAAGTAACTTTCTGTGTATCAATTCCACTCATGCTAGTCAAAACAGGCTTTTCAGGAAAACAAACCAGCTGAGAGTTGTTTCTTTGTCACACAGAGAAATATGAGGTGGGAGACAGTGGAGGGAGCAGCAAGTTATTGCAGCCTTACCTAGCTCTGGGATGGAAAACAGTAAAGCTAGATCTGTGGGGCTTGAGCTTACAGCTCAAGCTAGTAACCTATACTTAGAGGCAAGGTTTGTTTTTTTTTAATATAGTTATCCTACTTTGAAGACCTCAGGCAATAACGCTCTGTGGGATAGATCTGCAGGCCCACACTAGCACAGAGGGGCTCTCAGATACTCTGGGTGGCAGCAGCTTGGAGATACTCTGTGTGGTTTGCAGGTTCACCTGGAAATGGAATCAATTCACAGCCACAGCGTCCAACTTTAAATCTGGAGTTTCTACAGAGAGATTCAGATCATGGGATGAATTCTGCAGTTTTTGGTCTGAAGGCTCCCTGCCTCCTGTACCACCAGGATTCTCATTTTGGCCCCCTGCCAGAATTCACAAATTTGTCACTGAGCTGTGGAGTCTCCTACTCCAGGTGCACTAAAAGCCAGTGTCTTGGGGCTCATGACCTCTGGACTTTAAACAATATTCAGAGCATTTTTTTTTTTCACTTTCTTATTGTTGTTGTTGACTTAAACTAATTGTTTATTTTTCTTGCTGCACTTGATCCGAAAGAAATTAGGAAGAAATTAGCACAAAAGGATTGAAGGGGTGAAGGGTTATTACAACCATGGGAGTGGACAAGAACAAGGGGGAGGTGGGAATTCTCTACCTCTTTTACAAGCTGCTCTCTTCTGTGCTAATGCACTTGTTTTTGCTGAAGGGACTGCACCACAATGCTGACTTTGAACTTTTATGAGGAAGGTTTCACATATATTCTGTGAAGTGATCTCCTCAAACATATTTCCTTTTGGGGTCGCTATAATGATTGTGTACACAGGCATCCACAGAGCTGAGTTAGCTGCTGCTGGACTGTTATTTCACTCACTCTGACTTTACATCCACATTAGGTCACTGACTTCTTTCGATCTCTCCCTGACTTGTATAGTGAGATTCGAATGGGGCTGTTCTTGAGGGGGCTGCTTTTTAAGGTCTGTATAGCATGAGGAACCTACATGAAAGTCAGAACACTCTTGCAAGTTAAAACTGTAATAGTTGAATTTCATTATGAGAGAAGAATTTAGATGCTTGGGTTTCTTTTCCTGGAGGCGATCTTCTTTCATATTCTTGACAAAGTTCTTATCTGTGGTGGTTATGAGCCTATTTTGGTGGACCCTTTCTTACAAGAGCCTGTCACTATACAGTTCTGCTGTTGAAGGACTTGCTGAAATCCTCTGCTATAGCTCTTCAAAGAGCAAAATTCTTGTCATGGCAAACAGCAAGCACAATGTGGGACTGCATTGGAATACCATTGGAGGAAAAAGTACTTCTCAGTGACTTGCAAATCTGACCCATTCTCCCATAAAAGGCATCAAGCCTATTGTTTCTGCCTAGGTAGCATTCCATAATTCCATCAAGCTGGAAGAGAAGGAGATCAGAGAAAAAAAAGTCAAAATGAGGGTGTCTGCTTCACTGATAGTACCTGACCATTATTCTGCTAAAACAGCTCAGGTATATCAGGATTTTAAGAACCTCCTGCCCTGCTTTGTTCTAATACAAAGTTTTAAAATGAATGCTGCTCAATATTAACCCTCAGCTTGAATCTCCCCCAGTTGTCTGCAGCTGTCCCAATATCTGGAAGAACCCAAATTTTGAAGTAGTAGTGCCATCCCTTCTTCTTACCACAGCAAGTGTGACTGCAATAAATACAGTTCATATGTGGCGGAGGAAGGGTAGATGGACATCTGGCATCTGAAGAGCAGCATGGAAGTCAGCAACTATCTCAAGGAATTAACATAAAAGGGTAAGAATAGATAAAATACACTGTCTCCTTGTGACCTCAGCAAAGGAGGTGACCCATGCCATAGTAAGCAGCTAAGAGAGGGCAGTTGTTTCTTTCTTTCAGTCCAACATCCAGTGCTTGCTGATTTATTTTTCTATGACTAACACCCATCACTGCCTCATCCACCTGACTGGATCTCCTGTTACTTTTCCAGTCATTTATGAGCAATATCCTCTCTCATACACTTCACAAAGACACACTCATCTGGAAACACTACATCAGCTAGGGATTTTTGAGTGACAAAAGACCTCGCTAGGATTTCAGAGAGGGTAAACCATGGCAAGCATTAAGGAGTACCAAACACATATGGTCTGTCATTTAGTTTGCTCCCTTGTCAGTGAAATGACACTGAATTTTACAACCTGTCCCCACTGCCCTAATATCCTTCCTCTGAAAAAGTCTTACTAGTCTTCACAACAGCATGGCAATCTCCATTGAGGAGGCAAAATGAGGCCAGCTAGATAGTGTCTATGAAAAATAGACATGGAAGAGACTAAGATATGGTGCACAATGCCAGAGAGGATAGCAAAGAGCCGAGAGCAGCTGTATACCATTCTGCGTCCACTTGAGATTTCAAATCTTTGCAGCAGTTTTGCAGAGCAAAGCACTCTCCCCTCAGAACGCAGTAGGACACAGGAGTATATTCACAAGACCAGTCTTATGACTCTAAGTAATCACAGTCTTGCCCGTTGTGTAATGTCATCACTGAAAAGGCTGGTTGTACTAATAGGAAGTGATGGCTGATCCCATTTAGAGAAACATTTCTAAGAAGCAACAAGCGGTATAATATCAGAAGGACTTTCAGATTTCCACATCTCTTCTCCTGGGGGCGCCTGCAGATAAAGAAGAAGTAGGCAGGAAAAGTAAATGTTTACTTTCTTTTTAAAAAAAAAATCACTAAGTACAGTGCTGCAAATGCAGTTGCATTTGTTCTATAAATCACATAATGACTCAATAAAAGCAAGAAAGACGTGTAGCAACAAGGGAGGATGAAAGAGTGAAAAATTCTGTAGGCTAATTATGGGAACTTTGTGTTTCTCCTTTAATATGCAGGCCTTCCACAGTCTGTACATGGTCATGGTGTGTACTTAACTCTCCTGAGATAAACTCAGAGCAGCTCAGCTAAAAGAATGGTTTCTCCAAATTTGTCCCCTTAACTGAACTAAGTACACAGTTCTTGTTTGTAAAAGGTGATTAGCATGCAGATCTTACCACATCATTTACAAATGTTTTGCTGGAGGCAAATCCTGCTTGATTTGCATAACTGTTTTCACCATTGTTAATTCTGGCTTCTCCATGACGCTGAGTTATGACAATATTAGAATGTCTTTGGTCCATAAGCTAAAATGAAGGCACAGTAAGATATGTTCTGTACTATATATGTTATCTCATAAGCAACAAAGAGTCAATGCAAAAAAACTGAGTTGCCCACAATCACAAGAAAAAATTATCATCGGTCAAGAGCTGCCAGTTCCTAAAAATCATGTTAATACTATTCTTTTCTTGATCTTCCATTTCAAAGTCTAGCCCAGATGTGCACTGGTAGAAAAATCCTGTGGCTTCTCCTTTCCTGGACATCCATCACAAACCACTGCGTTGCTGTTGGGAGAGCGTGTCTCTACAAGCTGTACTTAACTGTCTTCTGCATGCAAATCAGCAGCAGCATGTGACCCACCCAGAAACAGCTGCAGCATGCATATGATGTTGGAAACGGGAATTATTTCTACTGATCAGCTTTGTTCAAGAGTCTGTGTTCACTGAGAGGAGTATCTTTGGATACAGTTGAGTTCTGTGGTGTTGCAGCCGAAGGGCAAGCCTGCCCTTGCCTGGATGATATGGGTTCAGTACTGAGGTTGCAGTCGTCATCTTGCTGAAGTCCTCTCCCGTGCAGTGTCTGCATGAAGTGGTATCAGGCCCTGATAACAGAAACCAAGGTATTTCCTGAGGCCTGGACTAATCCTCCATGCCCTTTCAGTGCCATGCCTGCTGGTTTGCTTTCCCTAACAAAGATTCTATACAGAGCAACAGCCATAAAGGCTGCTCTGCCTATTAACTATTCAAACTGAATGCGCTGTTGCCCCTCACCCCCACCCCAAAAGGCCTGCACACATATACATCCTGCATGGAAGGAAATGCTTCGCACAAGGAATTGCAATGGAGATGTAGTATTTCATACTGAAGTGTCAAGCTTGCCATCTAAATCAGATACATCATCTCTTGACTCCAGTGCTCTAAGCTACCCTTTGAAACAGATGTCTTCCCTCTAGAATTAGATGGGAAGGTCATCTACCAAGCCATCTCCATATCGAATCTGATACAGTACCCTGCAAAACAAACAGCTCTACAAAACAACCAGGCATAGAGGAGGTACTGACTGTGTGTTATTGCTTCAAGGGCTGGGCAGGTTGGTGGTCTGCTTGTGTAGACAATGGGAAGCTAATCAAGGCCTGTGATAACCGCTCTGACAAATACTATCTCATAAACCTACTTGAATAGTTTTAAAGATAATCACCCCCTCCAGCTGCAGAGATATGTGCCCGTACATCAGGTGCTTCAGCCCATGTCTAGTGTATTAATTGAAACTGCCAAGCTGTGAACTGCTTCAGCTGAGGCATCAGCACAACAATTTTTGTCCATTTTGCTGACTCTGCAGTGAGACGATCCCCAGTGGCAGGGATGGCACAGACAGCCAGGGCAGTATCTCAGTTAGCAGATAGAACTTGATTTGCAAGGGAAGGCCTGTCAGGACCCTATGGGTACAAAGAGCAGAAATTTTTATTCAGGGAAGACATTTGCATAACATACATGAAAAGAGGAATATAAAGATATGCTTTTCCCCCATCCAGTGGAAATAATAGATAGAGGCTCACCTGCTTCTTGTGCGGGCCACCTTCAGAGGCACCTGCTGATACAGTCTCATTCTCTTTTCTCTCTGAAACTCTTGTCGCACAAATGAGTTTTTTTTCATTCCTCACTCATGCCCTTCATGAAAGACAGCAGTAGTCTCCATGTGCTGTAATTGGACTGACTGGCTGACTGATTCTTGTTCTCCCCTTGTGCAGCCCTGAAAACCTGGGAGAAAAAAGGTGGAACAACCAGCCACTCAAAAAAACCCCAGACTATTTAAAGGTTAAGGAGTAGAGCATGAAACTTCTGTCTGTTACAGATGACTAGGCATTGCAATTCGGATGTCTTGTTCCTAATACTTCCATACTATGTTTGTCACAAGGATAACATAGAATGGGAAAGACAAGCCATTCTCATTAGGATCTTTTAAATGGGATTTTTGTGAGTTGAGTATTACATTTTCATTTTTTCTAAAGTATGACAATGCTTGGGAAACAAGGTACAGTATGCTTATCTTAAACAGTCTAAAGGACGTTAAGCGTTGGGCATGTTCAAAAAACACAACGTGTATGTGCGCGTGCACCTAAGCCAAGTAGACTTTCTATCATTATCTTGGGTGTTGCTTGCAGTGGAAAGAGAATGTTCACACCACCTCAGTGTCAGTAAGTCTGAATTGATAGTGATGATCTTATTGGGTAAAAATGACCACTACAGATAATATGCAGGTAATCTTGCAGGTCAGCTTCTCTCCAGCTCAACACACTTCTTCTATTTACATTTTTTTCACCCCCTCCCAGATCATAAACAAAGGAGCTGCTGATTTTCCTAACTAGTACCAAAGCATTTCAGTATTCTAACAACTCCATCTATTTATATCCTCAGTGTAGTTTCCTCCTTTTTTGCCCTCATTTGTACTAACCCAGCCTGCAACAGACCTTTATCTCTTCTGGCTCCTCCTGGTCTTCTGTGCATCTCCTCCGTGGGTTCTTCAGCAAAAGGCAAACATCAAGAAATTCCTCTAAACTGGGAGGAAAGCTTAGCATAGACTCAGCTCACATTCATTTGGAGCAATGCTCTTGAGCATATATGTCCTTTGTGATTCCCTCTTTCAGACATGACTATGACTGCATCTTAATCACATTATTGCAAGGGCTAACCAGAGCTCCAGCACTCCAGAAAACTGGAGGGAGATAAGTATGTTTTTCTGCCAAAAACATGTCAGTCAGTCTCAAAATCAAAAACTCCTCCATCTAAATCGGATGCTTTCATTGTATGATTGGTGCAACACAAAGGAGGATGGAAAGGGAAAGTAAGGATGCACTAAAGGGCTGCCTTCTTCATTTTGCCAATCTGTAAAATGGGACAGTCCATGTTTGTATCAGACTGTCAGTAGTCAGGATGTGCAATATTTTGATTTCTTCCCACTGCTTAGAATTCCAGATAAGAAGCAATAAAAATGATTCAAAATATCTGATAATAGGGCTGTTTTTAAAGATTACAGAACATTTGCAAACAATATAGCTCATAAAAGATTATAGCTTTTGAGGTCTGAATTTGACTCAACTTCCATTCCTGTGTCAGAGCACAGCTTATCTTGCATTGTCCATTTTTCCCTGGTGTGTTAGAAACCTTCCCTACCCTATGGATTTTTTTTGCTAAGGAACAAACAAACAAACAAACAAACAAACAAACAAACAAACAAACAAACAAATAAATAATCCCCCGTATTTAGTGGTCAGTGTTTCAACCCCTAAGGTGTTGGCAAAACTAAGAATCTTGTGACAGATGAAAGGTAGTCACAGTGTTAAACAATGGGCTCAGCCCTGTCTGAGTCATGTGGTGGAGCAGTTAAAGACATTATGGAACAATCATTGTACCTTATGCCTTGATTATGTCATCATCTCATGGCTGCTGTAAGCTACACTGGCAATAATATTGAATTGCATCTTGTTTTCCCTCTTAGTCCTTCTGGTTTTGCCTACTCATTGGCTTAACATATTAGAAAAAATGAAAAACCTCTTTATGGTGTTTTTGCTGGCTCTGAAAAGTTGATCTTTCAGGACTGGTAACTGACATATTGAATTTGGCCCTTATGGTAATTGTTTAAATGTTATAGAAGCTTTAACATGTCATCTGTTAAACTTATTGGTGATGCAGCTGTTCAACGTGCAGTATGGGTAACATTTACATGATTTACTGAGTGACGTACAGTTTTTGATTCAATAGTAATGTATTTGATTCAATAGGTGATGCATCTAATTCAACTGGGAGTCCATCTAATTCAAAGGTGATGCATTTGATTCACTAGCTGATGTACCTGATTTAGAAGGTGATGGATCTAGTTCACTGAAAATGATTCCAATTCCCCCATGCAAGGTATTTACTTCAGTGTGTGATGAATGAGCTTTAATAATAATACATGTTTCTCCGATAGTGGATGTATTGGCTTCAATTTATATCCTAAGCTTCCCAAAACCGGAGTGGAGTGACACCTTGCAGCCACCATTCAGGTGAGGATCACCCGCAGTGTGAAACATTAGGCACTAAAATAATGGGAGCAAATTATGTGATAAAAGCTGTGCTTCCCAGATGAAATATTTTCACCAGATGTGATGTGGGGATACAAATGCCCTGTCACTGCTGTTATTGCTACCACAGTACATGACAAAAATCCCCAAATCCATTTACCTTTAGTGTCATTGCTGGGATTACATACTGAGTACTTATTTCCCCAGAGTTATGTGAGCTCTCAAATAGCAGCATCTGAACTAACAGCTCCACTTACCTCATTTTTGTGTGTGCTTTTATTTTGTTAGAGGTTGGCAAATATTTAGCTCTGGTTAAAATGGGGAAAAGGGTGTTGGCAAAGAGCAGTATCACGTGGGGTAAGGCATGCGGGAACTCGGGCCTGCACAACATGCAGCTAACCACCATTTCTTCACTGGAATCATATCCTGGTGCGATCTTATGGAAGCTTCTGCTTCACAAGCATTGGTCCATTATTTTTCAGCTGGTTATTGCCCACACTAGGTCAGCCTCATTGCCTGGTGCCCCTCGAGCTCCAGCTCCAAAATCAGTGACAGAATCTTTGGGTGATGGTTGAGATATTTTGCATGTGCAGGTTATATTTTCAGCCACACTATGGAACCTTTGCTTGCACTCCTACCAAAAAACTACGCCCCCCCAAAACAACAGAACAAACAAACAAACCAAGAAACAAACAAACAAAAAACAAACATAAAAACCCACCAAAACCCACCAGAAAAACCCCAAAAAACCCAAATCCAAAAAACAACCAAAAAACCAACAAAAAACCCCATTCAAGCTCTTTTGGACTTTGTATTTTATCTGTGCAGTGTCTAGCTCTAAAGTTGTGCATATTGTTTATTTCTTGTACTACAATAGAGGATAGAGGAGGGGTCCTATTTCAGAAGGCCTGGGCTCAGTCGTGAAAGAAGATAATCCATAAGCTCAAGTGCATGTTTGGTTGATGTGTGCCCATGCACAGCTACAAACCAGAAAGATTTACAGTGGGATATCAGAGCCCCAGAAAGCCACTTCATAGCCTAAAGCAACTCTCTTCCAGTTTCCAACCCAACTTTGTGGCTGCTTCTTCCTTAGAACATTTCCCTACCCTTTATCCCCAGTGAAGAACTACTCCCCCTGGGGGGCAAAACCAACAACTACAGTCCATCCAATATATATGCCTCCATTTTGTGCTCCACTTGGAAGGGCTCCCAGGGCAATGCTTCATCCTTTGTGCCCTTACTAGAGCTCTTTGAGACATATTAATTTTATTATGTGGATGCAAGTTTTCTTCTTGTACCTGTGGCTGATACGTCTGCCTTTTAAAGTCTACTAGGCAAATAAATGTAAAAGTCTGAGTCTCCAAATGCTAAAAATAATGTGCTAAATTGTAAAATAGATATCTAATCTTAAAACAAATAAATAAATGAAAATTCTTTCACACATTTTTGCTCCAGGCTGTGTCTAGAGATGCACTGAAGTTGTTGCAGGCTTAAGTAGTCAGCTTTTTTTCTATCCATTGAGTTTTCAGGATTGCGATTCAAGCATCTCCATTTGGTATCATATGTTCAGAGAGAATACATTAACACACTGGTATCTGATCTGGGTGAATAGGGCTGTTTTTCCTCCTTTCATTCCTCTCTACATATTTCTTTTCCTTGGTTTCTGCATTTCTCTCTAATCATGGCAGTGACTGAAATGCAGATACCAACTGTATGAAATTCAACAACAGCCAGTCATGGAATCTGCATCTGTGGCAGGGCATGCCTGGATGCATGGACAGACTGGGAATGAGATGTTGGAGAACAGTGCCATGGAAAGGGACCTGGCGGTCCTGGCTGATGGCAAATTGAACCTGAGTCAGCAGAGCCCTGTCAGCCAGGAGGGCCAAGTGTGTCCTGGGGGGCATCAGGCACAGCATCGCCAGCAGGGCAGGGGAGGGGATTGTCCTGTTCTGCTCTGCTCTACTCTGCTCTGGGGCGGCCTCTCCTAGAGTGCTGGGGGCAGTTTTGGTTACCTCAATAGGAGAAAGGTATCAAGTTATTGGAGAGCATCCAAAAGAGGGACATGAGGATGATGAAGAGTCTGGAGGGGAAGCGGTGTGAGGCGTGGCTGAGGTCACCTGGTCTGTTCAGCCTGGAGTCTGAGGACAGACCTCATCACAGTTTGTGGCTTCCTCACAAGGGGAAGCAGAGGGACAGGCACTGATCACAGTGTCCAGTGACAGGACCTGAGGGAGCAAAGTGAAGCTGTGTCAGGGGAGATTTAGGTCAGATATTAGGAAGAGGTTCTTCTCCCAGAAGGTGTTTGGGCACTGGAACAGCTCCCCAGGGAAGTGGTCACAGCATCAGCCTGACAGAGTTCAAGAAGCATTTGGACAATGCTCTCAGGCACACAGTGTGATTGTTGGGGTTGTCCTAAGAAGGGCCTGGAGTCGATGGTTCTTGTGAGGTCATTACAAGTCAGGATACTTTATGATTTTATGATGCCATGAAATCTATCTTTTCCATTATGAGATACGCAGTGACATCCATCTGATATACCTTAATGCCCAATCAGTAAAATATGTATTCTCTGCTCAGAGATTAAATGTATTTACTGCCCTTTTCTGTTTTAATTAATAAAATGAGGAGAAATAAGTCTGGGAAAATTAAATGGTTTAGAGTGACAGTGTTAGCTCTTACATAGAGTTCAAACTTTGGCTACTCCTTTGAAGACTACAGATCTGCAATGATAAACACTGCTGAAACATCAGGCAAGAGCATCTCTTAAGTTGTTCCACTTGACACAAAATACATTGAGAGCCCTTGTTTAATGTAACATTTAGTAACTTAAGCAGAATTAATTTCTTAGTGATGAGAAGGCAAGAAAAAGTCAGTCTCAAGTGCTTGGCATTTTGAAATGACCCAGATGTTCTGGAGAATTTAGAAGAACCAGCCTGCAAGTATTGCTTCAGTTAGAGTGTCTGTATATTACAGACATGTGTGTCTGTATAGGTAGAAAAACCCCCCACTATTCAATTTTCATGTTATCAGGTACCTCTAACCTCTGTATGTCCTTTCTTGTCCAAAAGGATATGCATTCCATATTTCAGCTTTGAGTGCTGTGAAAATCTCCATTAAAATTAAAGGAAAACAAGCAACAGTTCTTGTCTTGAAATTTTGTCCAAGTTTTTATTTGCTTTTTCTGATGTCTTTTTTTAAAGCTTTATTTTATATCAAAGCATTTAGCAAGGACCTCTGAGGACAAAGTAGGCTACATTGCAAGGAACATTCTGTCTGTCTACACCTTCACAGACTATAAGTGTTCATGTGGGATCCAAGGACCAGGTTTCTGCAGTTAATGCCATTTTATTTACAGGTTTCCAAACACCCCTTTGCTTTATTTTTTTTTTAAATTTAGAATTAAAAAGAAAAAATATCTTTTTTGGTAACAATTGAAAACTAGGGAAGAAATGAGAAAAGGCATGTTGCCTTGGGGCCAGGAATGACTAGATATACAGCTAATTGTTTTGGCTACTTTTTAAAAACTTCTCCCAAGGGCTGAAAAGCTGATCCCACCAGTGGGCAGATAACCAAATTAATTTCTCAAAGGCTTGATCTGTGCCTCCCAGAACCTTTGCATCTTACAAGGCTTGGAAGCTGATACGCATTCTCTCTTCTCGGCACTGTCATTAGTTGAATGCTGCCATTTTTGCCATTACAAATGCTGCCATGTTGCACAGAGGAGCTGCAGCTGCTGCTTCTTGGGGTAGTGGGTAAAGCAGGCTCCTGTGATGGCCCCCAGAGACCCATGCACAGCATCGCTTATTGAAACAGATGGAGTGAGAGAGGTATGCTTCATCGACAAAGCCCATTTGTCTAAATACAAGAGGAATGAAAACACAGCACTTACCACTGGTGCATAATCTTAAATCCGGTGAAGTTTGGAATGGGAGAGATGAATGCTGTGCTTGCCATCGTGTAATACACAAACACATAAAAAACCCCTTCTTCATTTCTACTTGATTTTTGAGCACATTTGCCTCTTAAAAAATCCACAGAAAGCAGCCAGGCTGCTCCTATGAGCAAGCTGAGAGATAAAGCAGAGCATTTAAATAACTATGAACTCATTCTATCTATGCCCTTTGCTACCATGTAGCAGAAACACAATGCAGAGCCCTCACAATGACATGCAGATGGTGCCCACAAATCTTATTTTTGAAACCTGGAACAATAACCATTTTCTTGTGTGTTTCTGAGTCTTTTGCTTAAGACTATGACAACTTTCATAGACATTAGAGGTTAAGCTCTGTGAGGTGTGACGATTATCATCACTATATAGGTATGGAAACTAAGGACATATGGCATGGTAGTTTTAATAGGAGCCAGAAGTAGAACCGGGAAATAAATTCTGCTCCCCCACCCCTATTTGGGTCTTCAGCATCTATTATTCTGCTGTGAAATGAGAGCAACTCTGGGAGGTATTAGTTAAGATCAATGAAGAGCTGCGGGTAAATCTTTCCTCTCTCGTGTGGTGTATTCTGGTTTGGGAAGAAGGAACATTCAGACTCATGGAAACTCTCCCTCTCACATCTTTTCCTCGAAGGAATTTTCATCTTTGGAACAAGACGCTTTAAGGACAGTGTTATTTCTGTGCATGTGTTTACCAAAGCTTCTTCTCTGGGCTTGGCTAAGGCTCATTGCTCTGTTATTGCTGATAAAGCCTGGTTGCATTCAATGCTGGACTGGAACAGGTGGGTCAGTCTAAATCTAGAGATGCAGTCTAAATCAACCTGAAACAACATGTTAGAGCATGACCCTAAATTAAAGACTAAGAAAAGTCTTATTTTCCTAGATTGCCTTTTTTCTTTCTCCGGTCCCACATTTGATAACATTAACCTTCATACCTGGACTGATACTTATCATTAGCAGGGCATATTGGAAAGTCCTTGTTTTCACTACTTGGGTGAGAGGATTAGAATTTCTTGGGACGCAGGCTCAGTCTGGTCATAGTAGTAGGACTTTGAGCAGATGTAAGTCAGAACAGTATGAAACATCTTTCAGGTTATGGGGACACTAGATGTATGGCTTTATCCACAAGAACTGCAAGATTTTGCAGTGGGTGTCTTTCTCTGTAGCTATCCTTACTTTTTGGGGAGGGAGAGTAAGGATATCAATACTTAAAAGGACTTGGTTGCCTGTTAGATTTAAAACATGTCACTATCAGGTGCAACAACTGCACAACAATAGGCCAAATTATATTTACCTCCGGCACACAAAGAGCCATTGTCCCAGTTACACAGATTGTAGTCGTACCTGAACTAAACACATTTTCACTCTACTGCTCATATCACTCCTGTACAAACTGTAATCTTCTTTAACTTGCTGAGCAATTTGAATGGCAAAATAGCATATTTTCAATAGGAAAATTATCAACAATGGTCTAGGTCTCAGGATAGCAAAGGGACCATAAAACTAGCTCAACAAGCCAGCTGAGAATTTCCCTGGAGAATTTTCCCAGCTCTTGGCATAAGGGACATCTCAGGGATATGACCAGGAGGCAGGGAGGAAAGGGGTGTGAACTGTGGCATAATCCTTGGGGCTATTGTTTGTTAAAACAGCCCCAAGGTTCCCCTTAATTGTATTGTGGGCTGAATTGGCTCCTAACCAGCTGCTGGGGTGTGAGAACTACAAATATGGCAGAGATACTTTTCTTTCCTCCTCTTCCCAGCTGCAGCAAGCACAGTTTGGCCTGAGTGAATGAGTGAGCCTCCCAGCTTATTCTTGCTGTGGAGCTGCCGTGCCGTGTCAGGTCAGCGGATTCTAGCTCAGCCCTGGGACAGCTACAAGTCAAACAAACCAAATATCTTGTTTGTTTCCGTAACTTACACCTCTTGATAAATGAGCACACATATACATACACACATACACACAAAACTCTAATCTGGGTGTCCACGTGTGAGCTTTCCACAGCAAAATGGAAATAAACAGTAGGAGAAATAAGACAGCTTAATATTTTATAATTGATATATGTATTCTAGGGATGCGTTATTTAAGGATGAAAAAGAAACAAGTTATTTTACCACACACAAAGACAGAAATCACACCAGACCTAGCATTTCTAACACTCGTCTCCCTAATAGTGTTTCATGTCACCATCTTTTACTACTTTCTAGAGAGTTATTTATGACATCAGTTTTGAGAAATTAGTTTTTTCACAGGCTCTACATTTTGCAATATAATAAATCTAGACCAACACTAGGATGTACAGATACATGAGATACTTAAAAAAACTTGTCTCCCCAATAGCCAGTCGACTCCTCATCCTTTTAATCTTTGTGGGACATGTAATTTAAAAACAATTCCACTTAGCAGAAAGCCTACCAGTGTGTTTTGCTGCATAGGCAGATACCTGTCAGCCAGAATTTCAGCCATGCCACAGGATGGAATGTCACAGCCAGAAAACCCAGTTACACTATCCACACAATTCATCAATCAGAAAAGAGTGATTGCCCAGTTTTCTAAGGTTCTCTCTGTCCTGTATCAGCCGCCATCTGGCCATGAAAAACCCTTTGTATCTAGCAGTTATGCCTTAGCTCAATCAAGAATTGGAGACCAAAAAGTGGGACTTGATGTGTGCAAACTCGGGGCACCAGACTCCATATATAGACAGCACTGAGCTCACCAGTCTGAAAATAAGAGTGTCGTTACAACTAATGACCATGTCAGAGAGCAGAACTTCAAATTACCTGGCTTCACACAGGTTAGTGCAGAATGACAGAAGAATTGTAGGTTTGAAAGGCCATTGACCTAGCACTGCCAAGTCCACCACTAAACCATATCCCTAAGTTACAATGCCTATGGGTCTTTGAAATAGCTCCAGGGATAGTGACCCAACCACTTTGTAGGGCAGCCTCTGCCATTGCTTGGCAACCTTTTCGTTAAAGAAATTTTTGCTAATATCCACTCTAAAACTCCCCTGCACAAACTGAAACCTTTTCTTCATCTCCTAAAACTTGTTACTTGGGAGAAGAGATTGATCCCCACCTTACTACAGCATCCCTTCAGGTAGTTGTAGAGAGCACTAAAGTCTTTTACTTTCTCTCCTTTATTTTGTGTTGCTTTTTCAATAGGTTTTACTGAAAAGACTTCCCAATGAGGAAAATAAGAAAGGTACACAGGGACTGTTTTGATTTGCTAAATTTTTCTGACCATTTCAGGCAATCTTGCCTGAACACCACCTAAGACAAACCTGCTTAAAGTTTGTCTCACAGCAAGTTCACTATAAACTCCCACCTACCTCCATTTCATAGCTTTGACCCAGCAGAGGCCCTGCTGTTTATGCTACATCCTAACACAAAGCTGGAGAAAGATTATGAAACAGGGAATCTATCCAGGAAAAAAAATTGCATTTTTTTTCCATCTTCCAGAGGTAAATAAAAAGTCAAGCCCATTTGACAATGGGAAATGGGATTCAAAGCAAAAATAGAAGCCCATATTTTGTCAGATATCCAAGTTTTTTTTCTGGTGAGAGGTTTTCACAAGAGTTATAACCCTTTTTGGTGGGGTTACATCACCATTTGATCTAAACCCCCACAGTAAGACTACATCTGCTACTAAGCTGTGTTGTAAATGTCTTTAATTTTTATATTTCATCTGAAGGGAGTCATTAAAGTAGGTTTACAGGGTGCTGGATCTTTGAATAAAAGACATCAGGACTGAAGCAAAGCTCTGCATGACACTTAATTTTCACTCTAATAAGCCCTCCTAAAACATTACAAGATTTTGGTTTTCCCTGAACTTGCTTTCCCTTCCTGTGTGATTACTCCTTTTTTTTTTCTCTTTCTTTTTTTTTCCTCTCTCTCCCTTTTTAAGGACACATTTGAGGAGAATGGTTTTATTTTTTGCCCAGATGACACCACTTCTCTTTTCACCCAAAGCCAGATGTTCTCCTCTCTCTGAGCAAATCTCTCTGAAGTCTTTTTTCAAAGCCATTGCTTTTATTTAGTTTTTTGTTGGTTTTCTTTTCTACTTTTTTTTTTTTTTTTTTTTTTTTTTTTTTTTTTAAACTGTTCTTCTGGACTCTCTGGGGCCTTTAGTTTGACTTTTGTCCGTGAGGGTGGGAAGGGATCCTCCAATACATTTATGCTCAGATTTTAAGGTCCTTTTGGATGTGTTCTTCAACACATGAAAAAGTTGTTTGCTGAGCACAGCTAAGTGTGGGACCCTTCTTGAGCACTTGGAGAGGTCATTGTAGAGCAAACATGAAGTATTATCTTTCCCAGTCCAAAGTACTTTCATTGGCTTTTTTGACCTGTATAACAGGAAAAAGAGAAAATGTAGAGCCCAGGTTTTTGGCATGGCAATGCAGATCTGAGAATATTTCCACACAGCCATCAAACCTGGCCTATTTGGTTTTTGTTTGAGGGTCTTGTTTTCATTTTGGGGAACAAAATAAATGATTATGGATTGTGGACCTGAGTCACACAGCAGATAAATGCAAGGAAAACAAAAATCTGCCGTATTAAAGAAAAGGAAAAGAAGGAAGAATATCAATGTTTAGAACCCAACAGACAGAACACGGAAAATCAAGCACTCTATCTGCAATGTGATATTCATCTGAAGAATGATATTGTCAAAATGCAGCAAGATTCTGCAGCAGTTACAATAAAGGGAACTACATGTTTGCATCTCATTGGAGAAGTGGGTTTGAAAAGAATTTAGATGTGTAAGAACAACATGGGTTGTGTTCGACAGGCAGGCCTGAACCCAGAATTTGGTGTTGTAATTCAAGCTGGGGTTCCTGGGTTACATGACGTGTAGAAACTACCAGCTAGATCTGATGAGAAATATTTTTCTATGTTTTAAATTAAGAAACTGTAATAAGGTTCCTAAAGCAATATCATTATCACTATTACTATTATTGCAACAGAAAGGTATTGAAACCAAGCACTCAAAAGTCTGTAAATTTCATAAACAGATTTTTTTTTCTGTAAGATTTATACAACCATATTGTGTATCTATTTTTGATTCACAATTTCATTGTGAAACATATATTTTAATGGATTATATCTGTCATTAGTGCACACCATAAATACAATTGTAATCGTCAGATTCATAGCTAGCACTCACGCAGAGCTGTACATAATCACAATTCTCTACAAACATACTTGCCTCATGCTCAGAGTTCAAGTGGTAATTCCTGAATAAAGAACAGAGAGATCAGACTTGTGTAACACTCAGAACCATCTGTGCTCCTGGGGCTCCAGAGTGCAGACAAATGCCTGACTCGCTACTCCAAAGTACTTCTTGTCTGGACTATTTTTGTATGCCAGTATATTTATGCTTTCATTAAAATCAGCAAGAATAGCTGAAGCCTAATGTGTGCACCAGTCCCTAAAAATGCAGGGGCTTACTGCCCATTTCTCAGTAAATAGTGTCTGTGGAGATACAACATTAATTTTATTTCTAGCATAGATATAATCTACTTAGATTCCAGCTATTCTCTTTCATGATGTCCTTTTAATATGTTTGGAGATACACCCTTCCCCTGCTTCAGAAAACTTCTGAAAACCCACCTTTCTGTGAGGCATGCCAGGTGCTGGACTACTCCCGCTCTGTGGGTGTTCTTCCTTAAATTATTTTGTTTGTAATGAGTCGTGCCTTCAGGGCCTTATCTTGCATTCCTTGCACACCCAACATTCACTGAAGTTGATGGAGGTACAAAAGGCAGGCCTTAGGATTGTGCTCGGATCTACTGAGCTTTCTCCTAATTATGCCTCCTGTGTGGGCTCTGCTGTCTTTTCCAAGTGAGGTGCAGCTCCTCTTCCTGAGTTCAGCACCCTCTTTCTTCTCACTCCTCCCCTCATTTCTTTAATTTTCTGGGGTTTTTTTGAGTGGCGTCTGTCTAAGAAAGGTGTTGCATATGCTGCTGTGGTGGACACCTCTGCTTCCTGAGGAAAGTAGACACTAATGTTCGTTTCTGCAACCACCTATACGCTATGATCCAAGACGCTTAAAAACTCTCATTCCATCCACTTACCGCCCTCTGAAAAAAATCACTGCTTCAGTGTTTGTGGTACGTGCAACATATTATAGTCTTAGTGATTCTTTCATATCTATCCTTATTAAAAACAGACTTAGCAAAGTTAATTAGGGGTAATTTGCATTCAAGCTATTCATTATTTACTGAGCTTTGAACTGCAAACTTTAGGAATGCCATTTGTTCATTAAAATTCCCAATCTTTGCCCACTTTCCCTTTGATAGCATAGTGGTTAAAGCAAGTTGTGCTTAGCTGCTGACTAACCATTCTCTGCACACTTCAGAGATGGCTGGAGGCCATTATTTCAGCATTAGAAAATAGTTAATATTGAATGCCATGAAGTTAAATTTGTGTTCATTTACTTATTATGTTGGAAATCAGATGCTCATTCTGTGCAAATTTCCCAGCACTACCCTCAGCCAAGCTTTGCAAACTCAGAAAAAAAAACAGAGTAAAAAATACTGAGAAGGTGAGGAGGTTTGAAACAGGGTAAAAAAGAGGAATCAAACAGATCTGTGAAAAATAAACTGTTGCTACCCCCATCCCCCCCATAAGTCTCCTTTAATTATCCCAGTCACCACCCGTGTTAGTCGCTTTTAATAGCATAAGGGAAAAGTATCTGCTTTTTATTTTTAACCCCTAATCTGAACAATTACACATCTGTAATTTCTCAGAAGCTCTTGCTGTGAGCTGCTAACAGACACTATAAGTTGAAAAAAGATGCAACGACATTTGCCTGGAAAGCAGGAAAGAAGGACCCCTATCTTAGTTACTCACTGGGGATTGTTTCACATGTACATCTTTAGCAATTTGACTATGCCTGTGTAAAATGCAGGGGTGATCCCTCCACAGCAAGAACCATGTAGGCTAGAAAAGTAACCTCTGCAGAGGGCTGCAAGGCTGGCCAGATACTGCTGTGCTGTGTGGGCTGGGACAAATAACCTAGGACAAGTTTGGACAGTTAGTGCCTACTCAGGGATTACTATTTGACAATGCCTCTGTTTGATTTTCTTCTTCCAATGCAACCTAAAAATGATTAGATCTTCTAACACTCCCTCCCCCTTCCCTCCATCTCTTGAACTAATGAGCAAATAAGGAAAGAAAATTAAAGAATAAAAAATGTAAGCAGTGATAGGGTGAGATCAATAAACTGTGGATTGCTAGCACAGAGTAAGCTTGACTAATCTTCTGCATATTGCATGTTGAGTTAACTTGCAAGAGAAATATGTTCCCTCTTATTGTCCTGTGTCTCATTGTGGGAAAGGAAGCAGGGACTGCAAATTAAAATACCCTTGATTTAGGTTCAGTAGGGAGTGCCCAGGAGTTCTTCCTATATTGCCACATGCTAGGAATTGAACTGTCTGCACCCTTAAAATGTAATGAGAATATCTGATTATTGTTTTCAGCCTGTGACTTCTTCTTTTGTGCTATCCCCCCCCACCCCGCCTCCAACAAAAAGTCTCCTAAAAATGCTCTTCTGAGTAGCATCAGCACAGGACTATTGTTTCAGTCTCACTGATGCAGGGCAGAAGGTGAAAGGTGCCTGAATTGTAACCCAAGTAATACTATTCAACACACTGGCATAAGACTGCTGAGAAACTGCTGAGCTGAAATATACTGCACTGAGGATTATTCACTGGGTACATACGGGGCTAAGAGGAGCTCAGGCAGAAGTGGGCAACTAATGAAAGAGAAATATGTTTATCAACATATTTGCATAACATGAGTTTTACACAAATAATGAGAAGTCTCTGAGTCACCAGTCCAGGGAACATACTACTCTTAGGATGGCTCCTTTTCTTCCACCATCAAAAATTTTACTTGGGCTAGTGCTGGTGAGTGTCAGTTTCCCCAAATCATGGAACAAGGGAGCAAAGTGAGAAGTCTCTTCAGTCCCAGGGAAACCTATAAGAGAAGTTAGAGCAAGAATTAAAAGAAAAATGCTTGACAAGTTTTTAGTTTCATGTGCAGGCAGTAAATTTATGTAGAATGTGTTTACCAGAGTGACAATGGATCTAAGTTTTTGATGCACTAGGCCCACAGGTGAGAGCAAATAAGGTTTAAGCAACAGAAGAAAACTCACAGGAATAGACTAGTATACATGTACAGTTCTAGATCTCACTCTAGCACATACAGAGCTAGAAATGTTCTCTTGTTCTGAAGTACAGATATGACAGTGCAGGACGTGAGAAACACTACAGATTTCAGTGCAATTACTCAGATGGAAACCCATGTTTACAAGCCCACTGGCAAGGCTCAAATTAGTAAATTGGACTTCCCCATCTACAGCTGATGGAATTGTAGATTGCACACTTATATATACATGGTCATATATATAGTCAGGTATGAAATAGGCTGCATTTTATCCTGCTTTCTGAAAGGAGAAACCTATGCTTGAAGGAAAAAAACTCATGCAAACTCTGCATGTAAGACCATTTTCAGCAAATGGTGTCTACTTACACGTCATTTCTAAGCCCTCTCATGTCAAAAATCATCAGTTTGTCACAAAGGGGAACTGTAAAGGGCAGCTGAAGAAATTAAAAAATGTGTGTGCTGGATTTACTTACGTTTGCATAAGAATAGGCTACTTTTTAATCTCTTGAGCTTCCAGAGGAAATACTCGTGAGGGTCAAAAGAGAATAATTTAATTACCTCAGAGATTCACAAGAAATTAGGCTTCAGTGATGCCTAGGATTGGTTAAATTAATAAGGAATATGCTTCAGTCAGAATGTTTGACAGTTATGCAGGGAATTTCTGGTGCCAGTGCGTTTCCAATGGCTTCAGTAGGGTCAAGATTTAGCCCATGTTAGCTCTGAACACAAGATGATTATTGAATATGTTGGTTCAGGCTACTCTTAGTCTCCTAGAAGAGGGCAGTATACTGAGGCCAATTCCACTTGCTAATGTATACAGAGCTACAGCTCTAAAGCACTCTAATGGAAACAATATTAAATGCTGAATATAGTAACATTTGAGTGAAGGATTGGGATTTTTTTTCTTTGATTTTTTGGAGCTTTCGGTGTTTGGTTTGAAGATTTTCTTTGGGTTTTTTGTTGTTTCAGGTTCTTATTATTATAATTATTGTAAAAAAATGTTCAAAATCAATTTTTTATGTCCTGAGAAATACAATATTCAAAAGGAAGACCATGGCAATAGATAAAAAAAAAAAAAAGGCCATGTAAAAGCATGAGAAAGACACCAGTTCTGATCTCTGAGTACAGAATTTACCCAGTGCTATGAGACCAATTTTCTATGGATTTACACCAACATAATGTGACCCAAAGTGTAATCTTTTTTTTTATCATAAGCCTAAAACCAGATCACATTGCTTTGACACCTAGTTTTGGCTGCAATTGCACATGCATGTACCCACACATATGCACTCACATTCTCTTCAATAGCCTTTCAGCCGTGCCACAGAGCTGTATGGTCTCTCTTGGATAAGCTGTGTTAAATTAAAATTAAACATCACCAAGCTTTGTGCTCAGCCTCCCCCTGTGAATGTTCTGCTGTGGGAGTGCAGGGGGTTAATATCACAAATGTTCCACAGGAGGTTAGTGGGATTCAGTTTCAGCTAACATTTATTTTGCCAGCTCCTGTTCACTTTCATCTCTGCTTATGAACACTATTATCTTGTTTGTAATAATATATATAGATCACTGCAGCTGCGCTCTGCAAAATTCATCCATTTTTTGAACTTTGCAAAAAAAAAAAAAAAAAAAAATTTAAAAACCCCTACATGTGTTTTAGCATGTTACTGACCCACCTTCCCAGCCTGGTTTCTCATACAAATTGAAAGCAAAACTTTCAGGGAGAGGGGGCTATCATGTTTCTGATGTAACCTCACACCCAGTGTAGTTTTTGTCTTTTCACTCAAGCCTAATTTTCGGTTGTTACATATATATATATATATATATTTTTTTTTTTTTTAAGGAGTAAGTAACTTCAGCTCCACTGCTTTTTGTCCATTCCTATTGTTAATTTCCTGTTTCAGGCATTACCTTTGACATATGTATGACATGTGCAGCAGGTCATCACACTGTGCCTGGACTGTTCTGTCACTTGCTCGGTAGATTGCCAGCAATAATATTAGTGTCTATACTCTCATATAGCACTTTTCCTGTCTTGCAAACATACAGCTTCCTGTCCTGGAATCAGTGGTGCTAATAATTGATGAACACTGGAGGGACTATCAGCGTATTTGACATGTTCTTTCACAAACTTACAGGAACATGCTAAGTGGCATGCTTTTCCATAGACACGATGTAACCTCAGTATTATTGGTATTTTAAAAACCAAAGTGCCTAAAGAAGGAAACAGGTCCTTTTAAACAGCCTGTACAGTATAGATACATTGAAAAGCAACTGGAAGACTGTAAAGATGCAGGACCAGACTTGAATTTTCACCAAAATTTTCAGCAGAAAAACCTCTCGTCATATGTTTTCTACAGTCTGATTCCACGGCTTCTCCCTAGAAAGGCACACAAAGCAAACTCTTAGCTGTAAGTTCTTAATGTTTACCTATCTCCCTATTACTATAGTACAGCTTACAATGGAACTATTATGCCAGAAATTGAATGGTATGATATAATAATTGACTTCCTTACCAGTTTCACAGTCTTCCTCCTCTTCAAGAAACAGAAGTCATTGAATGACTAGGTCATAACTCTATTCTGCTTTTCTCATTTTGAGACAGAAAAAGGCAGACTAACTTTCAAAGCCCCTACCCTAGGCTTTCAAAAAGGCAGAGCATAAAAGGAAGAATAGAAAAGGAAACAAAAAGGAAATGAAATGGAGATTTAAGTGGTTAGGCCTTGTGCTCAGCAGTCCTCAAGATCAAACTCACTCTTCTCCATGCAGCAGCTGGTATCAATGATCTTGCATTGTTCAAACAAGTTCCAGCATTTAGGGAGCTGGGATTCTGCCTTCTACTGCACTTCTGTAGAGGCCGCCTTTCTGGCTGCAGCTGAAGTGTGCCTTCCAGAAGCAGCTTTGCATTACTTCGACAAAGCCAGGTATCACCTGTACTCGAGGTTTAAAAAAAAGGTAGTACATGGAAAGAGAGAGTAATCTCTGCTGCTATCACTCTCCCTTTATATTTCATTTAGAGCACAATGTGAACAAAGAAGGAGTGTTAGACATGCACACTGTAATGAAAATCCATGACTTGATCATGCATTCATAATTATTTTATAAATAAATGGCTTCTGGAGAGCCACATCTGTCTCTTCCCACAGAGTGTATGTCTTTCATTAATGTATTACAGGCTGAATGAAGCCAGCCTGAGTGCTTTGCTTGCATCTTCCTCTTCCTCTCCGTCATTGTTCATGGATAGGTTTTTGTGGTTCGGAGAGAGCTGCATGCCCCACACGTCTCTGTAGGACTGATGGCTCGTCAATAACATTAGCCAGCATTATGGGCTGCATTGGTGTAGAACAGAATCAATATGGCCAAGTAAAAAGTCTAATCAGTTGACATGACCATCTTCAGCAGAGCTTATGTTACAAGAAATGGGTTTTCTTAAGGAATCAGCATCAGTGCTGGTTATTCATCCCACAGCAAGAAGACTTGACAAAGATTTATTGTTTCTTGTTTTGTTAGCACTGCCACTGAAGTTGGTAATACTTTAATAATAATTCAGATAAATATTAAAAAGAATAATAAAGACTGGACTCTGCAAACACTGCCCACGTTTTCCTAAGAAGCTGAAAAAAGTATCTATAGGGTATTTTGCAATGTGGAAGGGAAGCTGTCTCTCTAGGAAATAAAATTAGTTTAGGAACTCGGATACAGGAATTCATGCCTTTTGTCTGATTGGATTGCATCTGGTTTTCTCACCCTCTCTTTTTTTTACTGAAGGGACAGATTCAGCTCTCACTTGTGCTTGTACAAATTGAAGTCACTTAACTGTAAATAGGATTTTTCCAGGTTTGTATCAGCGTAAGTGAAAGCAGACTTTGGCAGTCATGCCTATGGCAACGTACATATCTTAAAACAAGTTTCTCACTGATGCATAGCTTCATCTATGTGGTAATTATGGAACTGTTTTACAATCAACTCCCTTTTTCTTCCTGCTCACCCCTCTGCATGCAGATTCACCCATAACACGAGACCAACAGGGGTGCAGCTATCAGATATTTCACTTTTATGAACTCTGCTGATCATCTGTTCTCATTTGTCCAGTCATCTGAGGGAAACCCTGTTCAATCATGTGAAGGTAAAGCATTAGTGAAATCATTAGTGCAGCATGGACAGGTTAATAGGCCCATGCCTCAGCCATTTTTTTGCAGGCAACCTCCCGCCTACATCAGAGATACTTCAGCAGTGTTATTTCCTAACAGGTAAAAGAAAGTAATTGCATTTTGGAGGCAAATAGCTTGTTTGTGAATGGGAAAATGGACATGTTAACTACTCCCATCCCACTTTGTTAGAATGAAATAGATAGGAAATGTTCATTAAAAAAAAAAAAAATTAAAAAAATCTTGAAACAGGTTAAATGCCTGTTCAAATTAAATACATAATCAGAGGAAGCTGAAGGACCAAATCCCCTAGCGGCCTTTACAATCAGGACCTAAAGACAGGAACAGAAAATCTGATTAAGGCTTTTCTGCCACTACCAGGAAAGTCTTGATTCTTGACCAGTTTGAGGTACTTCCACATGTCAGTTTAGTGTCACAGATCTGGTTATCTCCTGGGCAGTGGTAGTCCTTTCTACTCTCAGCACAGGGTTACCAGCTCACTTAACACACTCACTGGCAGTGAGCAGTCACCCTGACAAATTTAGTCTCATTTTATCCCTCTTAGACATGTACATGCTCTCTACTGATTTTATCACAGGGGGCACATTGTTCTGGGTTTTTACTGTTAGAATAGTAACTATGGGTTTCAGTCGAAATGGAGGCCTACAGCAATGTGCGCAGACAAGACAAGTTCTTCATCCCCAGGAGTCAATGTCAAGTGCACATCAATATTGAACCAGCTTCTCAGTTGGAGAATTCACCTCTGAGTTTTCAGTAATGTTGATTGTCAAAAATGAGACCCAATAAAAAAGCTGTGGGAAAAATTAGTGTGGGATCTGTGTGTTTTGTGATTGTTTCTTTTGTTCCTGCGTGAAGAAAACTAAGGGGCTTTTTATCCAATTTAGATTCTGAACATAAAGTTGGTCAGGTTTTTCTTGCTCTTTTTTTTTTCTTTTTTCCTTTTTGTGGGAATCCTGCTGCAGAATATTAATACTGTAACATTAATTTAAATGGTTTACTAAAGTAAAATAAAATAGAAAAGAAAGAGTAAATTTTTTCTTAAGATTCCACCATTTATAGTGATTCAAGGGAATATTCTACTCTCAGAGCCCCAGGATCCTGGTATATAACATCCTCATTTGTGTTAATGGAAACTTTAGCTCTTTGAATTCATGAGGACTGAAAAGTTTCACCAGGCACACAGGCTCTGTATAAATAAGCAGCACACAGCAAACATACTCTTTTAAAAGGATTATCACTTTGACAGCTATTCAGTTGGGGTGGCTTTTTCTGTCCCCTGGAATTCCCAGCTTGCCCTCTTAACTACATAGAAGGTAAATCTGTATAATACTTCACAGCTGCCTTTACTGGGACCTGACACTGAGCTTACTGGATGTGCTTTCCTGGTACAAAGCACCTCATCAAGTTTCCTGCTCTGGATGCAGTGAACGCAGCTGATGAGCTGTCTTATTAAAAGTTATGAGGAAAGGATGTTCACTCCATTACTTTGTGAACTACTGGATACACACAGTGAAGCTGCTGAGCCAGTCAGTCCCTCCGAGTCATTCCTTCACACAGAGGTTGCATGCTAACATTTAATAACACATCGCTCCCATGGTGGTCACCATCAGATTTTAAGGTTTTGTTTTGTTCGTGCTGGCATTTTTTGTTCTGATAGCCTTACCATTATGTTCCCTCATCACAGCAGACCAAACTTGAGCCTTGCTGTCCTGCTGGCACTAAGCACACTGACAAACCTCCCAGGAGTTTTAAGCTGGGACTCTGCTATCCCTCTGCCTGCAGGGATGAGATCAGGGCAAGTATCCAGACCTCCCTGCACCCTGCCTGCTTCAAAAGGAAAAGGCAGGGCAGTGCCATGCTTGTCGGGGAGCCACCCCTAAGAGCCAGAGGGAGACTAACAAACAAGGATCTGCACACAAGAAGGTTGATGAGACACAGGTGGTCAAGGACACAAGAGGTGAGCATAGTGCAAGGAAAACAGGTGTCATACTCCTGCATTCCTGCGCAGGTCCCTGCTGAGGGTGAGCTAGGGAGAAGTGGAACAGGGACAGAGCAACAGCAAAGAGCAGCTGAAAGAGAGAAGTCTGGGCCTATCATGAGCAGGGCCAAGAGAGGGCTAAGCTGCTGCAGTTTTTTTGAAGAAGAAAACAACTTGCCTTTTGAATAAGGTGATACAACACTTACTGCAGTCATGGCTCAATAGGCCAGCTTCAATAATGCCATGTATGGAGCATACAACCACTGCCTTCCCATCAGTAAAAGAATTAGCTATTTTCTCAAGTAGTTCAGGTAAAAGCTGCAAACAATTTTTTTCCTCCACCATCTGCTTTGGAAAACTGCTAGCACTTGGACTGGAAGAACTCAGTTAAAAGATGCAGTAAAAATTGACAAATCTTGGTATGGGGAGTTGAAAATACATTACAATTCCAATAGAACTATAAATAACCCCCCCTAAATTAAATAAATCTTGCACAATTATAGATTAAAATATGTTTGGCTTTAATGACTTAGCATATACAGGCCTTGATTCTTGAAATCATTGCTGAGACTATGCGGCTTGCATAGGGATGCAGTAGTAAACAAGTTGCCTGCTGCTGCCATGCCATGTAGGGGTGACGAGGGAAGGAAGACCAGCACTTTGTTGGTTTTCTGGTTGTTGGTTAAAACTCCTTCACGGGCCCTGCTCTCTGTGCAAAACTGTGGCCATATAGATTCAGTAACAGCTAGCAGTGTCAATAATGGACTCAATAATGACTAGAAAAGAAACCCAACCCAATAACAACAAAACCTCTGGGGGAGCATTAGCAGCAATTGATGTCAGGCAACGCTGGGAAACTGCCAGTCTTCTCTGATGGCAGCCTGTCAGCCACAGGCTGCAGCAGGATGTAGGGCTGGGGGAGCTATGAGCTGGGAAACCTTGAAAGGTTGGTGAATGGTAATGTGCTGCTCCATCAGAACTCAGCAGAGCAGGATTTGGTGGCTCTGCAGAGGAAGCTGTGGGATTTGGATGGAGGTGGTGGTAGGAGAGGCAGGTGCCCCTTCTTCCTGTCCCCTGCTTGCCCCAGCTAATAGGAGTGGGTCTTGGGTATGAGTGCAGAGTGCTGTCCTCTGCTTTTGGATGATAAGCAGGGAACAAAACATCTTCTATAGCTACCCCTTCAGCTTTGATAACCTCAGGAGCTATCAATTCCTTCTTGAGGAAGGTGGGAACCACTTGGATGACTGATGTGGCTGGCCCCAGATGTTCACTGTGCTAAACTGATGCTGCCCAGAGCTCCTAGGGCTTTCCAGATCTGCAGGCGTGTGCCTAAGCCCTCACTACAGCTCAGCAAGTAGCTTCACCACACCACCCCTCAGAAGAGGACAGCTGAGCCTTAACACAGAAACAAACCAAAAAAACCGAATGAGCCCAGCAAAATAATTTTTCTTGACACAGTCATCAGGGGCATGGTTTCCATCAGGCAAGTAGCTCTTTGAGAATTAGCTCAAGGTCTATTTTCTCCAAGGTGTAAGTTCGGTGTTGGAGAGTAGCATGAAGGAAGGTTTTTCCACTCTCTACAGCCATTCCAAGGGTCAATACCTCTCTTTCTTTTCCTGTCCCTTACGACTCACACCTCCCATCTTGGAGTTTCTAGCATTTGACTAAATTTGTTGAAATAGTCTATGCATTCATATTACTGGGGAGGAGAAGTGCACCCAGGCAGACCCAGATGCATGCAGTCAGATGGCATAACACTCATTTCCTTATGAAGCTATGTTAGAAACAAAATAGCAGTCTACTTTTTCAGGCCTTCCTGTTCTAGGTTTCTCCTACTTACTTTGAAAGTTATGGCAGCTTAAAATAACCGCTATGCTGTATCTAGAATCTTTCATGTTATGCTTTTGTTCAATAATTTTCTAAAAGGTCTCCTGATTTAAAATTTAGCATGTGAATATGATCATTTTTTCTCCTCCAACAACTGTTCTCTAAAAGGTCTGAAGCTGATTATATTGGGATTGTGATTACTTAGTGGCTTGACTAAAGCTGTTTCACAAGTCAGCACTGATGTGTTACTTTGAATTAAGATGAGAAGTTTTTTTCATTTTATGTTGTACAGAAAGAGCCATTCTAAAACACAAGAGTTCAATGTGTACAAAAATTCCTCCTGAGAACTTGCCTGAACATGATATATGACTGTATTTTGCAAGCTCTTTAGTCATGCATTATTTTTGTTTTATTAGACATAGTTGACCCTTTGATCTTGGTGAATTAACACTTTTACTGATCCAGAGGCTGTGAGTCTAACTCTCATGCTGTTGACACTGTTTTTTTGTGACCTGGCATTTTTAATCATGCAAATTTTTGCTATAGCTTATTCATTTCAAATATGCTCATAGAATTGATTCCCTGACATCCTCTTTGTGACTTAACAGCTTTCTCTGATTTTCTGTATGGCTTAGCTCTTGGAGCTTGCAGTAGGGTAACACAAGGTTCACATGCATTTTGGCAATTTACCATCTTTTAGAAATGTCTGCTTTGGGGTCTTAGACATTGCAGGAAAAAAAGAAAAAAAAAGAAATTTAAGCTTTTTCTGGGCTGTCGCCAGCTTAAGGAAAACACCAAGTTTTCAGGATAGAATTAAGTGGATTTGTAGAGAAACTTGAAACACTGCACAATTTTTGGCCTGAATTCTTGTAAGCCAATATGCAATGCATATATACCATAATGAAATTCTCCAGTTGCAGTTTACATTTCATTCATGCAGCATTTATCACTGGAATCAGTGGACACTGACTGCTGTAGCACATCAAGGGTTTGACCATTGTTATTCTGATCTTAATTACAAGACCAGGGTTAGGATATAGAGTACAGTTTCCTACCAGCTCCCAGGCATGTCAAACTGATTAGAGCCTTTCTTCACCAGGCTGAGTTGAACACACCCAGGCCAAAATGGAGCTCAGTGAGTGTAAAGTTATGTGAATGGGCGCCAAAGGCCATGGGAACAGGATGGAAAATTTTACAGAGCAACTGCAATGTTTTATATCTTGTAAAAAATAACAGAGCAGCTAGAAAAGAATTTTTTAAAATTCAAATTTCAAACTTTGTCTTTTCAAGTCAGAGAAGCTGTATCAGACAACCTGCAATATCAAATATCTGATTTGATACCTCCCAGCCCCTTTCCCAAATCATCGGAAAAGGTATACAGTTTATATTAATCCCCAGTGAGAGAATATCTATTTGAAGTCTATTCCACTGCAAGACAGCTCCTGTGAAACACTTAGGATAGGACTTCTAGGGGAGTACAGTCTTTGTGGAAGTCTTTTGCCTTAGATATCTTAATTCTAAAATTTCACAAAATTATGGTGAGCCAAAATTGTGCAATAATTTTGTTACAGAGGATTAAAGCATGTTGGACAAATTAAATCAAATGCTCTAACCAAGAAAACTTTCAGTGATCTTAAAATGTATTATTAAAAAGGGTAAAGATAAGAAGGAGAGGGAGCTGCATAAAAATACCACCTTGGAAAGAAGGAAAAAGGATCTCATATAGCAAGGATACTTTTGCTGACCCAAAAAAGGGCTGATCAGGAGAAGAAATTACCGTCAGATATGGTAAAAGTGTAGATATTTCTTTTAGATGTGAGAAAATGAGTTGGCAAGGTGAACTCATTTACTGCGTACTGTGGTACAGATGGGAATACAAAAGGGCCTTGAACTTATGCTCCTAACAGCCTGGTTACTTAGTTAAACACCACTGGGTATAGATGAAATAAGATGGAAAGGAAGTCCAACCCCTGCTTTTGCAGATAACCATATTTTAAATCTCCTCATAAACTGATTCTGTATCATCTAGCTAGTTCTCATTTTGGCCTCTTCTGCTGATACTGGAGGGCTGATCCAGAATGTCAGTGCTCCAGCACTTAAACTTGTTTCCACTTTCCAGCATAAAATTATACGTAATTATTTGTTTTTGTTAGCATACATAGCCCTTCTTTTTCTCTAGTGTTTACACCCTGCTCCATTGTCATATGTTTTTACAGCACAATCATTCTTCCCTTTCAGCTCTTGCTTATTTGGCTATGGAAAAGAAGTTCTCTTACACTACTATCATAAAAGTGCCTATTTCATTTTCTTCAAGCACACACAGACTTTATTTGAATTTTTCTTTCTATTCTGTGGGCAACTGAACTATATTCAGTTCTCTAACTGGGCTTGGGGCAGGAGCCCTGGTGCTGTCCAGACTATCATGCAAATGACTCATCTGATAGATTCTGGAATCACATTTGATCATGAAAGCCTCTGTACTTCATCAGAAAGAATCTTCATGTTGTTTCTTGGTCTCACTTTATTTATCCAGTGAAAGTGGATTTTGCTAGTTGTTTTAATTTTACAAAGCTTGAGTCAGTTTGACTTCTGGCATGTTTGTAAGACTTCTAAAACACACATTTTGGGCTTGCCAATTTTGGTATTTGCAAATTCCTTTTAGGCTTTTTTTCTTGTTACTAGCATTCCTTTTGACACACACTGGTAGGTGATATTTTCTCTAACTACTGTCACAGTGTTTAGAAATGGAGTTAAAAGGGGATCTGGATCCTACTCAGTAGCACATTGCTACCAAAAACTTGCCATGAGAAAGCAATCCCAAGCAGTGCAGGAAACTCCAAAGGAGCATTCGATGAATTCCATGTGGCATAGCGCTCAGACTGCTCAAACCTCTTGGGAAGCCAGCATTCGGGACTAGCACTCCACTGGGATGCATTACCAGTTCCATGGCAATATGTTCACAGGATATTTTGCTGAATGCTGTGTTGGTTGTTGTGGGAGGATCAGCAGAGTGTTGCAGTTGAAGCACTAGAGCAACATAAAGGCTATAACAGAATTTTTTTTTTGTTTGTTTGTTTGGTTTTTTTGGTTTTTTTTGCTAATGACTAGAAGTTGCCACCTGAAAGCAGGGCTGTTCTGCATACTGGGTCCTGTGGAGGCCACAGCATTTATGCAGCACCTAGCTACCCTGGTTCTGCCACCACAGACAGGACTGTAAGCAGCAATGCTTATTTGGTCTGACTGTCATTTTGTGTTCTTTACAGAGAGGTTTCAGCTAAAGGTCACGGGAGAGCCACTGTATATTTTTTGTTCAAATAAAATCAATTGAAGGACCTAGAACACAATAAGTTACGTTCAGGGTTGCACTTCCATGTATTCCCATTGGAGACCTATCAATGTGAACTAGCACTGTTGGGAAATATCTCCAGCTACTCCAGTTAATCAATATCTGTTCATTATACTGTCTCTGATGAATATGGGTAAGGATTGGATAAGCATGAGTCAGGTGACTTAAAAATAACTGCACCTCACATAAGATCAATAGAAGGAGTTTTTTTTCCCAGTATCACTTCAGGCAAACTAATGTGCCTTTTATCCTCCTCTCTTCTTACCACCCCTTGCTCATTGTTGGTATATCAACATCAGTGCAGGAGTGGCTTTATTAAATTAGTAGCACTTAATCTACTGTCATACTGTCAACTTGCAGGGAGTGAACAAGCAGACAGCAAGTTTCAAGTGGCCCAGTGTGCTTCAACTGGCTCTTACCCAGGCAGCTAGCCCAGAGCGGTGCCAAAAGCAGTCTTTCTGGGTGCCTGCTAATATCTCTTCTACGAGTATGAAAACCCTATGCTAGAAAAAAAAATTGGTTTAGGGGAATTCATGCCAATTATAGATGTGTTATGACAGATTAAAATATTATAATTATGCTTGGCTTCCATGCAGAACCACATTAACACATCTATGACATTTAATAACACGGGAGGATAACCACATGCCTCAACAAAGGCTGACTTTCCCCCAGAGTTGTTTAACTTTTTTTCTCCTTTCCTCCCTCTGTTTCCTGCCCACTGAAATTAAGAGCTGCATGTGCTTGCAGTATTTTGGGGGGAAAAAAAAGAAAGAAAAAGTAAGGAAGAAAAGAAGGTGGGTAAAAAGAAAAAAAAGAAAGGAGAGAAAGAATATGTAAGTGGACAAAGAGAAGGAGAAGAAGGAGAAGGAGAAGGAGAAGGAGAAGGAGAAGGAGAAGGAGAAGGAGAAGGAGAAGGAGAAGGAGAAGGAGAAGGAGAAGGAGAAGGAGAAGGAGAAGGAGAAGGAGAAGGAGAAGGAGAAGGAGAAGGGAAACATAAAGTGCAGGGACAAAAGGGGAAGGGGAAGGGAGGGGAGGGGAGGGGAGGGGAGGGGAGGGGAGGGGAGGGGAGGGGAGGGGAGGGGATGGGAGGGGAGGGGAGGGGAGGGGAGGGGAGGGGAGGGGAGGGGAGGGGAGGGGAGGGGAGGGGAGGGGAGGGGAGGGGAGGGGAGGGGAGGGGAGGGAAGGGAAGGGAAGGGAAGGGAAGGGAAGGGAAGGGAAGGGAAGGGAAGGGAAGGGAAGGGAAGGGAAGGGAAGGGAAGGGAAGGGAAGGGAAGGGAAGGGAAGGGAAGGGAAGGGAAGGGAAGGGAAGGGAAGGGAAGGGAAGGGAAGGGAAGGGAAGGGAAGGGAAGGGAAGGGAAGGGAAGGGAAGGGAAGGGAAGGGAAGGGAAGGGAAGGGAAGGGAAGGGAAGGGAAGGGAAGGGAAGGGAAGGGAAGGGAAGGGAAGGGAAGGGAAGGGAAGGGAAGGGAAGGGAAGGGAAGGGAAGGGAAGGGAAGGGAAGGGAAGGGAAGGGAAGGGAAGGGAAGGGAAGGGAAGGGAAGGGAAGGGAAGGGAAGGGAAGGGAAGGGAAGGGAAGGGAAGGGAAGGGAAGGGAAGGGAAGGGAAAAGGGTGGCATGTAATTTAATGACATGAAGCTGACAACTGCAAGTTACAGATTAAAGGCATTCAGCTCATTATTGAGCTGTTTATGTCAGGCTGATTAAAAACAGGCAAATGAAATAAACACTCTCAAGCCTTTATTTAGCGGACCTGTGGCAGACATCTTGAATTCTCATAGCTCATGACTCTCAACACATAAGCTAAATTTAACCTGTGAAGTAACTGGATTAGAAAGTGAAATCCTGTTTTTCGAGCTAGATGTTTTGCCAGAGAATGGCTCTTGCCCATGCTGGGGTGGCTGAAAAAGAATAGACCTTAGGAAAATCCCAAATCCATCAGAGAGTATGTCTTACTCAGCAATAATTTTCCGCAGACTTACAGTTCCCAGTGCTTCGCAAAGTCTGGTTGTTTGGACTACACATCCCTTTCTCCCCCACCCCCACATTCAGCTGGTAAGTCCAGTTGCCTCCATTTTGCTGATCAGGAAATGTGAGACAACCAAAAAGGTCTTATTGACTCTTGTCAAACACTGAGCAGGCTGTTTCCATCTAGCTAATACTTTACAGAGGGGCTCATTTGCAAGCAGCTATCCATTCCCATTGAGTCAAACAGGACTGCACATGCTGGAAATTCAGCACATACCCACACGCTCTGAGGCATCACCAGCCCAGCGCTCAGCATTTCATAACACTTAACAAGCTGAGTTTTATTTTGCTCTTCTCCTGTAGAATGAATGAATACGACACATATTGCAACATACTGTCTTGGACATGCTTGTAACGTGGCCTTTTTATCTCCATGAGCACAGAGCAATGGGCAAAACTATCCCGAGACTACTTTGTTTCCTTCATTAATAAGAAGGGCGGTATGTAGAAAATTACTAGCACCATAAGAGCTCAGGCTAAACCAAAAGCATTTACCCCAGAAGAATCTTGTTCACCTTTTCCCAGCTGACACAGGTGTCCCTTAGAAGAAAAACAAAGTTTCTTAACAACAGGAAGTATTCTGCCCTGAAAACGGGTTTTCAAAATATCTCCTCACACTACACTCTCTTCTAGTCCGCATGACCACAAAGCCAACCCCAAGGACTCAAAGGTGTATCCTTTGGTGATAAACTTTTGTGGCATAGTTCTGGATTTACAGATAAAGGTTGGTGGGGAGACACATTCGTCCAATGTCCTCACCATTTCAAAGCATGAGAAAATTCTTACCCAAACACTGAGATAATGAGCTGTGTACCTCTGTTTTGAAAAATAACAAGAGTACTGAGCTATGACACCAAGTTAGAATTTGGCAAGACTTCTGCATCTTCATCTGTCAGACATACTGAAGTGCGAGCAATGTCCATCTTAAGGGTTTTTGCAGTCAGGTGACTAAATTAGTGAGACTGTAGGATTCTGGATGCCACAACATGTATGACATTTCTAAGGAAATGTGTACAAACTAGGGGGCAAAACAATTATCTCCCTTCCAAAAACCTTTAACCTATTCAATTTCTGGGAACTATGCAAAATTCTTAAATGTAGTGTGCAGCTTTCAAACTGCAAGAGGCCATGTGCAACCTTTGCAGGTGAGTGTCTTTCCATGGGCATTTCCATGGAAATGTGTATTGCTTGAATGGGTAAAAAATGAAGAAATGAAACATAAAGAGACAAAAAGATCAGTGACTGATAAATCTTTAATATAAAAATTGTACAAGAATTTTGATACAAATTACAAGAGGTATTTGGACAAAGTATGAGCAAAACTCCATTTATATCCCCAAAACCTTATGCATTTTATGCAAAAGACATACCTTAGGACAGTTACAGTACAGAAAATACAAGAAAAGAAACGTCAAATTAAAACAGGACTTTTAATTCCCTCAGATTACTAATGGAAAAAACTTGTTTAGACTACATACAATATTTATGAAGCTACTAATGTCACGATTATTAGATCAACATGATGCAAATTTTCGTATCCCCTTGTACAGCTATATTCCATAGTGCATGCTTTGGTTCTGCAGGCAGGAGTATTCACGTTTTGCTCACATTGAGATCAAACAGTGAAAATGAATAGCCCCCTCTACTCCAAAGAGAGAAAGGCCTTTGTAAAAATGTCCATCAGGCCTCGACTCCACACTTTCCTGTGCCCGGCTGGGGTACCCCAGGACCACATCTTGACAAAGTCCACTGGAACAAGCCCAGCTTTGCCAGCCATCAGCAAGCTCTCCATTCTCTGCACAGCAGCCCCCGTGCTGCTATTGGTGCATCACTGGTTGGCGCAGGGGGCTGCAGCATGGGAGCCCTCCCATGCCTGCTGAGAAAGGGGTTTCCAGGCTTTATGCCTCTGTGACTGATTGCACTGCCAGACCCCTAAGAACTTCCAAACACATGAAGGTTCAAATCCAGTTTATCTCAGTTTACATCTCCACATGAACTCCCCAGTCAGGTTCCCATCTTTCCAGTTCAGGAGAACTGAAACACAGCAGACAGCTACATAGGAAATCACTGTGTTTGACTTTCTATGTTAAAAGCTGTTAAAATATCAACTGTGACAGTGAGCAAGAGCCTTCAGTCAAACAATGAAACTTCGAACCACTTCAACCATCCCTACAATGAGCCATTTGTATAGGTACAAACAAGTTGCAGTGAACTGCTTGTGATAAGTAAAAGTGTGTGTAATTTCAGCCAGGGTAAATTTTGAATGTTTTCAGGTTCAGATCAACTTGTTTGCACACCTGTCGCACATACATTGCACTGGAACACAGATAACTTTTATAAACTGGAGGATAGGCAGGAGGCGTGAACTGAGAACACAAATGCTGCCCCATCAAAAAACAGCCATGTTCTGGGAAAGAAGCCCAATATGATATAGGAACCAAAGTTTGCACAACAAAAAGCAGCATGCTGAATTCCATATTTTTAAATAGCTAAATGAAACACACACACACATAACAGTGGCCATTTTATTCATCTTGCCACCTTACAAACAGTAACCATTTTCACAGATGGAATGCATAAAACTTTCCAAAATGAAAAGCACTAGGAGGATGTGTTACTTTTCTGAGAGAATTTTAATGAGACACTCTCTTGGAATGAGAGGAGATGGGGTGGTAAAGAAAATGGGAAAACAAAAAGACAATGGCTGAAGGTTGTACAAGGGTTTGTTTAAAAAAAACCAACAAAACAACTTAAAAAAATTCAAAATATAAAAGTATAGTTGAAAAACAATTAATAAATCCACCTTTGCACAGCTTAGGTGTCCCTAGGTCATCAGGTAAACTAAGAAGAACATCCCTAGAATCACAGTTCATGTGGCCACCATACCCTTTCACCCTTTCAGGTGACATGGGGGGGTGGGGGGGATGCATTCTGCCCCGTCAGTACAGGAGGTGGGGGGGACAGGGATGTGGACATACAACAACATGATCTGGATGTGATGATTGCATAATGCTCCCCCGCTCAGGCATGGACACGTGTACGCACGACTGCCACTGGTGCCGCAGAGCTGCTGTTCAGAGCCTCTTGCATTTCATGGCAGAAGTGGACAGGTTGTGATTAACTATTGATGAGTTTGCCAACCTAACTGTGCATTATCCTCTGATCATTCTCAACCTTTTGTTTGACAACGGATGCCTTATAAAATCTTTATGCATCACTTAGCTAGTCTTGCTCTCTCTTTCTTCTCTAGAAATATAATTGCCCTGGATGCTTTTCTTAATTTTCCTAAAATATTTGTCTCCAAAGGTTTGAAGAGAGCAATGTACAAAATCTGTAGAACACCAGAAAAACTGCTCTACACATTAGACATTTGCTCACTCATGCTTCCCGCACTTTTAAGTGCATGAGGAAATATATACATATATGTATATATATACACACCTATGTAAGTGTGATGGAAATTATATAATTTTGCTCACTTGTAATCTTCATTTTAAGGCTCCGTGTTCTAACACTGTGTCTGTTTCTGCTTCTCTGTCTGTCACACTCACACTCACACACATATTCACAAACGCACACAAAGGACACAAATGATTTCTTCGATCAGAAAGTTCTCAGGTTCCACAAAGAGCCTTGGAAATGGTACAGCAAGAAACGCTGCCCAAGCTCATCATCGCAGGTCAGCTCATCCGGCTGCTTCAACCTCCGTCAGTGCCATGTACACATGGAGTTGACAGGGGAGCAGAGTCTGGGCTCAGCCTTTAGACTTCTGATACAAACAGGCCTCAGGAATTTGTCTGCTGGTTTCACCCTTGTAGTTTCTGATGAACTCGGAAGGAAAAGGAGGGAAAAGATCAGTGACCTTTGACTGGTAAAAGACCTTAGCATATTAATGGTGGGCACCATCACCTCTGTTGCAGCAAATATCAAATTACCACATAGTGCTGTTGACAGCATTAGCATCCGGAACCAGCAAAGAGGCACTGCAGCCAACCAATGCCATGAATTGATCCAAGGATATGTAAAACAACAAACCCCAAATGGCTGTGTTTAGGTCTCCTGGTCTTGGGCTTTGTCTGAAATCTGTCTTTGACTTTTTGGTGCTGCACTGGCTGCCAGCTCTGCTCAGCCCACAGTGTGCCCAATGCTCCCAGGTGCATGCAGGACTGGCGTTATGATCTCGTCAGGGGAACACTGCTGACCCTGCAAGGAAAGCATGCTTCAGCAGCTCCTCTGCCTACTTGAATTTTCAACTGCTATTCAGCAGTCAGAAAGCGTCCAATAAAAAGGAAGGGGAGTGCCTGCAGCCAGGTACCCTGGCCTTCATGCACTTAAAATTTCTTAAAACAGAGCCTGTGCTCTCAAGTTACTTCACTGTAAAACTCTCTCTTCTAATGGCCCCATCTGAGAAGCACTTCTGGAGGCTGTGCTTTTTGCAGTGTTCTTGCAAATGAAGGGATAAATCAGAAAAAAGTCCTCTTTGTATCGGTACAGCAGATTGTGTCTCAGATATGTTTTTCTAACACTTTACAGAAGTTCACAGTTACCTCAACAGGAGATGCTCCTATCACAGTAGAATAGGATATAGGGAATTGGCATTCATGATAGGAAGCGAAGGGGATGACATTGCTCTGAAATTTGCCCAGTGGTGGGCTAAACCAGTTAAAAAAAAAAGACTGCACACCCTGTTTGGCACTGAACCTACACAGCAAGATATGCAGCAAATCCAAACAACTATTTCTAGCAGGCACAGTATGGTTTATGCCAATACAAAGCAATTAGTTGCTACATAAGCAGACAAAAGTGCCATTACAGACAGTATTTCTCAGCTGACCTTTTGCTAAGAAGCCATCTTGTTACTGTCTACCTGATAGCTCGATAGAGCAGCCAGTGGCAGCCTTGGGCTTCCCAAAGACAAATCAAAGTGCTCCAGATGGGACCTCCTTTCACTCACTGCAGATGTGTGTGCATGCTTCTGTGTGTGTCTGCGTACATGTGCGTGTCAGGGAATGGGGAGGGAAAGCCTGGGTCTTATACTCAATTTCGCCTTCACAGGGGATAAACAGGCAATTACACATCCTTTTATATTTGATGGCCAAGTGCTGAACTTGAAAGCACACTATTAGTTTGTGTCCCTTCAGGGCCAGTGCAATAAGTAGCCAGGAGAGCTGGGGCTAAGGAAGAGAGGGTGTTGTCTGCTGTTAGTGTGACAGTCTTGTCAGCAGCATTCACATTACTGGAAGGTAATAAAGTGACAAGTAAGTTATTAGAAAGATATGAGGTGAAATTGAACTGAAGCTTCTTTCTGGTCTGCTCAGTTTTTTTCCTGCTTTGTAATGGGCCACTATTTGTTACAAACCAAGCCTTGTCTTGAGATCTTATATAAAAAAAGAAATATTTATTCTTTGCAGGAAAGGTCACATGAATTTACAACATCACACTTTAAAGGAGAGGAATGGGAAAATAGTTTCATGACAACTACAGCTGCTATTTAAAAAAACACAGTGTCATCATAATGAACAATAATACTGGCAAAGTCAGAGGACTTGTCAAAAACATGTCCATTTTTTAACCCTTTGGTGGTCCAGAACCATTTTCATTTAAGTGTCAGTGCCAAACATAACAGCAACAGTATTGGGATATACATGATCAATACCTTGATCAAAAAATCAAAACTGTCATTCAATATCATGACTTGAACAGAGAAAACAAGCCACACAAGACTAGTTAACTACAGACTCAAGATAATATTACTTATGTAAAATAGTTGCTGCTTCACTCTGTTACAGCCATTTTAAAGGCAGTGATAATGCTGCAATGTTGGCAGGAAGAGACAGAAACCATGAGACTGGAACAGACATGTATTTGGGCAAACATGTGGGTGAAAGGTTCAGTCCATCATATGATGTTGCTCTGTTCCTGAAGCAGAAATGGGTATGGAAAAGAGTTCCTTTTATGTCCCTACAGAACGGGAGAAAAAAGACCAACTCATCATGTGGCAACAGCAGGATATGCTGATGCTTATCTAGCAAAGTAGCACTACAATCACTGTTTTGTTGAGTTACTATAGCAGCAAAGTCTTTTTCTTATGTCACTACATAAGAAAAAAACAAAACTAAGAAGGAACTGAAATATACCAGCTGCCATCATGTGTCTGCCACTCACCTTTTCCCCACAGAGAACTCCTGCTGCCTCCTTGCCCTTAGTACAGACACCTTTGCTTCTCTTTTGAAATAAAAACAATAATGCTGTTAACCCAAAGAGAAAAGTGACAAAAACATTCTGGGGACAGAAGAAGAAGAAGTAACAGTTCTGTTCACGTAAGTAGTAAAAAAAAACTTAAGAGAAGAATGTGTGCACTCCTAGACCATACACTTCCCTCCCTTATTATTTACTCTGCCACCAATGTTGCTGTGAAAATGTCCTACAGAATTTGAGTACAGACATGTTTCTAAAACAATGTCCTATTTTCTGATGGCAGCTGACATCCTTAATGACCACCGTGTGAGAAATGGGTCTATACCAAGCATTTTGCTTTTAAAATATCATACATATTGAAAAAGAAATTTTTGGAAGTTAATCTCTGCTCCTGAAAATGGTTCCTGTCCCTGGAACAGATCAGACCTTGAATTATCATATTTCTTAGCTTTCACAATACCCACACAGCTCCATGTCTTGTTGATTTAACATTCCTACCCCATATATTTAGCTATGTTAGATCCTTAACTGGGTTGAGAAAGCTAAAACTCAGAGAAAACTCATGTGGATCCCGGCAGCCCCATTTCCTATTAATTGCACCAGACCAGATCAACTGAGGTGCTGACCACCCCTGGCAGCTATTTTACTGTTTAGAACCTGACTCTACTAATTTTTCCTAAACAGTTCCATTTTGGGGGATGGAATGGGAAACACATAGGTGATGGAAAATGTATAACCTTGTGGTACAGGCAGAGAAAGTACACTTTCAGTTCCACAACGGAAGGAAGGAAGGAAGGAAGGGTGCGGAAGGAAGGAAGGGTGCGGAAGGAAGGAAGGGTGCGGAAGGGTGCGGAAGGGTGCGGAAGGGTGCGGAAGGGTGCGGAAGGGTGCGGAAGGAAGGAAGGAAGGAAGGAAGGAAGGAAGGAAGGAAGGAAGGAAGGAAGGAAGGAAGGAAGGAAGGAAGGAAGGAAGGAAGGAAGGAAGGAAGGAAGGAAGGAAGGAAGGAAGGAAGGAAGGAAAAGACACTGAAGTTTACCCATGGCAAACAGGGTGCACAATTTCTTCTCTGTAAAGTATCTACAGATCCCTAGGAAACATATGAATTTTATGAGCTCAGTCATGAAAAGCCTTTGAGAGACCTTTAAGAGCAGGGTCCATGTGCTATTAGGATTTTTAATATATACGTTCCACATTTTGTCAAATCGAGCTGTGACTCAGTGACAGAGCGCTTATACTTTGTGCACACGACTACAGTGTCACCACAGAGTCACCTACAATTTAAATGGCAAGGTTAAAATATCAGGCATAACAAAATGTACCTGGTTGAGATATAACTCAGAAAAATTGACTAAATATTTTAAGGTGTGCAAAAATATGTATGAGTTGAATTAGCTCTTTACTAATACTAGCTAATTAGTCCTCACAGGAGCACACTTATGAGCAAGATCATATCACTATTAGTGATATTTTAACAGACTGAAACATAAATGGGTAAGTGATGTGACATGCATGATACTAAACAGTGAGAAGGGGCTACCAGGGGTGTTAAAATTCATGGTTTCCACTCTTGTGCTTTGACTGTGCTGTTTTCCTTCCAAATTTTCCTACAGTTTTTCAAAAGATACCTTGTGATTAACCATTATCATACACTTTCCTGACACACCATACCCCCCAACTCTCCCAACGAAAAGAAAAATCCTAAACAACCTCCAGACAAGTAGTTCTGTTTCTAAAGGAGTTTCAGTACAGTTATTTTCTAATCGCAGACAAAGCTTTTCGATATTTACAGAAAAATACAACTACCTTGAATAAACAAAACAGTGAAATAGTGTGGAAAGAGTGACCATAATAACTATAGGAACCAAAAAAGAAGGAACAAACTCCATGTAAAGCGAAGAGTGTCTTCCTCAAAGTTGATCTAGTTCTTTCAAAATGATTTAGACTGGCAGGTTTGGAAACCAAAGGGATAGCCACAGGTTTGTGATAACATAAGCAACTCCACAATACTTATCATGTCATCACACCATTACAGGCCATGTTCTGTGCTGAGGAGATGAGATGTTTGGTCATTATTCTTACTGCAATCTGCGTCACTGCTGAGATAAACCAGAAATGCTACTTTCAGTAAAACCAAGCTGCTGCATAACAGACCTTCTATGAATATTTCAGATAATGTAAGATGATACAAATTCCACCACATGAACAATTCTGATAAATACGGATTCTCATAGAGATGCATGGTAAGTGGAAAGGAGGGAAATGCCCTTCAATTCAATGTAAGTGTAAGTGCCCTTCTAAAAAAAGACTGTTCTGACATTAGTATCACTAGCACTGAAGAAACTATTTGATTTGCCTAGAAATAACAGTGGAGCAATATTCTGTCCACAAGACAGACATGATATCTCCAACATGGCTTAAGCAAAATCTGAATGAGGTTAAGACAAGGACTTGTGAACTTCTAACAGTTTTTGGAGGTTTGCCCCTTTTCCCTTACTTTTTAGAATGCGCTGTCCAATTTTGTTTAATTAAGTGATCTTTTTTCTTCTGTGTCAGTAATCTGCTGAATTTATCTACAGATGATGGTTAAATTTCCAAACAAGTTTACCAAACCCATTTGACCTCTAACAGAAAGAGAGTGAAATGAGAATGCCGAACAGTGATTCATTCAGTGAGGAATTATTTATATACCTCAAATGTGTTTTTCATTAAAAATTATATTTATTTATACCGTGCATACTACAAAACACTGGGGGCTTTTTCTGTATATATAATTGAATTTTTGTTCCTTTATTTTTTAGACTTTCCATATTACTTGCTCCTATTAGCCTGGGAGAAGAGATGGGAGTGCAGAACAGGTAACACTACAAAAGCTCATGTGCTTTGGAAGAATGCACCCTTACTGTTCTAATTTCCCTTTCTCACAAACACACTGAGCTTGCACAACATAAAACAGAGCAAAGCAGATCTCTCCACTCAATTTAACAAGGCAAAGTAGTTGAGACCTTGAAGAAAATAAAAAAGATGAAAGAAAAATGTCAGTGAAACAGCTTAGTTTTCTGCTATAAAGTTTCTTTTTGTTAAACCAGAAGGTAAATTTTCCTTATCATTTCTGTGGAATCCACAAATGTTTTCAGGGCTTCATGAGTGTACAGAATAAAAAAAAATGATCAGAGGCTTGTAACTCATAGGAACATAGTGAGAATTCATTTAGAAATATTTTTCTTTTATTTTCTACAACTGGAAATACTGATTTATTAGATATTGATTCCTACTTTTGGAAACAAAAATACTGAAATGCATAAAAATACTAAAGAAGAGGAAATCTATATTAAGAGTTTCCTCTAGAAAATGTAACAGGAGTTAAGTACTCAAGTGGACATAAAAAGTAAGAATAATCAAAATGCACAGCAAAACAATACAGCGACAAGCTGAAACAATGGAGCATTTCTGACTCTTGGCTAAGAAGAATAATGTTCTGGGTCAGTAAATACAGAAAAGGAACACATTCTCACTGAAGGAATATTTTATTGTATGCTGAAATATCCCTTGGGGGTTTGTTTGTTTGTTTGTTTGTTTTTGCTTTTGTTATTGTTATTGGTTTTGTAAAGAAAAGTCTACAACACACATCCTAATGGCTTTGGCTGTAGATTGAACTTAAGTAAATACCATCCCTCAGTCAGTATGTTGTGGTAACTAAGGCTGCCAGTGTGGTTTACCAGCTCAAGCAACATGTGTAAACACCGGAAACAAAAAAATTCAGAGGGCAGCCTCCTTTCTCTCTGCCTTTCTCAACTGCTTGCTCATTCTCTGTCTCCTGTTTGTGCTAGCTCTCTTGCTCACTATCTTTCTTGGACTTATGTTATTTTCTGACAAATCATGCGAGTGAAACACAAAACATTAACACAACTAGACATCCTTTTTTTCTGGCTTCTAATTTTATCCAAAGGGAAAGTTACCCAATAAAAAGTCCAGCATATGTTTTCAAAGAGCTACTAAGTGCTTCTGCCATTAATTTCTTTTGATTGCTTCTATAAAACATGCCTTAATCATACTACAGCACTTTCCATTGCAAAAAAGACAACTTTACAGAACAACATAGTTAACATTATTTCCCTGTTCCTTTTGATTTTTTTTAAACACCACAAAAATCCAGGCTATAATAAGAAGCACACAAAATTATATTCATCTTTGTTCTGTGACAAGTAGTATCAGCATTTATATCCCCAAATATTATGCATGTTTGACAAAAAAAAGTTTCTACTGGTTCACATGACACAATTCTGTTTTTTTTTTCTTTTATGCAATGTAGTACATAAGGAATAAGGATGCACTATTGTTTCTAGTAATAATTGGCACTTGAAAAAAGCACCAAGAATTCTGTATTTCACTTTACCCCTTTTACCTCCCCAGTATTTTTCTGTGTGTAGTCCAAAAACTACAACTGTGGTTATGGTGAGTAACTACATTTTCTTTTTTCAAAATGTGTGCAAAGTTGGCACTTTTGTATTAACACTAAACACTAATACTCTTTGTTTGGCATTCATGCCCTCATACTGACCAGATCACTTTTATCTAAGTGTATTTTTTTTAAAGACACTTACTGAAAATATGGCAATAGTTTAAGAAAAAAAAAGCATGGATATTATTACACATCCCCTTGTAGTGTACGAAAAAGTGCATGACTGGATTTATGTAATAGTACAAGACAAAAAAACTGTATCAAATCAGGTACTGTAAAGCATGCCAGCACCTCTGTATTACTTATATCTAGCAGGTAGTTAAAACAAGACCGTGGTTCTTTTAAAAATGTGCATTAAAGCTAACATAAATGAGTAAAACTAGCCAGCAAACTATTTTTCCTGCTTATCTAACAGCTGAATGTAACTGTAAAAATTAAGCAAAAAAAATTAGAGTTAAACCACCATCAATACAATTGTTTTACATCATAGGCCTGTCAAGGCTCAATATATATATACAAGTGTAACAGCCATGCTTAGTAGAACGTTATCCCCAATGCTTAGAAGACACAAAGACAACTAAGTAGATTGTTTTTTCTTTCTCTTTTTGTTTGTTTGCAATTTTTTTTTGTGTTTTTGGGGGAGGGGGTTGTGTGGGTTTTGTTTTTTTTTTTGTTTTTTTTTTTTTTTTTTTGTTCTATTTTTTTTGTTTGTTTTGTTTTGGGGTTTTTTGTTCTTTTTTTGTTCTTTTTTTTTTTTTTTTTTTCCCCCCCCAGGCAAAAGTCATGTGTAGAACAAACTGTCTCTTTGGAGATGACCAAGAACATTCTAACAGAACTAGGGACAACTGCAAGTTTTCTGGGGTTTTTTGGTTGTTTTGTTTGTTTGTTTTTGTTTGCTTTTTTAAAATGAAGCATCTCTTCCCCCAAATGAAAAGCCCTACCTTTTTGTTTCTATTTAAAAAAAAAGGAAAAAAAACCCAAACAACCAACAAAGGGCAAAAAGCACCTGGTGTTTCTTTCACTTGCTAGAAAAAAAAAGATTATATATATATATGTATATTTATGTGTGTGTGTATATATATATACACATATATATATATATATATATAAAAAGGGAGACTGTATATGGCAGTTCAGATGTAGTGGGCCCTCTCTGAGAGCTGGCATTATGCTGTGTCCATCCTTGAACTAATCTACTGAAGTGAAAGGAATGTTTTTATGCAGATTGGGGTTCTGACTGTGCCGGTTTCGGCTACGGACAGAGGAGAACATCATGTTGCACCCAGGGACTTTGCACTTGTGCATTTCTCGCAAGTGCACTGTTTTATAGTGCACTCTGAGCGTTCCCTTGTTGCTGTACATTTTGTGGCAAATGTTACACATTATCCCACCGTTGCTCACCGAAACACTGTTGAACATGAGGGATCCTGGGACATCGGTGCCCATACCTACAGCTAAGGCAGGAACATCTGCTTTGTGGGCAGATTCCCCGCTGTCACTTGCCCCATCGACGTCGTCCAGGAGAATACCCTCATCGCTTCCTGCATCAGATTCTCTTGAGGAATGGATACTGCTGCTGGACTGGATGCTGGAGGTGGTGCTCAGGTCTAGTACCATATAGTCTTCTGCCATGCCCCTGCCGTACCCATTCATATGGGAATCCTCAGTGCCAGCAGGCGAGGAGGTGTCTTCCCTTATGTCAAGCCCCATCTGATGCTGAGCGCCATATATCTTCACCAAAAATTCATCGCGGAGGTCCTTACTAAGAGAAGGCTGTGAAGTGTCCAAGCCCATGTCATCCAGTTCTTTGGTCAACAGTTTACGGTGCAGGTTTATGTTAGCACTGTGTCTGGGAAAGGAAGAGGGAGGGGAGAAAAGGAAAAATGTACAGTATTTTTGATTAAACATACAGTAACCAAGCACCACATCCAAATTCTGATTTATTGACAACTTTTCAAAAAAAATATCCCCTATCCATGTTGCTTGGAAATTTCAGCCTTTCTATAAGTGGACAAATTGCAACACAAAAACTGAACAAACAAGCATATTACCCCTACCCCCACCCCTTCTTATTGTTTTTCTTGTCAGCTGCTGCTCCTCAACATTAGTCCCCAACAGCAGCTACAGTCTTTTTATTTGATATTTACAAAACAATAAATCGCACTAGCAGAAAATGCAAAATGCTCTTCTTGATTCCTGAATCCCTGCTGACTTTCTTTCTCTTCCAGAGACAAAAATGTTAATATATGGAATATCTGTATGTGTTCCTATCTATGTCTAACTCTGGAGCCATATCTTTAGATATTTATTTATAGACATATACATATAAAATATTTTTATATATATGTTCTCATGTAACTCTTTAAGTGAAATAGAGGAGGAGGGTAAAATAAAACTAACTGATTATTGCATTGTCTGAGGTCCTGATTCTGGTAATTTATTCTTGTGTAAAAGGATTCCGAATCAGGCCAAAGCAAGATGGAGAAGACTTGAAGGTTTTAAGAGAACAAGTCTTTGAAAGCTACATGTAAGTTTCTGAAAATCTTAGCCAAAGTCAGTGGTTTCATCCTTCTGGGCTGTCACTGCCGCTGCTCCCTGTCCTTTTCCCTGTACTGTATGCAGTGCTGACTGACTCAAGCAGTGTAATGCCCACTAGAAAAACTCTATTAATGGCAGTGAGAATTTTGCCCCAAATCAATAAAAAAACTTAAGCATGGGTTTGGTTTAGGTATTTGCTGAAGTTACTGCAGATGTTTAAGACAATGGAAAACCGTCACTGATGGAAGTGGGTTTTGGACCAGATCCCAAGAGCTGCAAATTAGAATACTCTCAAGTGTTTTACAGGATCTGGGCCTTTGGTCTCAAGAAATAGAGCTCTACATTTGCATACAATGTAAGCCTTTGGGCTAATAAATGTGCAAAATAGCCTATTATTTTAAATACTGCATTCTACTCTCCACTTTTGGCATTGGCTTTATTCATCCATTGCAGTAGAACCTCACTGATTTGCAGTAGTGTCAGGAAACCCTCTTTGAAAAACTGCATTTTCTGAATTAATGATGCAACCAAAAAACATGACAGACATCAAACACCTCTGACCTCAGAACATGCTCGTTTTGCTGAAGTGCTTAAGTATAAGAAATCAGTGTAAAGTTTTCAGTAATAGAAAACTTTAGGGTTCAGTTTTCAGAATGTTCAGCATTGCTGAGGAAATGACAAATATTTATTCAGTTTCTTTGGAGGGTGACTTGATTTTTGAGTCAGCAAAAAAAGAATTAGCGAAGTTCTACTGCATAACATTCTTTGCAAGCTAAGGACCCAAACCCGCAATTTACAACATGCAGACTCACCAGTCTGTCTGCCCATTATAAATTGCAGATCAGAGCCCAAATGTAGGAGGGAAAAGAAGGGGAGGGGGGAGGGGGAGGAGGGTGGGGAAAGAGAGAGAGAAAGAGAGAATTTTAACATAGGAATACCTTAATTTGCAAAAAAGCACTAGGTATAAAATTGGCATGGGAAGACATAACAATTATAAAATATTTTACAGACATTCAGGTCCTACATTAACAAAAAAGGGAGAAGAGGAACAACAGCTGTTAGCAATATTTCCTTATTAGAAGCTTTTATTTTAAGAAACCCTTTGAAACATACCTCTCAACCAACCAATGTCCCAAACATGGTACAGCAATACAACGTAAATAAATAAAGCAAATGCAAATGTAGCAAGATTAAATTGATGTGGAGTTAATCTTTGTGATTTTCTAACACTTACTTTGTGATTCATTTATCTGTTGCACATAACTTAAGGGAATAAATAAACAGCAATAGAACTGATCTCTCCCACTCACCTGCAAATGCAGGTAACTGTTCTCTGACATAAAACTGATACTGAAATGCAGTTTAATTGAATTGTCTGCTTAGGATGTAATTATTCCACTAAGGCGGTGGTCTAGAATAGAAGATTTCTGTCCTAATGAGAGACAGTTGAGAGGTATGGGCAAGGGTGTAAAAAGTGGAGAGTATTTCTTGCTTCTGTCCTAAATGGGAAATACTCCTTTCACACAAGCAAGTATAGCACCATTGCTTTTTTGAGGCGCAGAAGTGTAATTATGCATATCCCCACACTGCACTTAGGAAGGCTGAGCTTACCTTGTGATAAGATCAGCTTTCTAATCTTTTGCTAAATTGAGATCACAAAAGAGAGAGAGAGAGAGAGAGGAGAGGAGAAAAGAGAAAGAAAGGGGGAGGGGGAGGAGAGAGAGAGAGAGAGAGAACAAATTCACATTCCAATCCAGACATATCTGGTTTAAAAAAAAAAATCCGAAACCAATAAACACAGACTAAAAAAAGTCTTGACTGTGAAACTGGTTTTTGTCAGCTGTAATATCACTTATATTGTTTTCCTGATGGATACTGACTCAATCACACAATACAGAAAACATAAAGCAAATTAATCAAAGCATATCCACACCATCCCCATTATCATCCACAAATGAGTTCTGAACAGATGCATGCAGTGTGCACATACATGAATGATAAACTGTAGTCCTGATGGTCCCTTGCCTTTCTGGTATCAGATGGAATGTAGCTCCACATAAGGTTTCTAAGCGCAGTACAGGAAATGCTTACTGTGAAGGCCTGTCCACACTGCCCAGGGTTATTAAATGACCGTAAAAGCACATTTGTGCTTATCATCATAAGGCTAACTGCAAACTATTCATAAAGTACCCATGTGTGTACTTATAATTTCTCCCCCCCTCTCCCCTCCTCACTCCTGTGGTATGGGAATTTGTTGCAGCACAGAAGCTAGTCAGGATAACTGTAACTGTTGCTTCCATGCATTTCTGTTTGCTGCTGAAAAAAACAACAGCCAGGCATGCAGTGAAAATAACTTCAGCGTTCACTAAACAAAGAGATAAGAATCAAATGCCAAGTTAATGAGGGGCCACCAAGCCCCAGATAGACAGAGGCCATTCTGAGAAAGACCAGTGAAAGGAAACAAACTCTGCTGATGCTCTGATAAGAAGAGATGACTCCCTTATTCAATTCTCACTTACAGCAGTAGCAATCAGTAATCTAGTTAAAGTATGTACCAGCCCATAATATCTGTCAGGCAAACGATGTGCAGAAATGTGCGGACCAGTTCTGGCACTCTGCTCAGTAGTGTCCCTTTTCCGCTGTCAGCAGTACTGTTGGATTCTCCTAATATAATTACATTGACTTTTATTCAATTAAGTGCCATTCCTAGCCTTAAAAAGAAGCTACTTTATCAATTGATTCAGGTGTAATGCAATAATAAAGATGAACTCATGGCAGTGCATTAGCTCTGCTGTTCATAACTTCTGAACATAGGTTCATTCATAGCAGTCGATTTCCATTATGCAACCACAGTTCAAAAGAATTGATTCTTTTACATTCATTTCTTAATCTATTTCACTTGTGTTTAATATTGTCCCTAAATATCATATGCAAAAACACACTGGTGGAGAAGGGAGGAATGAATTGTGAAAAAAATTCGTTTATTTAGACACTGAAGTTTTGAAATCTTATTAAAAACCCCAAAGTCTCAGACCCCTTTCTCCATACCAAACAGAGATTTTTCATCCTAATCCAACTCCTTCTCCCCTGCTTTGTCACTCCCAAACTCTAGGAAGTCCCCTACGAGCCCTCAGCCAATGCTAACCACCTGTCCTCTTGTGCATCTGCTCCTCCCCATGACACCTGCAGTTTCTTGCTTCAGCTGTTCCATTCCCTGATGTGATTTACAAAGATGCCTACCTCTTCATCCTCCAGACACTGCTCCCAGGTAGGAGTAAACAATGGTCCCTGAGTAAGCTGAGGCACAGCTTGGGCAGAGTGATTTGTGCCAGTGCATGAACGCTCCCATTAAACAGTCAGAAAATCCTGAAGCAAAATATGCCAAAATCAGCTGAGCTTCAGCTTGCCATGGCTTCATTATTCCTCACACCTGAGCTATCTCATTTAAGGCCATCTCTGGTGTCCTTTGCACTGCAATGGCTACTGTATCTGCAGGGAAAAGAACTCAACATAAATGATTGGCAGAGGTATATTTTTGTGTGTACAAAAGAAAATATTTGACCTAATTAAATCCTTTGAATGCCTCTGGACTTCTTAGATTGAATATTTGTACATCAACTACCAAAGTGGCATTTGATCCTCGCAGTGGAAGTGTTGTGTAAAGACAACTGGAGATTTAAGTCTTCCAGACAGAAAAATGACATCAAATGAGTTTAACTAAAGGCATGTCTCACTCAGCTTCAGTTCCTATACCTACCCATTTCTAGGCAACAAGAGATGGTGAAGAGGGTTAGTTCTGAAAATACTGTCTGTGCCAAAGAATGTCTGAACACTTGTTTAATGTCAGGTACCCTTAAAAATGGGGAGGCTATTTTTCCAAGATGTTTTGAAATGTAGCTTGTTGTGGAAAGGAAGTTTGAGTAAATTCTAGGACCCAGAATATCTAATTTTTTTACATAAATACCACTCCTTCTTCGAATTACTATTGATTAATTAGATACATGGAACGCAAAATTGTGCAAAGTCCTCACTAGAGTGAATTCTAGACTGGGGAATGGAGCGGTGTTGCTGGGAAAATGATAATGATAATGATAATGACGATACACATAAAATCTGTGGTTGCAGTGAAGTGTCAACCTCTGAGTTCACCACTGTCCTTTCAGACAGGAGTTTTGGCAGCAGGGCACTGCAGAATCCTACAGCAGCTCCAGCAGTTCCCTGACTCTGGGCATAATCCCACTGAAGGTATTTTCCTTCTCTTGTGAAGTTCATGGAAGTATTCTTCCTTAACTAGAATTCATTGTTGGTTCCATCCCACCTACTTCAAGCAAGCTTCTCAGTGACAGATGCACTATGAACCAGCAGAAGGAAGGAGATTATAAACCTAGGAAATATGGTCAATTAAACGTACATTCTCTTTACACATATCATAAATCCAGGCTGGGATTCAGCAGTTTCTTTCTACACTTGTCAATGACTCTGATTTTGTTAATTTAAGGTTCATTTGTCAAAAAGAAAAAGTTTAATGGCCACTTTAGTTAAGTTTATTTTTATTTAGTCAGTACTTTAATTTCATTTTGAAGTGAGTGAGAAGGAATTTATCAGAGTAGAATTTGTTCTGGTACAGAAATTGGCATGAATTCTATGGATGACTCAAGGCCGAATTTGGATGTACCCGTAGCTGCAGTCTTATCTGCACTGGGGCAAACTTCATCTCTGATGCACACAGCAGAGTTAGAGAATTCAAATTATAAGGAGCACTGTTTATTTAGAGTCAAGTATTATAGAGGGCACAAAACCAACTGCATGAAAAATTAGGTTGAATGTGTTCACAGTTCAGGAGAGAACAGACGGCTGAAATTTTAACATACAGCATGATTTCTTAATTATTTTAGCAAGAGAAGAGTATGATTATACTTAAATATTATGCGGTGATAGAGAAAAAGAGAGTGAGAATGAAACAGAAGCACAGTTGTTAGGGCAGTCAGTTAGGGACTACGGAAACCTACTTTCCACTGCTTGATGCAGTGAGACAGAAAAGCCAAGCCAGCTGATGTCCCAGTTAAATGTCCTAGCTGCTGGGCTCTTGCTTCTCCTTGGCTGACTATATGCAGCAAAGTTCCCTGATGAAAATCTCAGTCAACCATCAAAGTACACTGTACTGTTCATCAAAATTCTGAAACAATCCATTTCAATGTTTCCACTTGTACCCAGCCACAACCTTTCCTCCTCAATTTCCAAGAAGGCCACCATCCCAGTCTCTTAAAATTTCAGATATCCTGAAAATGCCTTTCTGGCAAACATCTGATTTGCTAAAGTAACACCAACCTAGCCCCACCATTCTGCTACTGCAGAGAAATCACAAAGAGAACGTGACAGCAGGAGGCCATGAGTGTTTGCTCAGCTTTGTTTTAAGATCAATAAGTGATCCCAGCATTAAGTAACACAACAAAATTACATTTTGAGAATTCATGTAAAGACAACATAAAATTGTTTACTGTCAAATTACATTTTTTCCAAGTGATAGTAAATTTTTTTTTTAATATAAAAAAGAATACAGAAGCTACTATCAGGCTACAAAACCTGAAACCACACAATCTGCAGCAGTTTGAAAATGTTTTTTTAGAAAATCAGAAGTCAAAACACATCTGTCTGGTGGTTTATGTACAAATTGACAAACCTCTTTTGAAAGCTGGATATGGAAGTAACTGCTCTGGATGTACAGGGGCCCCATAAAAGCTATTTTCCTGCTATATACTTAGTTTAAAACTAAGCTCTATCAATCCAGTTTAAAATACCATAAACAACAAAACTTTCATTATTCCTCCTGTGAGACTTTTTCAACACTTTTTTCTGCTCTGTATTCAGACTACATTTTTACCTATAATGAAATTTTAAAGGAAAAGTTCTCTGTTTCTCTTCACCTCAAAGGTTGTCAATTAAGACTTACAGTTTTGTTTTAAAATTTCACATGATTTTAGTTGCCAACACAATTTGGTAATATGTCTAAGTATTGTGGTCTTACCTCAATTTCATGTCTCTTTCCTGCTTGTTTAAGCCTGAAACTCATAGAAAGGCCCAGAATATGTAAACATTACAGAAAGTAAACCCAGAATTTTATGCTTTCTCAGAATCTCTGCAGACTCAAAGTGCTGAGTTTCATGCAGCTAAAATCAAAGAACCAGAAAGTAAGACTCTGGCTAAATATAACACTGTACATATTTATGAGAAAGATATGGCCTCAATTTTGATATTTCTTCAAGAAGGAAGCAGCAATCAGTTCCCCCATTTGCTTAAGAGAATCAACAATAAAACAGTTCCTGGAATTTAATTAGTAATGGAAACTGTTAGAGAAATTATTTTTTCACTTACTGTTCTAATTTTGTCACTCTCTCAGCAGTCTTTGATACAGAGTTTGTTTTGTTTTGTTTTTTTCAATTAAAAGAAAAAAAATCCATAAATCTAAGCAAAGATAATAATGGTTTGAAATCCTGATCTGACCTAAATTATAAAATCCACATATATTTGAGCAGGAACAAAGTTTAATTCTGTACACTAGTGCTTCCATGTATTTGATCATATTTAATTTGCCTCTAAATGTAAGGGGAAAAGTAGGTATAGGCGTTAGACTTTAGAAGGAGTCAAGGCAAAAATACTATACTACCAATAAAACTGTGGCATTTCTACATTAACAGGGTAATAGCATCAGTTCTTGAGGCCCTAAACTGCATAGAATCTGAAAAATATTAACCTTTCCAAGGAAGAAAATCCAAAAGGTAAAATACAGTTCAGCACCTATTAAAAAAAAGTAAAAAAAAAACCACCCAGTGCTTATTAAATACAGGAAATAAAGGACAAGCAAGTTCTTGCAAATTAAAGATGTGGAGCCCAGTCATTTCAATCCCTTTCAATATGAAACAAATCACTCACACTGGTCACGAAGACAGCTCCCTCTACACTCAAATTATTCACTTGAAGATAAGCTCCCATCAAACTCTTTAGGGGTTTAACTAATTTACTGCACAGATACGGCACGTCTGTTGTAATAACAGGTAGGATGTATTGGGGTCGACCATTTATCAGAATTAGACTTCTTTTTTCAATTCACAGTGAATTATGCTGCCTACACTGCTCCTCTTTCTCAGAGCTTCCCATCCCCTTACGGCCCCTAATGTGGCAGGCAAACAAAATTGACAGTCTCATCTTGTCAACAAGGGGTGATTCTCCTGAGAAGCCATTTAACTTTGCAGAGGAAGCAATGTATTAATGTGCCTGTCCCAGGAATGTTAATCATCTTCAAGCTCCCTCTAACTTTGACATGAACAAAATCACCAAATTTGTTTACTAAATGAATCGTAATATGCTAATAAGAGAGCATGACATATATGGTAAAGCCAAACAGATGGTTTGTTTACTCCACTTTGCAACTTTATAAATGTTGTAACTCTGAAGATGTTAGTGAGAATTATTGGTTTGTTGGCAGTGGCAAACATGCCTTTTGCATACTTAATCCACAGTTAGAGTCAGAAAACAATTTATCATCACCATGGAATGCATAAAAAATGTTAATGCAGTGATAGCATTTAGGAAGGCAGGATAGTTGACTGTGTGGGCAAATACTCAGGTTAAACATGAAACTGAAACATGGCAGTGTTTGCTACCAAGTAATTTTTAACAAAAATATCTGTCAGGTTTGGGATTCTTGAAAGGTCCAATAATTCAGTACATACCTGCTGAGGTGTCTAGTGAGATGGTCCTTATGGTATGAACAGAATTACACTTTCACAACAGTTGTGTGTACTCAGAAGCATTGAGGTCATGTTGCACTCCTAATATATTACTATTGTTGTCCATTAAAGATCAAAAGATATTACAAACAAAAAGCACAGCGACTGGTGTACTTGCCAAAGTTACTCAGAAACGATCAAAACTATGTTGCAACACTTCAACCTCTCACTTTACTTGCTGCCTGGAAGCAAAACAGGCTCATTACAAAATAGCCAACACTCTTGTCTAATATCCGGACTGGATGAGAAAGTTTAGAATAAAAGGATTTATCTGACAGAATATTTTCTAAGTGAACTAACTCAGTGCTGCAATGTTATGTGCACAAGAAGGTCATTATACATATGACACAGTCCTTTGATGGACGTAACAGGTGCTCAGCACCACTGACCATCACTCCGAAGCTGTTCCTACAATTTACACAAGCTCTACAGAAAAATTCAGGTGGTGCAGTGCACTGCAGTCATGCATTATGTTCTCATATCCTCTGTGTTGAAGCATTTGCTGGTCCTTGATACAAGGTGTATTTACCCTTAAAAAATACTGAAGCAACATTCAACTGCATCCATTAACATTTCTTCTCAAACCTAAATCATCTAAATATTATATGATCCAAATTTTGTTATCAGAAGTTTTCATCCTTCATTTCATTTTACTTCTACAGCCAAATGTGATAATTTTGCAAGTTTTCACACAAACAGACCCTCCAGTTTGGCATCCCACTTATGAATTTTATTGAATTCCAAGTTTCAGTAAATGCAGAAATAAAGATAAAATTCAGGCAGAACTCCTAGCTTTCCCCAACTCTGCTTTCAAAGCAAATCTTTTCTCTCAGATGTTGATGCACAGCAACACATTATCTCATGGTTTGTTTAGGAGGTTTATGGATTCTTTACTCATTGAACCTTAAGTGCAAAATAATGACAAAACTTCAGATCCAGGAATAGTTTTGTACAATTTCAGGTTCCACAGCAAATCTTTAAACCATTTATTTCGGTCAAAATGCAATAGCAATTCTCATTCCTAATGTTTATTTGTCTAAAAATGCTGGTTTTATTTATATAATACCAGAGGAACTATAAAACCAAACATGATGTGGCATTTTGATAGGGTTCCTTTATTAGTAATTTTACATTACTAAATAAGTACCCCTATCAGGTCAACGGATAGCTGATTATCCTACAACCTCCCTTCACCGATGTCCTGACTCCTCAGTAATTTCAATCCGAGATTCTTCCATACGTACTATTGTCAGCATTTATTAAATTCTCAACTTTTTACTCATCCACAGGAGAATGTGCAAAGATATCTAAGTTCAGCTTGCTGTCCAAGGATTATTTTGGAAGAAACATTAGCGGCTGTCCCAGCCTGGCGCTTATATCTCATTTGAAACATCTACTCATTCCTGACCAACAAAGAAAATTTCAATAAAGTACTTTTACTGATTTAACAGCAGTGAGCTCCTGGGATTGTCAAAGTGCTCAGTCTTTTCCGAGGAGAGAAGGAATCAGCAGCTCAAATATAATTAACCTTCCATTCTCAATGCAAACTGCCACGCACAGGAGCTCTGCAGTCTATTAGTGAAGTTATAACGGCCAACAGGCAGAGGCAAAATTGGTCAAAAAGTTGGCTGCTGCTGTCATATTTTTAGAATTATGATTAATGACACTAATAATGTGGATGATTACTGATATGTGTATCTCCTGCAGTTTATCATATTGCACTGGCTGCCTACGTCCACAATAAACATGATGCTATCATTTACCTCTTTATTGAAGGCAATCCTTCTCTTGAAGGAGCACATTCTAATTACTTTGTAATGTTTTATGTCTTAAACATTTTGCAGCTCTGGACCTTGCCAACTGCTTCATGTCTGCCATTGATTAATTACAGAATGTTTAATCAAAATTTAGAACCTAATGCAGTCATTTATGAATGTGCTGCAGTGCCAAGATAGTTAGGCTGCCGTCCCAAGCTTGGAGAGTGCTGGGTTCAAAATTAAATCCCAGAAATGTGGAAGATGCCAAAGATTTTACCTCGAGTGATTTCAGTTTAAAAATCTTACTTCAGTTGATGAATGACAGGCACCCACTCAAAATGAAAGGTCTTTCTTGTACACATATGTGTGCTTGCATGTTCCTATCACATTTTTCTTCTTCTTTAAATGCCTTCATTTTTCTCTTTATGCCATTGTTGCTGCAGTTGCAGCCCCTTTACAAGCCTTCCTTGCTGCTAAAGCTCTTGCAAACACCAGTCAAGAGAGTGTAGTTTTGAAGTGGTTAAACGAGTGAAAAATAATTTGCAGGGACAAATACATAAGTTTTTTTTTAATGTGGATTTTTATGGTACTGTCATACAACCATTCACCGTTGAAGTTAAGTGTTTTTTTAATACCATTACTGAACTGCTGAAATGGATGCTAATATAGCTTGGAGTGCTAATGTCAAATCCTGGTAATAAAAAAGACAGACTGCTGAATGAAATAATTTCAAGTAAAAAATAGAACAAAAGTGCTCTCACTCTCGCTCTACACTTTTATTGAATTGGGACTGACTGAGCCAATTGCTTTAGAAGTCTGTAAAACACAATTACTAGTGAGCTGACTGACCCAGCAGTGCCCCTTCTGTGACAGAACAGACTAAAAAGGCTGCAGAATTAGCGCTGTTCCCCTATCTGGCTATCAGACCTGAGAGACATCCAGTGCAGGATCTGTTATCCTTCCTGCCAGGGCCTCTCCTCATGAAATCTTGGTTCTCAGTCTCGCATAATATATCATGTGCGTGCATCTTCTTGAAACAAGGGCTCATTTACCTTTTCTGAGAGGGAATCCAAGTTCTTTTTCTATCCATTGAATTTTTAAATTCTCATCTAATAACATAATGTATGTCTTTCTTCCAGTACATGCATCCACAGACACACACATATACATGTTTGGGCTATTTTTATTTCCACATGTTGTGTGTAAAACACCAATGTACAACCTATGGTTTACAGGCAACAGCTATGTCCCATTTGTATTTTCAGTTGTAAGTGGCTGAACTGTAATTGCTTTCTTTATTCAGGCATAACAAAGAAAAGAGAAGGAGGGAGAGGGAGAGAAAGGTAAAAAAAATGTGTTGAACTGGAAGTGGGAAACACTTCTCCCTAGTTAATAAAATAAGCAATAAAGTTTGTAAAGCAGTAGAATCAAAATCAGTAACATTGGAAATAACAACTTATAAACCCTGTAATTTACATCTTATGTTTCAGACTCATATAGTTTGACACAGACATACAGTTTGGGGCTTTCTTTCCCCTTTTTATTCAAGGAAAAAAAAAAAGAAAAGTAAAAAAAAGGCAAAACCAAAGTGACAGCGAAAAAATCTTCATATTACAATCTTACCCTTTCTTTCTCTCCTTCTGCTTTCCCCATACAAAACAAACCATTTTACATTTATACATAATGCCAACAAAGTCCTGCAATTCTTTCTCTTTTATGAGAGTGTACATTTCTGGCACATCTAAAACTCTTTCATTTCTCTTCCAGGTCCATTTATATGAAGCTTGAAGGTGCCTCATGGCAAAAACGTTAAATTATTTCTTAGACAGATCTTTTAAAGCAATGCTATTTAGGGCAAGCTTAAATGTGAAATAAACTCTTAATTTAAAAAAAAAAAAAAGTTTGCTTAGCACATGGCAAACTGCTCATTTAAAAGATGTTGCTGGAAAGTAGTAAATACTACAAAAAGCCTTAGATTTTCTTTAGAAGTTGTGGGCTTAAAACTGTTGTCAGGAAATATCCAGTGTTTGCCATTAAAAGGTCAGCTTGTGATGAGCCATAAGTGGTATCTCACCTGAGATATTCCTGTGTTACCTCAGGCCCCGACAGACCATCTGAGGTACCTCTAGAGGTACCATTAGGGAACGATTCATGTGTACGTGCTGGACGTGAATGAGTGGTTTCTACTGAAGTACTACAGCATAACATCACACATACTGGCAGATGTGTGGCACTGCTTGCCCAAAGAGACGCAGGACAGCAAACTGCTGTACTGCAGGTCAGGGTTGAGTGGCAGTGAAAAACTCTGTCCTGCAGTGCCTATGCAGTGGTCTCCTCCTTGACACTGTGCAGCCCTTAACTCTCATTCATAACTCTGCATGTCTTCCTTCAGAATCACCCTCAGATAAGGAGTGAGCACTATGTTTACCTTTACCCCCAATATTTTCTAACTGAAGAGTTGATTTCTGCAGCTATAGGCTCTACTTCCCAAATTTGCTTTTATTCCCTGTCATATTTGCTAATGACTAGCAACTTGGATGATCATAAGAAAATGTCCCAGATTTAGAGAAGTTGGATTTTGGGTATTGTTTTCCCCAGATCCCATACATTGCCAACTATTTTTGAGTAACATCATTTATTAAGACATATTTCAGTGGAAAACACTCCTATCTCACCTGTCTCACCAGCTAAGACTCATTTTGTCAAAAAGCAATGGGATAGAAATCCAAATGATATTTGTTTTACTGTACTGATCACCTGCTACATCATTCTGCTTCAAAATATATTTTGAAATGTCAAGCTCTGTATAGATATACTGATAGGAATGGCACCCTATCATCCAAAAAAGTGTTATAGGTATTTGGAGTCATCTACACCTGGCAAATTTTCTCCTGTTCAGTTTTTTTGGTTTTTGATGTTCATTTGTTTGTTTGCTTGTATTTTTGGTTTTCTGTCATTCGTAGGACTTGCATCACCAATTTTCTTTCTTTCAGGTAAGTGTCACAGTATTTCATATATGTTCCAACACAGTCACTCAGTTCATGCTCCAATGAATGAAACAGCTCAAATCTAGGGAAAAGAGCAGCATCATCACTATGGGGAGAAGGAAATGGTCTCAGTTATGAGTAATCTTTGGTTAGGGTGTAAGATCTGATGTAAAGTTTGCTTCTTGAATTCAAAGTTTCTCTTTTCAAGCAGACATGTTTTTCAAGCTGACGAATGGATCACCAGCATTTACCTGCCTGAGTGCCTCTCTGTCCTTCACTGAGAGCTGTAAATCCAAAGGGCAGTAAACACACAGCTATTCCTGCCACAAATGTGTTTCCCTCACCCTTCATTATTTTTCTCCAGACTCCTACACTTGAGAAGACCACATCTCTCAAGTTGCAGTGTCTTGTTCCACCCAGGCTTTTGGAAGTAGTGTCCTGCTGTTATCTTCTATCTGTAAAGAACAGCTTCCTTCACTGTAGCAGAAATCTTACAGCCTTCTGCTAAATTTAAAAGAACAGCTAGACACTTTCCCTGCGGGAACTAATGTGGGTGTTTTTTTATTCAACCCACTTCCAAAAGACTCTAGGGAAGATGGGACATCTTCGTATATGGGGAACAGCTTTACATTTACTCAGATGAATTGAAAATATTTACTTGTCTCCCACTCTCTGGTGAAGAGTTGTTCTTCCAGCTATTTCCTAAGAACCTCGGGGCAACCAGGATATCATGATAGCCATTCATGTTCCCAGTCCTGTCTTCCCAAATATCCTCTTTCACCAAACAGAAAACACACAGAACTCATGCAGGAAACTTGGACAAAACACATTAAACATTTACACTATTTGTCACAACACATACCAGGGAAAAATATTGCTCAATACATGTTTTGCTTTTGGCTAGTCTTTTCAATGTTTTACTTACGCTTCCCACCTATGTTAATCCTGGTGTAGCAGTTTGTTTAAATAAGTTTTTCAGGTCACTGAAAATACCTTGGCTTATTTGCAAGTTCACATAAAATGAGACTTCTTGTACTGCACAAAAAACTGTATTCTCCCTCTCTAAGTGATATAATTTTGTCCACCAAAACAGAGCAAGATAATGTAGACAGTGGGCTGTTTTAAAAAACAACCACCACCTCCAATTCAAACCCCAAACAAGTTACTGTATGTAGGTGGAAAAAAACTCCCTTCACACCAGAACTGATCATTCAATATTTACTCATGTAAGTAGCCTCTTGCTTAAATTTATTTATTTTCCTTTAAATACTATTTTAAAATCTTATGAAGACACTTTTTCTATGCATTCTAGTATTAATTCTGCTTCTCCTGTTCACATTGGCAAGTATGCAATATGACAGGCAGTCTGTGTTCAACATGACTACTCATGGAAGAGGTTAGATCAGTAGATCTGTGTTAGGAGTGGCACAAAATGTTTCTTTATGATCCAGCTTCTCTTGGGTAAGGAAGAGTTATGTGAACATTAGCAATGACACACATCTTAGTGTCTCTGCAAGAGAAAACCTAATGGTTCATTCAATTGTATTGGATATGCAGCTAGTCTCTTCATGAACTGCATCACATCCAGAAACAATAGTACAGGTGTAAGTGTGTTTATATTTTAAAAAAATGTTTCAGATATCATTTTTCTCTTTTGACAAATGGTTCATCAAACACCTAACGTCTTAAAACTGGATTTCCTTGTTCTTATTAGAGGAAATTCAAGTTGTGTATAACAAGTAATTATATTTGGGGAAATACAGTAATAATTATCATGGACTGATGTAAAGAATCGTATTTGTTGGAGCTCGAATTGAGTGCATTTATAGAGATTAATTCTCTAAAAAGTTATCTGTAGAAGATTCCAAGCCTAGTAGAATGATGAAAAAATGGGTACTGTTGTGTCAAGGAGGTGATAACAGGAGGCAGGTAACAGCTTTCTCACATCTTCACCTCCCTTGATAATGTATGCAGTGGCTCATCATAGGTAACTGATGTTAATTTATTCAAGCACACCTGTACAGAGCCGGAAGTCAGGTAACCAGACAAAAAGTATGTCTCTACTTTTTTAATACAGCTACCCAGAGGCCTGTATCTGCACAAATTTAGCTCTGGAGACATCAGCAGGTTTTAATAAACCACCTACAGATGTCTTGCTCCATACAAATCAAGGAGTTTACATTTTTAAATCTGGACTGATTTAACTTGCAATCAAATGGCATGATCACACTTGGCACCAATAGTTGCCTCATATTTATTTATAAGTCACCCTGAGCAAATATTATTTTTTTTAAAAATTTATTCATGGGCTTAATTATCTTTCCCAACTAGTGGAACACACAAGCGCACACACACATGCACACGCATATGTATGCATGCTCACTTTTTGAGAAAACTTAAACCTAAAAGACAAATCTGAGCAATGAATAATCCTACTTAAGTAACAGACAAAATGAAAATTTTTTGTTTTGTTTCTCTCATCAGGTAAACTGAAAATTAATTTATTTTCCATACTTTGAGAGAAACGAAACATTGTAACTTATTGTTATTAATGTTGTGCATGAGCTTAAAACCCACTAATTTTAATAGTATCAGTACTGAAGTGAAATAGGGGCTTAGAATGCACTAAGTCTGACTGAAAAGATGTCTCTATTTCTCCTAAAAGAAGAAAGACCTTCCACAAGACCTTATGAAGGCAAAAGGCCCACCTGCCACCTATTTCATCACTGGTTTTGACCACAAAATTCTTGGCTCTTACAGGTGACAGAGAGAAATGAAGCCAACTGCTCTAAGTTGCACCTTCCAGACCTTTACTTCTGCATGTGCTCTTCAACACAGACTTAGATGAAACTTAGGCATTGTTGTTCCCTTTGGTCACAAAATAACCCTTCTCTCGTCCCATCCACATCTGACTCACAGTTCAGGATCATTTGCTGAGCAGCTGTACCTCAGTGCTGACTTGAAGGATCAACCACACCTATCTCTGTATGGCAAACTCAGTATCTGCTGGGGAAAGACTCACAGATGAGGCTGGAAAAGAGATCCTATGGGAATCTAATCACTGTGGCTACAGGCCCTTTTTTCTCACTTGCAGGAAAGACCTTCTGACTCCAGAGAGAATTCACTCGACAAGGACAAATCTTTCCATTCAAGTACACAGTTCTCACAGGAACTTATCTTCTTCCCATCTCTCTCTTTTCCATCTGAAAAGTTACTAGAAAAAGATGTCTTTCTGTTCAAAAGGAGGATTATGACTGTCTTTCTGAAAAAATTTTTAATATAGTCTCTTTTCTTATTTACTCTCCATTGTCTTTTTGCAAAAAGACATAGCCTGAACATCATGCCTTTAGAAGAAAGGACATCTGAAGTAAATACAGAAACAGAAACCAATGAACAGCTAATTCAGGAAGTGGTTATTGAAATATGGAAGAAAAAGTGGTTCACTGAGGTCTAGTGCTTCTAGGAAAAGAAAGTCAGAAAGGCTTCTCTGAGGAAAGGACCAAAGATCTATGTATGTATTAAGGCTGATTTAATGAGTAATGTTACATGTAGCTCAGAAGAATGATGAAAATAGGTGCTTTAAAAAATATCAAGGCTCACCAGAGATTAACTATTTGAAAGCAACACTGTCTAATTTTCAGAAGGGATAACAGAATTACTGGTTCATTGATAGTAAGGAACAGGACTCCTACTTTGCTTTCCTTTGTCCCGAGTTAAAAAAACACATGTGAAGTGGGACTCTGAAATCTTCTGGTTATCTTGACCCTAATTTGCAAGGACTAGCAGTGGTTAGTGGAAGATCTCAGAGGATATTCCAACATTTCTGGCAGAAGGATATTTATGCAAGTGTCAACCTTAGCACAAATGATGTAGGAATGTTAAAGCTAGATTTGGTCAGCCTTAGCAAAAATTGCTACGGGATGCTTTCTACAAAGGGAGGGCTACAGCTCTGACACACATAAAACCCCCTTGCAAAAGCACTGCTTTTGCTCCTGATGTGATCTGCTGCCTCGGGTAACAAGCAGTCTATATCACAACTGCTCATTTGTAAAGCCCATTTTACAGTAGCTCCACCCGCTGTCAACAATTTGGAGCTCTGTGTATGTACAGGGGAGGGGGAATATTTGATTAACCTTTGATTAACTAGAGTAGCATTGGAAAAGGACTTAAGCCAAATCAGATGCCTCTAAAGGGAACAAAAAGATCAGCCAATGTGATCTATCTCCACTTAAGGTTGTATTTTATTAGAGAACATAGCTAGAGATGTGAGTTTTAGACTTCTAACTAGTAATAATAGGATTAATAATATAGTTAATACAATGTTAGTAAAAAGGATTAATAAAATGAGAAGAAAACGATAACTTCACAAAACTGTAAGCTATGGAATAGCTGGAACTCTGATTTCATTAAGGAAGATAGTACTGAAAGTACTGGGAAAAAATTAATTTTTAATTTGCAAGGCAAAGAAAGTCTAGCTAATGAAAGATTATATGAGTGACTCACAACAGAAGAAAAGCAGAGAGACTTTTGCAATTTGTCCAAAATGGGACATAAATCCATTTCAAATATTATCCAGGAGTTATTACTATATGCTGCAGGTAGCTAATTCTTATTTCTAATACAGCAATTACTAGCAAAATGCCCCCGAGTTTTTAAGTGAAATTGATATAAGTGGCTGGAAGAAGTTCTCATTTTGCAATGCTATTAATCTAGTTACCCAGTTATCTTTTTGGAGCTCTCCATAATCTGAAAAGCTAGGAATTGTATATACTCTCTTTAAAAAAAAAAATTATATATATATATACATACATATATATTTTCAAAAGTAAGATCAGGAAAAAGCCAAAAACAAATTGAATAGAAACATTTTGGGGGTAATTAAACAGTTTGCAAAAGATCCCCACAAACAAACAAACAAACAAACCAACCAACCAACCAACCAACCAAAGAAACAAAACCAAACAAAAAACCACCCCCAACAAAAACAAAGACACCCAACACTGAAAAAAAAAAAAAAAAAAGGAGAGAATGTATTACTTAACTTTTATTTCCTAACTTTATTTTTAACAAAACTTCCTTATTTTTCTGACAAACTATTAGAAAATGTTACTTAAATCTTTCATCTGCTTTCTTTTACATGCTCTACATACGTTTTCATTTCTTCACATTTCTAGGCATTGCACTTCTGGATAAAATTGGATAGCCCTGGGAAGTTTTGAATATGTTTCTTGCTCAAGTGTCTAAAAGAATTATCCTGAACCATGAGAGAATTTCCTGGTTCTTTCAAAGCATTTCCTGACTACTGTTACAAACCACAAGTGACAAAAAACTAACAAAAACTAGAAGGCTGAAAGGGCACACAAATTGTACCACACCTTTGAATTTTTTGAATTACAGAACCATTCTTAAATCTTCGCAATAAAAGACATATGCCTACAAATGTCTTTTATCCCATGTGCAACACATAACTAAATCATATTCTGAATGTTACTAACGTAATGATGTAAAAAGATGGCCTTGTGCCTTACACAACTCAAAATGATATGCAAATAAAAATAATTTTATCTTTAAATATGTGGCTCTCATTTTAAGACACGAAATCAGTTTTTTTATTTCATGGGTTGCTTTCAATAAGCTTAATAGGAATTTCCTATGTAGATCACAAAAAAAATTCAAAATATGACCTATTTTCAGGTTTCTTGTCTCAGAAATATTTTATGTATGTCATCACAGTCACTCCTTCTTAGAATACCTAAATCTTTATTAGGCTAACTTTATTACTACCTTGATTTTTCTATGTATTACTGCTGAAATTTAATACACTGTATAAAGTTCCAAATCTGAAAGCTAGTCAGCTCTTGCTTCATATGCTCGATGCAAACCTCTTTTGTGTAGTACATGACTGATTTTTCGTAATTCTTTTGAGGAAACAGACTGGCTAAACCAAATTCTTGACTAACAAAGACTATGATTTCAGGAACTGAAAGGGGTTGTACACATCTAAACTCAGCATAGGTTATGCCACTGTCTGACATACTTCTCTTGTCAAATTTAAGTCTCATAAAACTTATCATCACGCAGCAAGAAAAGGAGTCTTAATTTAGATCTACCTGCCTCATATCCAATAATTTCAATTTACTGAAATGCAAACTTCCTAGATTGTCCTTCTTTTGTGTTTTGTACTTGTGTTCTTATGTTTGCTCATATTTTTCTGTTTAGTGTATTTCATAGATGTTAAGAGAAGACATGAGATATTTGGGGACTGCACTCTACATCAAAACAGTGAATTTTGGCTCCTCATTATGCTTAACACTAACTTGCTTTCATTTTATAAGACATGATACACTCCCTTTCACATCAATATCAATGGAATAAAAATCAGGAGCTGTGTGTGAAATGTTTAGCTAGGTTTAATTTCCTTCCTGTGTCTGCTGAATTTTTACAGCCTAACGAAAAAATAAGAAACACAACTAAAGGAAAAGAGGTGACCCAATTTCACCATTACTCCATGAACCAGAGAGATTTTGTTATGTGACAATGTGATCATCGTCAAATGAGAGAGCTTTTATCCACAAGTATGAAATAACTGTGTTATCCTATCACCTTGACAAATTCCATTTATATTACATTTTCCTCCAGAATCAAAAAGAACAGTCTATTTAAAAAAAAAAAAAAAAAAACAAAAAAGCCAAAACCGAAAAAACCTCACCCCTAAACCAAAGAGTTTATGGACCAGCTGCTTCTGTTTAAGCCCAACTGCTTTTGTATTGATGCAGCATAGCTAGGGCATGATGTCATCAGAAGGGCCAGCAGAAAATACCCTGGCTGATCTTAAAAATATGTAGGGAAGCCTCTCCTCTCTGAATGTGCATAATTCCCATTGATGGGGAAGGGAGCTGCTCACATGCAGAAAAAGATAGAGACTAAATGACCATAGTGGACAGAGATGTGCATAAGTTCCTCTACAGAAACAGACAATGATTTTCTTAATATTTCTTGTTCTCATTACAACATAGCACATAGTTTTAAAAACTGAAGATAATAACAAACAACCTTCTAATACTTCTTGCTTGCTTTTGTGTGACCCTATGAGGATGGAAATCATTCCAGTCCTTCGTTATCTCTCTCCATCCATTCATTCAACCATCCATCCACCCCTCACTTCCTTCCTAGTTCTATGGTTTGATATGCATTCATGGAGATACTAGTGTTGTATATAATTTACTATACATTTAATAGAAGGTTTTCTTGTTTTAAATGTTACAGGGAGAAGAAAATAAATGTCATGAGAGCTGTATCTTATGAACAGATGTACAATACACATGTTCACAGGCATATAGAAAGTATAATGGCATCTATTATCTAGCCAGTCACTTAAGAGGATGGCACAATATATACCATTCTAAATGCCCAGGAACAATGAAAATCTTAAAGTGATAAATCTCTCTCAATGTCATGGGAACACAATTGTCACTTGTCATTACTGTATATCTCTCTATTTCTTCATATATCCTAAACTGCCTATTCTTCCATAATTCAACACATTTAATAATGCAGAAAATCAATTAATATTTACTGACCTGTCTCTGCTTCTCCGTGATGGGAACGCAGCGTTGCAGCCAGCCACTGTGCAGACATGCATCTCTTTTAAATGAACATTTCGGTAGTGAAGCTTTACACTGTAAGAACTCTTGAAACTTTTCTTGCAAACATAGCAGATCTTGGGGTCTGGGCTGGAGCACATTTCACCTTCTGGGGAGAATTTCTGAGGGCTGCTGTAGTTGAATGTAGAAGCGAAACTTTCATGAAGAGCAGCCATACTGGCACTGCCGCCATTGTACAGTCCATATTGGCTCATATAGAACATATCATATGTAGGGTCTGTATACTCTTCCTTCACCTTAATGACATCCTGGTTGGAAGAGTCATTGTGGTTTTCACCTGGTCTCTCACTGTGCATCATAGATTTTTCACCAGGCTCGTGGAGGCGATCATCGCCTTCCAGGGATTCTTCACACAATTTGGGCTCTGATGACTCTGACTCATTTTCATAGTCTCTCTCATGTTCCTGGTCTTCTGATGTCATGCTGTCTGCCCTTCTTATGTCTGGTCTGGAAATACATCTGCTTCTGTCACTTTTGGAGAAGTCTTTCACAGATAGGCCTGGGCTCATTTCCTCCTGAGAATGGCAGTGATTGTCATGACCAATGTCATTCACCATTGCGCTCCTGTCATTTACCTCTTCGTCTTCATCATCAAACTCATCAGCAGTGTCAATAACTTCCTTTTCAATTTTAACTGGCATGCTTGACTTCCTTGGCTTCTTCTTGGGAGCAAGGTCTGCATTGGGCTCTGGAGTGGGCATCAACACTGAAGGTACCGATGACTCGGAAGGCGGAGGCGGATGCTGCTCCAAGCCACTCACTGCTGGTATTATGGGACTGGTAGGGAGTGAGGTTGGAGGACTCACCATCTCTCCAGGAGTAAGTAAATTTCTGTAAAACGGAGGAACAGGTTGGACAGTCTTCAAAGCTGGAAAGACCAGCTGACTGGGAAGAGGGTTCTGTAGTACTGGGTCTAGAGGGGGAGTGGTAAACCCCATCGGTGGACGCCCAGGGCTTGTTAAAGTTAGGTTCGATTTTGTACTGGCTATAACAGGAGTGGCGGCGCCTGATGTAGCACGAATTAGATCTTTGTCACGATTATTCCTTAGCATAGGCATGTGGAGGCGGGGATTTGGGTTAGCACTGTGGCGATTGCGGCTTCTGAGAGAGCTGAAGACCATATTGCAGCCTTCAATTGTGCATCGATGCTTGATTTTCAGGTGCACAGCATTGTAGTGGATTTTAAGAGTACCTTTGTCATAGAAAGTTTTGCCACATGCATTGCAAAACACTCTGCCTTTCCTGGAGGCTGACCCCATTCTCCTCATTCTGTGAATTCGGAATGAGCTTTTTGTGTGCTCTGTTTTCGATAAATCATTGACTGGCGTAGGCGTTTGAACAGGAGAGACACAGGCTGGCTCAGTTTTGGGCTCCACATTTGTAATGCTGGTCAAAGCATTCCTGCTGGATGCTTGCTCATTCTTGAAAGGTGTGGGGGAAACTTCAGATTCACTGCTCTCATTGTATTCATTTTGGGTCGTAAGGCTTGGTTCACGGAGCCTCATTGCTGGCTGTTCCAGCAGGAGGCCATTTGGAGGCAGCCCCAGCAGTGGTGCAGAGACTGGATTTATGTACTGGAATGGAAGCAGGAATGCAAGGCTATTTGGGATGTTTTCAAAATGATGAATGCTGGAAGGGTTACTATTCTCCAGGTGAGCAAGGAGACTTGGGCTCCTGGTGCGATTATTGCTTTCAATAAAAGTCCTTATATCTGAATCTGTCTTTGAAGATGGCACAGCTACAGCCTGCCCTTCTTTTTCTTGAATTGCCATCAGCTCCACAATAGATTTCGTTTCTCCAAATCTCAGGAACTGCTGAAGGGTAATGATCTCTTCTTCCCTGGACATGATGGCCCAGCGGTCCAGCACCTTGCCTGCAGCATCCTAGAGGCCATATCAAAGAAACAACAAAGACAAACACAAAGAAAAAACTTATTGATTCTGCATAATTATTGAAGAAAGTTCTCTGCTGCCTGAACACGAAACACTAAGGTCAAAAAACAAGATGCAAACAGTGTTAATACAACTTGACCAAAAAATACAAACTGCATCCACACAAATACTGTAATTAGTGTCACAGTTAGAAAATTAGATTGAGTTTAGCAATGTCTACACAAAGTATAGACCCCAGGACTCTGTGATCTAGAGTGCTTTCAGTACTTTTATTTTAACAACAGTGATCTACATAGAATGCCCCTGTTTAGAATACATTAGTAAAACAGGAAGTGTTGCTGTGCACACCACTGTAAAATACAACAAATTGTACCTTACTCACTATTAGATGATAACAGTATTAGAAAGAGCTAAATAAATGTATTTGATAGATTTGTTCCTTAAATACAAGCAGACATAAGGCTGAAGTAATTTATAGGCCATTTCACAAGAAACTTTGATGCAAGGCAAAATGTCTTTAAAATAGTATATAACTCTTGTATCTTAATCCCTTTTTTCCTGGACAATTACTGGCAATTGATTGTAAGCTTGCAATCTTGGTATGGTTTAGACTTCAGAGATTACTTTTTTTGTAGCCTTGTTATAAATGACAGTTAAAAATATGTAAAAAGCAAGGATCTGATGGATGTAGATAACATAAATGTGTAAAAATGTTGTCTCTTAACATTGCCTTCTGATAGCAAGGGAAAAATCCAGAGAGAATACACATCAGTAATCACTAGACTATCTGTTGTTAAATATACATTAAAAAGCATTTCACACTTTCATTTTTGCTAGTAAGCATGAGATTTGCCTGAAGGTAGGACTTAAAAATTCTGCAATGTAATGTCAGGCAATCCATTCCAGCCCATATTGGTAAAAACATGTTAAAATAATATATATAATATATATTATAATATATTATATAATATATATATATAATGAATATATCATTTTATTGGCAACTTTCCTTTTGGGCAAATGCTGGACATAACATTAGCACAGTGACTATAACTAACCAGAAATGTTGAAGGCCATCAAACCAGAATTATTTCAATGCTTCTTCATGTATTAAACAGTTTGAAAGCCTCGTAAGATACACTACCATACTGTCCCTGATATTTTTACATTTTGAATCTCAGGTTCAGAACTTCACCTGAAGACTTTGGACTACAAACTACTGTGAAAACCTTGTCAATCAAACTCTTGTTTGATTATGAAACCTGAAAATACCTTTTTTTCCCTCCAGCCCCTACACCCCCTGGATTTATTTTTTTATTTCTTAAGTTAATTAATTATTTTTGGTCTTCAGAGACCAAATTAATTATTTTGGTCTTCCCTCATGTTTCCTAGAGTACTGAAAAATAGAATTTTGCAATGTCAAATATTAAAACATGTATTTAATTGATTACAGCTGGTTTTATTTTTTCAGTTCTGACATGTTCAGTTCAGTTCACCTCTCTGGGTGTAAAGTTAATGCTGAAGGTTAATGCCATATATGTTTCGGTACCTTAGATACAGCTACAAAATCTTTAGAAATGCTCCACACATGAACACTTACAATCAAACCCTGAAAGACAGAGAAATCCTCAACAGCAATTGACTTGGAAAATTTTACCCAGCTGACCCAGATGGAAGGCCCCAAACCCCATGTACGTGTAGAAAATGTTCAGTCTGTATTTACACAGTGATGAACAAAACATCATGATGCAGATGCTGGTTTTGGTTTACAGCTTTAGTCAGGAAAGGTCTCCACCTCTGAACACCCACAAGCACAGTGGACATCTCTGATTTCTATGTCCTTACAGCTCTTGATGAGGCAGTATTTTACAGGCAGTCAGTACTGTCTAACAGAAATCATCCTGAACATCAAAATTCCCTCCCAACAAGAAAAATAAGTGAAACAAAATACAATCTAAATGGGATAAGGGGTGGGAGGAAAAAAACACCAATGCCATAAAAAAAATTAAAGAGCTTTAATATTTTAAAGCTCCAAGATTATATTTGTTTTTTTCCATCCAACTAACTTTAGCTACTCTCCCCTTGAGTAAGATCTAAAGTTTCTTGTATCTACTTCAACAACATCCAGCCAGCCACAGCAGATCTGGATATGGGTAACTCCTACTCGGAACTGCAAAAACAGACTTGGTTTGGATTTTGATCTCCAGGCCTTTGCTGTCACATCTGACCTGATCTATATGCACACATTTCTCATCCCAAATCACAAATATTAATTCCTTCTAACTGTAACTCCCATAGTTTAAAGATGGAAATAACATTGTCTAATTTACACTGCTTACATGTATTGAATTAGAATTCCTGTCTGCAGCCAGCTGCAGGCTGCTTTGTAATGTACTACTGCTACATTTTATTTTGTTTTTGTTTTAATTTGTAAATCACTTACAGGCTTATGTAACAGATGGATGCTTTACAAAAGTGGATATGTAAGTAAATAAAAGTTAATCACAACTAGCATAACAATAAGTCATGAGAATAGTAAGTACAGATCCTGTAAAAGACTCCCACACGTAGGAGGAAGGCGGTGTCACACAGTTCCTCACCTGATGGCAGCACAGCCAGCTCTCTGCATGCATGGAACAGGCAGGAAAGCATCTAAATGCAGAGGTTCCCTGTGTGCTTCCAGGGAATTTTTCCTCATCTTAACTGAGTGAAGCTAGCACTTAGCTACATGAGCTATCTCTTGATGAGACACCACCACCCTTTGTTTCATTTAGTTTAAGAATTTACAATGAGGAGCACCAGATCTTCAGCAGCTGCTAAGCCCCAGTGATCAGAGAAACTGGCGGTCAAGGATGTGATAGTCATGGGATTATCCTCACTGTCATAGAAAGCAGGGAATCAGAAATTTGCTCTTAAATAATCCTTGTCTACTCCTTCTAGTTATATCAAGCTTTATCTTGTTAATTTTCAGCAAGAAGGTGTTTGGCTCTTTTCACCCAGCAAAAGTAAAGAGAAATTGCACAGATGCCTATATTCCATAAAACCCTCACTGCTTATGGATACTGTCTAGCATATGCTTCAATATTTACACAGTGAAAGCTTTCCATAAATCATTGTAAGCATGTATTATGCAAAACTAGATAAAGAGAGAATAGGAATGTCATTTTTTGATAAAACTTAAAATTAACAAAAAATCTAACCATTATCCCATCTGAATTTAGCTATAACTAGCTAGGGATCTTTCTGTATATGGTAATACTTGATTAAAGGTTCAAGTCCTTTCTTACGTGTAATCGATTTCTTGTTTCTTACAATCTCTCATGCTAAATTTTCTCCCCAAAGCCATTAAAGCATATCAACATTTAAATACTTCATGACAAAAGGTTCCAATTTATATTACTTTTTTCTGCTCACAACTGATTAAGCCAAGCCTCCCGTGACAATGTGTACAAGGAAGTCAGTGAGTACAGAGATACCACTGCATGCGTACAGCTCTAAGCCAGGCAGTAGACAAGTAAGCCAAATCTGTACAGAATACACTGATGTTCTTCTTTGTCCATACAGCCTCACTTTTATGTTTATTTTATTTTATTTTATTTTATTTTATTTTATTTTATTTTATTTTATTTTATTTTATTTTTTTCCATTTTGTTTTATTTATTCATTTAGTTTTATTTTACTGTGTGGATCTCTCACAATTTGAGATGGAGAAAATATTTTAATCTTTACACTATATTAAATTGACCTCCAAGGATACAAGACATAACCCTGAACCTTTTCCCAAATCTAAACACACACTCGAATCTATTATTTGAGTAGATACTGACCCACATACACACATGCTACATTAGATCCGTAAAGTAATGTCATGGTAAACATCCTGAACCTGCTTCCTGATTTTCGATGAGTGTATGTTAGGAAGAGAGGTGTGTGTCAGGATATGTTAGGGTACACCTTGTCTTAAACTTCTGGGTCAAGAAGAACACGTGGTGGGATCAAGACGATTATTTTGGATGACACAGGCTACCACAGAAGATGGACACAAAGATCACTCAAATTTTTAGAACCTTAACTGGGGAGGATTGTGAAGATGAGTCTTCATTTCCTGAAGGCCTTTAAAGCTTTCAATTCAGTTTTAAAACCTCCCAATTTAAAAATAAGAAAATAAGGGCAGTCTACACAATCATACACTATAAACATATACTGTGAACCTTGAATTTTTATCAAATCAATTTTAAACTCTCATTTTGTGTGAGAAGTTCCTTTGACTCCTGTGACTGTATTACACGCAGATTATTTTATACCTCAACACACACAGACACATTTTATACATACACAGCACAGGCTTTTTGCAGTTCTATTCTCTTACTGATTCACTTAGCACAGGAAAATGCATATATATACCTGTCTGGATACAGAGTGAGAGATGACTATACAAGGCTGAGATTAATAGAAAGGTTAAAAAATATTTAGATTGCTTCTCAAACTAGCTTTATGTTCTGGGAAGCACTCAAGGATTATTTTCAGGCACTATTGTAACACATTCTGAGAATGACTCAAAGTTATACAGAAAAATATCATTGCTAGGCTTCATATTTTAGAAAGTTTGCATATGCACCCTAAATTGCAGCTTTTGATGAATATCAGCAAAGTTTCCATGTTACAAAATATTGCATAGATATATGTTTGATTAAATAATTAGGCAAGCCTAGAGCTGATCACAAATCTTTCTTCTACAAGCCCATCTTAAAGAGCTATGTATTTTCCAGCTGATCTCAAAGAAACATTTTGAATGCAGCTGTAAGAGTTGAAAAGCAGACTGAAATATATTAATTTGGTCATACTATAATTGCACAGGATGGTTTTAATTAGGGTGTAGACAGAAAAATATCAACATTTGTTTCTAATAAAGAAAAGCCTTCATAATTTCCATGATTTAGGATTTGTTGTTTTTGTTTGGCCGAATTTCCCAGAAGCATCTCTTTGCTTCGCAATTAGATTTCAAGCTGTTACTCTATGGGTAGTCCTACTACTCCTGGGGTAAAAGTTACCAAAAGTGTGCAGCAGTACACCAACTCACACTAGTACAGATGGGACAATGTGCAAGATCTCTAACTCATTTTGGCTAACTCCCACTGATCTCAGCAGGACCAAAGTAACCCCTCTGTCTAGTTTTACACAGAAATATACACTCACACGTGCAATCAGATGCTCATTTTCCTGATAGGAGTTTTTACCGTGCTGAACCTCACTCACCTCTGGGCCTGTAAACATGAAGAAAATGTGTGCATACTTGCTCACTGTGATTTTACATGTGCAACTAATATGAGATTTAACACACTCAGTCTGCAAAGAGGCATGGTTGAAATTTTTTCCCCTCAGCTGTCACTTCTCATCTACCTCCCACCAGCCTCCCTTCACCAACGGAAACCATATGAAAAAATGCATGTTTAAGTGTCAGCAGTCCTTTCCTTGAGTTATACTGCTGCAGCACGAACAAACAGTGCAGCAGTACTGAGTTCTCAGTCAATAATGGAAATCTTTATCTTTTGACTTCACTGCAGCCTCCATTCTGCTAGAATTGATAGATACTCTTCCCTTCTGGCACCCCCTTTCTCTTACCAGCTGGACTTGTTTTCTTTGCCCCAAAGACACAGTGTATGCATGAGGATACCTGCGTGATACAGGAGAAGAGAATGTGGCTGTCTCCCCAAATTATCACTGAGAATGACACTGGCAGTGTGTGCTCAAACAAAGAGTACCTGAAGGAGACTTTATTCACTTACATATGCATATATTCATATTTATATTTATATTTATATTTATATACTTACTTTGCTGCCAGATTTGTAACAGTACTTGCTCTGGTTGCTCTTCAGACACCACATCTCCTTATGCATTCAGCAGCAAAAAGGTTTGCGTTTTGACCAAAAGGACCCCCAAAGACCTTTGCAAACTTTACGAACTGATATTGTAGACACTGTGGCAAATCTGGCTGCACTTTAGATCAAGAAAAATTGCACCATAAACCTGGAGTAATTCCACAGACCATGCTGGAAAGTAATTTTGACCTAACTTAGCCCTGAAACATGATGTGGAGCCAAATCTGTGTGAATATATATTGGGGGCGTACCACCATGGTGGAGCACAGCAGCTGTGTAACAATGCACAGGAGCACTGCTCAACAGTTTTGGAGTGAAAGTGAGGAACACCATGTCCTGTTGAAACTGCAGATGAAACATAAGGCAGTGGAATGCAATAACCGCAGCGGAAACCTGGCCAGGACACCGCCGTTAACCACACACACTCTCGCTTAATGGCCTTCAGGGTCTTTATTGACCAAAAGTATGCAGGTCTTCTGTTTCATATCTTATCCCAAAGATGTATGCCAGGAGCACAGACCCCTCCCTGCACAAGCAACCTGCTGGGGTGCTGGTCCTGGACTAAGCTGCATGGAAAGGTAGGAAAATACTCAATACTGAACATATGACTCATTTTGGGGACTGAACTTCTTCATACTGCACCCCAACTGCAGCATGCCTTTTCATTTTTCAGGTTCATCAACCTCAAAATGCACTTGAAAGCATTGCCCTGAAAGATGATGACACACTGTCATATGCCAACTATAAAGCATCCATGTGGATTGGGGAAAAAGTCTCATAGTGGTTTCAGAAAAGAAGTAGTAATTTGTCTCTTTCCCCTCTTCATGAATGCGCATTCACCTCTGCAATTCCAGTGAAACTATTAGGATGCAAGGGCACTAGTTTAAAATGCTTTGTCTGGTTTTTTAAACATATTGTTTGACTTTTGATAAAATATTCACTTTGTTATGGAATGCTCTTGATTATGGACCAGATAAGAATGTATAATTCACAAGACAGTGGCTTTTTTTTCCTGACTAACACTTCATATAGTATTTTTATTTTTAAAATTATAATAGATCACTGTGGGGCTACAATGTATTTAATCACAACAGCTTGAGTTTTATTTAATCATAGCAACTACACCAAGTGTCTTTATATTTGGGCGCCAGACAAGTTTTTTTTCACAGCAGATGTCTGTCCATACTTAGAGGAAAAGAATCTAAGCACAACCAGAGTCTGATACTGTTCTTGCATTTACTAGTTTTCACAGTGGTATAACTGCTGTGGTTTAACCCCAGCTGGCAACAGCACCACACAGCTGCTCACTCACTACTCTTTCTGCCCCCAGCGGGGAGGAGAATCAGAGAGAAAAGGTAAACCTTCTGGGTTGAGACAAGAACAGTTTCATAACTGAAACAAAATAAAATATAATACTATGATTGGTAATGAAAAGGAGAGAGGAATAAAACCCACGAGAAAGAAGTGATGCACAATACAACTTCTTACCGCCTCCTGACTGATGCCCAGACTGTCCCCAAGCAGTGATTGGCCTCCCGCAGCCAACTTGCCCAAATTTATATACCGGGCGTGATGTTCTAGGGTATGGAATACACCTTTGGACAGTGCAGGCCACCTGCTCCTGCCCATGCTCCCTCACAGCTTCTCGTGCACCAGCTGGCTGCTGGCAGCGCATGAGACACTGAGAAAGTCCTCAGTTTAGGGTAAGCACTACTTAGCAGCAACTAGAAATCTGTGTTATTCAAAGGATTCTCATATTAAATCCAAAACACTGCACTACACCAGCTGCTAAAGAAGACAATTAAGTCTATGCCAGCCAAAGCCAGGACAAAGCACTATGATGTCAACAAAACTCGCTTTGATTTACAACCATCATGTTGATGACAACTACTAAGAGGCAAAAGATACCACTAATTGATGACAGCAGAACTCCTGTTAGTGTGGATACAAATTGACTCTTCAAGCTTTAAGAGCCAAAGTAATTTTTTAGCAGTTCTTATCTCATTTATTTTGAAATACTAGTGCCAAGTATATCCTTATTTTAGTTACTTCCCAAGTATTTTGTCCTTCTCACCCCAAGAACTGCACAAATTTTCAGATGTAAACATTTATTCGCTTTACCACCCGTTCTGGTTGAGAAGTCCAAAGGAATTTTTGAAATGAGGAGTTTATGTGAGGTGAACATATGCTTTACGATATCTGCTCACAAAATATTTTTAATGCACACTAAAGGGGAGGCATTTGTTCTCAGCATTCCTGAAATGGTAGAATATCAAGATTTTATTTGAATTGTTCATTCAGCTTTCTTAGACAGCTTTGAAATCCACAACCTTGGAGCCCAAGTAGAGAGGAATACTTTGACACCTTTCCTTCTCTACAGCCTGCTAGAGTGGAAAATTCATAGAAGTATCTGAAGAAGCTTTGCCACTAATTTGTGGCAAGTAACAGTGTGTTTGTCCTTAGGCTGACATTGCTACTAGAGGCAATTAAATCACCAAGCACACAGTGTATGAGTGTAAAATTTAAAGTGCATGTGGTGCCACAGGCATTTTTAAGATAGTGTGTAAACAGAGACATGAACATGGCAAACAATTGAAATAATTTCAGCTATAAAATAACTTTAAAACACAGTTTTGCATGTAACTGGGCTGGAAATATGCATCATGCATAACAATAGCAATGACTGGTTTTCATTCTCACTTTTGCAATTTTTGCTTATATATTTGCCCATTTTGGTATAGTATGTAAAAAAATTTGCCTTGATACTCTCAGTGACCAAAAATCACTTATGTTTTTGCTTTTTGGTGTTAGTGCTGCAAAATTCAGAGAAGTTAAGTTATGTTTTCTCTGGTTTTTCTATGCTCTCACAGTTTTTCAGTAAGTGTAGTAAGGTCTTTCTGAGCCTCAGTTTCACCAACACTGAAAAACTGACACATAAGTTTTATCAGAAACAGGAAATATTCAGAAGGACACCAAAGAGGTATTGTATTTGCAATACACACAGCCACAAGAGACACCCAGACTCTTCAGCCAAGACCTTTCCCAATGCACTATGTGATAATATAAACAAATCATGTCTGATATCCTTGCTCTACTAATACGGACTGCACCAATACAAGGGCAAGACATCTAACAGTCAAGTCAAATCAAATTACCAGATGGTCCTTTCCTCACTTTAAATCTAAACTGACTAAAGCCATAACCCTAACTGGAAAATGTAACCAACAAAAGCTGAGTCTTTCTGGGCTTGTAAGTAAAACTTCCAACTAAATTAGTAAGAAATTTGCCTAACCAAAGCCATTGTAAGGAATTGAGAAGTTGCCCAAGGACATAAACACTGGAATGAAAATGCCAATGAGTTACACTCATAAACTGGATTTTATTACATACTTGGTTTTCTGATAGAACCCAAATTGTGTCTCAATAAGGGCATTCAGCTGTACTATATGCAGGATATATGAATGGCAGCAGAATCAGGAGATTGATTTCCATCTTTACTATTCATTAGGGAACTATGCATTATTACTTGCAATATATACTACAAGAGCTTAATGAGGCTTTTTTCTTTCATTGCTTACTGAAAAAATTGACACCAAAAAAACACAGGTGTGTCATACATGGCAGTGTGATGCAAAAGGGAGACAGTAGGGTGCAGAAGTGACACCAAAAAGGCAAAGGTCACTGGAATATAAAAGAGCATGATGAGAGCTATCAGTTTGAACCTATTAGAGGCACTGAAATGCAAGAGAAAGTGGGGGAATTATATTACAGTGTACAAAGTAATAATAACTGTGCCTTCATGTCTTAATACCCTCTTGTCCCAGCAGTCCTGACTTTCTAGGCAGCCCACTTCTCCACATTAACAGTAGTCATTTGGAGAGCAGCAAACGTGCCATTAGAAGCACTTTTACAAGTGTATATTCATCCACCAATTAGCTTAATGTGGCTGCTTTCTGCATATTTTCTATCCAGGCTTGCACAAATCTTATTAATATTTCCCCCTAGCGTTTTGACAGATTACCTTGTCATTATGCATCCTGGAGCCTTTTAAACAATATGGGTAAACTACTGTTTGCGAGGTTAATGACAATTATCCCCTAATTACTGCATAAGTCACTCAGTCCACTTTATCTCATAGGCAGGGTTCTGCTCTGTGTATCTGCCATTGTGTCACTGTAAATGAATCTTGTATAGCTATGTTTATCTGTCGTTGCCTTGTAAATTACACTGACAGAAGAATGAACAAATTACTGTGTATCATCACTTAAATACAGCTTCTGATAAAAAAATGTCCCACAAGCACAGTACTTGAATTTTACCCTGATCACAAGTAGTAAACACATATTGAATGTTTTGGGAGATATATTTAGACGTGGATGGGACACTGTGGTGGAAGAAGGTTCTGAAGTGGTAAGTCTAAGGGCATTAAAACAGAAGAACTATAGAAAGCTACACTAATAGTAATTCAATGATTACCTCCTGAGAACTCTTCTGTTAATTTAACAGTTGATAGATGAGCCAGTAATATTTTCCAAACAATCTCATATTCAGGGCTGTGCTGAATTCCACAATTTCTATTTCTATTGTTTCTGACTACAGCCACACAGGATTTTTTTTTTAGCTGAAAGATCCAAACAAATTTGGAAGAGAAGCAGCATTCATTAAACCACAAACAATGCTAATTTAATGCATACATTTCAGAACAATACCTGTATCAGGAGAGGAATGGAGAATAGGCAAATACCAGCTTCCTGGTAGATTCCATTTTCTGAGGCAACTTCAATGTCACAGATAAGAGTACTCTGTTGGTAGGACATCACTGTGACAGATATGTTTTGCTTTCAGAAAGAAGGTTGACTTGTTATTGCCCTGGATTCCTTCTTTCACCAAAGGTATCTCAGTGTCTTCAACCACAAGCGTCTACACAGCCAGTGCTCAGAGCCAAAATTAGCCTATGGTAAAGAACATTAAAACAACAGCTGCTTCTAAAAATAATACCTCTTCCTATATTAGTCTTGGGGAGGTAACCAATTCATAGTCCTAGGAACCACAGTCCTCTGTAAACAGTACAACAAAAACAGTGTATTTCCACTGTGTCTTGGGACGGTCCCTTCTTGAGTCAGAGAAAGCTTCTTAGTACTGGTTTTGTAATGCTGGCAAACATAGTAATTGCACAGTGTTAGCAATGAGGCTACACAGTAATACATATACTTTATGCACATCAGCAATACATTCATAGGTGATATATGCATTGATATCATAATGCCACATAATTACTTATTTAAAATTTATATTATTTTCCGCTATATTTTGTACATCTCCTCATTTTGTAAACGTTTCCATTCTATACATGTACTAAAATATGTTCAGCACCAGCTGCTGACCAATGTGGTACAAAAAAACCTGAAGCAAGGAAGAAAACATGCAAATTGGAGCAGAATTATGATTCCTGAATGGTAGCAATATAAGACTGTTTAAACTGATGTACAAGAAAAAGGAAATGTCAGAACCCTCCAAAATATGGTGATTATTTACGGCAATTCAGGAGGTTAGACCAATACTGAAAACCTTTTTATCAATGTAAAGTGTAAATTTCTTTTGTTGGGTTACGATAGTGTCACGTCTAGAAAGAACAGACAGACTGAAATGTAGCAAAATTACTGACATTATTGAAAATAACAGTGGTTTGAATGGAACACAGATGAGGGCAGCACCTTTGACCACGCTTTCAGTATAACTTGGAAGAAAAAGCTGTAGTGAAATGGTAAGAAAATGTAACAGCCATGACTGCCAGGGATAACTGAAAAGGCTGATCGATTTTGAGTAAGCACTACCTCAAGGGTTTTGGTCCCACTAGGATTGATCTTTGTGTCTGTCCTGTGCTCAGTCAATGCAACTTTCAGTAGGGTATCCACTGCAGAAATAAATGGAAGTGCCGCAGTAACCCTCCACCCTCTCTCTTAAGTATATTATTTTCTCTCTATGTTGCAGGAAAAAGAAACCAATAATGTGGTAGATGGTAAAATGCAACAGATGATTTAAAAGTTTAAGGACACAGAATGCTGTTATTTTAATGTACAATATTATTTGGAAAAAAATGTTTCTAAATTATTAATATTCTCTTTGAATTTTAAGCTTCTTTGGCCTCTGACCTTTGCTAATAGCAGAGAAACTGTCAAAAACATTACTGAAATTCAAAACAATTACAACAGTTGGGTTCTTTTGATCAGCTAGATGTCTTACCTTGTCATAAAATGAAATTAATTATACATATTGACAGTATGGATTGAATAGAAGAATAAGCAAGAGAATCCTAAATGTCGGAGAGTAACAAGCACTGTTTGCTGGTCTAACCCTTTACACATATAAATCTTTTTTCAAAACCCAATGGAAATTCTGATTGAGAAAATTCTTCCAACTTGAGCCATGCTGAGGCCTGTACCACCCTTCTCATTCTTCCATTCAAAGGGCCTTGTATCATATGATGTACACAAACACAGAAATAACCTTGGTTCTTCTGCAAATTTTGGGGTTTTTTTTGCAGCTCCAGATTTGCTATTTGAACTACAGATGCAAATTACCTAAATGCTTGGAAATACAAACAATCGAACCATGCCTATACTTAGTGTTTAAAGAAGGATCTAAAATATCAAACAGCAATCTCATAAACTACAAACCTTTGTCACCTGAAAACCAATATTTTTACATTTTTAATGCCTTTTCATAGAGAAATATCAGAGAAAGAAGTGGAGGTGGGTATCCTCAGGAAGCCAAAGCTTTAATCCTAGACTCACTCGCCACTTCTTGTGTACTCTGGACAAATCATCTCTCAGATCCTTGTTTTTAAAATGAAAATAGACAACATTTTCCCTTATTTTGTACTTTTAATGCAAAACATGCTGCAGACTTTGAAAGGCTGAAGTCCAGGGAGCACTACCCTATGACACTACATATAATATAGAATTTCATCCTGTCTGACCAACCTGATCTCCTTTTAAGACCAGGTGACCTGCCTGATGCATGGCTGTGACTGTTGTCTGCCTGGACTTCAGCAAAGCCTTTGGCACTGTCTCCCACAGCACTCTCCTGGAGAAGCTGGCAGTCCACGGCTTGGACAGGTGCACCTTTCTCTGGGTTAAAAACTGTCTGGATGGCCTGGCCCAGAGAGTGGTGGTGAATGGTGCTCATCCAGTTGGTGGCCAGTCCCTAGCAGTGTCCCACAGGGATCAGTGCTGGGCCCAGTCCTGTTTAATATCTTGACTGATGATTTGTGTGAGGAGATTGAGTGCACCCTCAGTGAACTCATGGGTGACACCAAGTTGGGTGCATGTGTTGATCTGCTGGACAGGAGAAGGACTCTGCAGAGCGATCTGGACAGGATGGAGAGATGGGCTGAGACCAACAGCATGACATTCAACAAGGCCAAGTGCTTAGTCCTGCACTTTAGCCACAACAATCCCCTGCAGTGCCACAGGCTTGGGGCAGGTGGCTGGGAAGCAGCCCAGCAGAAAAGGACCTGGGGGTGCTGGTGACAGCAGCTGAGCATGAGCCAGGCTGTGCTCAGGTGGCCAAGAAGGCTAATGGCATCCTGGCCTGTAGCAGCAATAGTGTGGCCAGTGAGACAGGAAAAGAATTGTCCCCCTGTCCTTGGCACTGGGGAGGCCACACCTCCAATCCTGTGCTCAGTTTTGGGCACCTCACAACAGGAAAGACATTTTGGTCCTGGAGCACCTCCAGAGAAGGGCAACAGATTTGGCAAAATGTCTGGGATTCCCGGCTACGAGAAGTGGCTGAGGGAGCTGGGGTTGCTTAGCCTGGAGAGGAGGAGGCTCAGGGGACACCTTATCACTCTCTACAACTGCCTGAGAGAGTGCAGGAAGGTGGAATTCCATCTCTTCTCTCAGACAACCAGTGACAGGACAAGAGGTCATAGCCTCAAGATGCACCAGGGAAGGTTCAGGTGGACAACAGGAGACATTTCTTCACTAAAAGAGGTGTCAGGCATTGGAATGGCCCAGAAGGTGGTAGAGTCACCACCCCTGGAAGTTTTCAAGGTATAACTGGATCTGGCACTTGGTGCCATGATCTAGTTAACAAGGGGGTGGTGATCAGTCAAAGGCTGGACTTGATCATCTCAGAGGTCTTTTCCAACCTAATTGATTCTGTGATTCTGTGATTCAAGGTAACCTCAGACAAACAGTATATTGTGAACTTGACCTGTCTTTATGAATATTCAAACAACTCTGCCCTACAGCAAGGTTTCAAATGAAGTGAGCTACAGAAGAATTGAAAAGACAGACTTAGAAAGTGCCTATCTAGAGAATCTCAGTAACATTCACACACCTTTTTTCAGTGGAGAACAGCGGGCCAACTATGGAAGGATTCACTTCTATGATATTGGGAGACGTTAGCTACCACCAGTCAATTAACACCTTTTCTAGCTCATCCTCTCAGAGAAAGACCTTTATTACACTACACTGCGATTGTTTCATTCATGCTTATTATGTTCAGAGCTTCCCAAGTGAAATAATTCTCAAATAAAAATACCAATCCCTCTTCCCCAAATGGACACCAATGGACTGTCATTAGATTACTTCCAGCACAGCAAATTCTGGAGGAAACAGCAGTGCTCATAGTTGCAAGTTTCTTTTGATAACTTTAAAAGCTGCCCTCTTACCCCAGGGGACAGACTCTGTCTAATACAGATGAGACTCCCCTGAACACAAATATTTGTTACAAAGCAAATAAAATGAATTATTTTCATAAAAAGAGAGCAGTAAGAATAGCTTGGCAAAATGCAAGCAAAAAGTTACTTTTAATGTCTTTGGCACATCTCCAGCTCTTAGAAACAGCATCCAAAGCTGGTCCAAGTGTGGCTGATAAAGCAGGCTTAGAGTTGCCTTTCAACTCTCACTTTTTAATAATAAAAAATCAATATATGGGGGATTACAACCTCTTGGTTTTGATTTTTAATATCAAAAACAAAAGATGACATGGTTATGGTGCGAAATTCAGGCCACAGCCATGATGATGCAAATATTTTATACCCTGTTTATTTACTGCACTCTACTGTGAGACTGAAATATATTATTAAAATAAATAAATGCTTTTATATATATATACACACACACACACACACACACACACACACACACACACACACACACACACACACACACACATATATATAAATAAATTATTTGCAAAGACAATGCTGAATATGCAGTCTGAAATCTAGAAAATTAAGAGATTCTACTTCTGATCTGAAATGTCCACTTTAAAATAAAACAAGGAGTACTCTGGATAGCAACATGTAAACAACTGTAATGCTCACATGGAGCTAAATGCATTGTGAATTACACTACACAGTGAAGACAAAGTATCATGGTGTACAAAATCACCAAGAAAATCTCTCAGCAATCACAGACTCCCTCAGCAGCTCCTCAGTGATGACAACATTTGAAATGAAATTGTTTAAACAGTTTTGTGAAGGATGTAAAACTCTCTATTTCATTGTTTGCAGGCAGACCAACTGAGCTTGGCTCAAACATGATCATAACACAGAAAACCTTGTATATTCAGGCCATATTCCTGCAATCTTTTAAAAAGGCAAATGGAAACTGAAGACTACAAGCCAATGTCAATTTGCCCACATAGGACAGTAAGGTCAGATCTCTATAGGGATTTGTAAAACTCACAGCAAACCGAGTTATAATTCATAACCATTTTAAAGCATACCTGTATGTCTTGCAGTCATCTTAGCAAGAAATGATCCCTGCCAAGTCATTAGAAATGCAATGCAGTATTGTTAGATGATCAACTCCTGGAATTGTTTTCTCAATTTTTTTCTTAGGTGAACTACAGAGTAATTAATTCAATTTGGTGAAGCTAAACAAGCAAGGTTACCTATAACATGGTTGTCTCAAACCACATGAGTTTGAAGAAGGGGACTGCACCTTCAAAAATCCATTAATCAAATCAAATTACTGTGCAGGATTCACCATAGGCACATCACAGCAGTGTGAGCATGTTTAGACAATTACATCGTGGCACACTCATAGCAGCAAGGACATAGCAAACAGCAGCAGCAGTAAGCCAGAACATGCAGAAATGCAGTGGCTTACACTTGTCCTTTCACTGATCTGAGGAAGCAAAAGCATTGAATATACACTCACACAAAGAAGGCACTATAGGTACTGCAGAACTTATGAACAACCTTTAACACAAGATGTAGTCAATCCAAGTTAAAATCAGGCTTTGTTTTTCCTTAAGTGCAGTTTTAAAAAATAACATAGGCAGACATAGGCAGACACATAATTAAGCTGTGTTTTCACAGCAACAGGACAGGTGAGGTTTGGAAAGAAGCAGTAAAAATCGTGTGTGAAAATCTGGAGGGATGATAAAGCAACAGCAAACTCCCTTTGCAATCAGTTATGCACCTCTTTTTCCTATTTTTCAACCAGAGCAACAAGACCTGTGGCTGAAGAACACCCACCTATAGTATAACCATCCATAAGTGAACCAGACTGGGCCGATGCCAGAACAGTAAAAGCAGCACTCAGTATTTTTTAAGCACTTTGTATTGTACAGAACCCTTTAAGGAAGATTGATTTCCATAAAGCCTCAATTCCATCTCGAGATACTGATGATGCCATAAACCACAAGAGTTTCTCCACTCAAAATCCTGCAGTGGAATTTCAGACTCACCACAAGAAACCCACGTATTAGCCAGGGCTCAAGGAATACAGGCACGTACTGCAAGGCATAGTGTTAGGTCAGCCACAGAATCGAAGAGCAATAAACTCAGGCAACAGCGTCTAGCTTTAAAATAATTGCACATCTATATGCACGTACACACATTTCATGCGTTTTGCCTATATTTTCTAGAGAATGCTACCTATTATTTAAAGTTTTTTATCATCTTTACTGCCCAGGTAAATGGTGTCTAGTCAAAGAACGTGAAGTAGAATTCCCTGAAAGAACTACAATCTTTTTCTTGGACTTTATTAGATCAGGATGTTTTGGTGCTTCTTTGTAGGGTATACAGTAGTTTTGATAGTTCTCTTCCATCACTTCATTTATCTGGCTTGCATTTTGTCTTGTAATTTGACTGCTATTATACTTGGAGTAGAAAATAAAAGGCCTTCTCCTTTCCTGTGCCATACAAGGCTTTGAAACAAGACAAAACTAATTGACAAAAGAAGGGAGAGGGAAGGGAAAATAAGATATTATGCCATGTTTAAGATAAACTTAAGAGAAAATTCAAGAGTCATGACCCACTCCATGTATTTTGAAATTAATTAATGTCGATATGATATTATTATAAGAAGAACCAGATTCATTTGGAGTACAAGCACAGAACTCACGACACTTGAACAGACACAACAGAACTCGCACTCTAATGACCCCTTCCACTACATCCAATCAACACATAAAAGCTGTTGTCTTAGTTTTCAAAATATACTTCTCAAAGCTGGTGATGAAGCCTTGGTGACGCACAGCTCAGCACAAGTGCGTAAGTGTCCCCTGAACCTCAGGTGTAGCTGCTTGTCAGGAATGCAGATGCTGGTGACATCTGCCTCACTGGGGACTGAGCGCTCCACTGATTCAATAAGGCTACACAAGTGCAACAGGCCTTGATGTCAGTTACATGGTTTTACATACCTACCATGTCAGTGGCTCTCAGCCTCCCTGGGAATTTATTCAGATATAAGTGTATTCAGCCCATAACAATGTCTTCTACCTGCCAGAAAGCTAGAAATATTCCCACCTTTTATGAATCTACAGTGCATGACTGCTAGTATTTTATATGTTGGATAGGGGAGGGAGAAAAAGAGAGAAAGAGAGAAGAGAGAAGAGGAAAGAAAAAGAGAAGGGGAAAGGATGGGGAGAGAGAATGGAGGAAGCAAAAGAAAACCAGGGAGAATTAGGGTGAAAAGGAGAGAAAGAGGAGATGGAGAGGACACTTTTCTATAATTTCGGTTTCATCTCCATTTTATCTATTTCTCTAAGAATAAATCCACTTACATACCTAACAACATTTATCCAAACACTGTTTCAAAAGTGCTGGAAGCGTAGAAAGCTGACTACCTAAACCACCGTGCTTAACCCATCCACTACTTTTTTTTTTAAAAGAGAGCATATTAAAAATTCCAAATTTCAAAAATTTAAATTTCTTGCACATTATACAAGCATCCAGTGCAACTACTTGCTGATGTAAAACTACACATATGCTTATGCAACTGAGACCTAAATCAGTTAATTTTTAGCAGAGACATAAAACACAGACAACAGGAAAGACATGAATGCTGAGATCAGATTAGGTTACTGTACACTTTGCATACTGAGGCTGGGTATCAACAGAAAAATGCTAAGGGCATTAGTGGCCTAAAATTTACCCATTATTCACTGATAAATTAATACATAGTGTTTTTACTGTATTACAGTCTCTTCTTCTTCTGTGGTCTTAATTCTGATATTGTCAGTAACAAAGACTAGCAAAGTGTATTATTAAGAGATGTTCCTTGTTTTTTTTTTTCCAACATCACTATATATCTATGACGCAAGACAAAATTAATTTGGAATAAGCTTATCTACCCAAAAATGTACCTTTTATCATTAACATTCCATCCAGATGTCCAAGCTTTATCAGATACTGATACAATGAGGCATCCAAGCATACTGTTTTTGCTGTTATTGTTCACAATAGGGAGATAAACTAAAAATAAGTCCTAATTTTAAGCAATAGCTGTAAAACATTGTCTTCACACAATCACCTCAAATTGTGCACTAATTAAGAAACTATGCAACTTTTTCCAAACATTTTACAAAAAAACTCTGATGAAATTGTACAATATTTCCAGTATCTATACGGACAACTTGGTAGCAGTGTAGGAATCTGGAATGCTTAGCAATACAATAGGAATGAAGTATCTTGGTATTGGCTCTCATGCACACACACCACGACCTAAGTGTGGAAATAGAGTGGTGACCGTAAATACCATTACCATTAGAAAGGCGATGTGGCAAGTGACACAGCAGTTAAAAATGTAACATTTTAAAAGTGAAAGAAAAGGAAAGTAACAATCTACTGTCAAAATTATGTAACATGAAAGAATTTTGTCAGGTTTTTATCAGTTTTGCTGACCACAATTTTGAGGGTATAGAAAGGACACACAGCTGTTTTCATCATGACTCAAAGACATACTCACGTTAGAAATCTAAAATGGTGAACATGCGTTTTTTGAAAGCACATCTAAAGTTTAAACACATAGGAATACATTTTGTATGATAAGTAGGCAGTGGGAACTAGTTTCATATATGCCTACAGAGTAAACTGACCCCTTTCCTCTTCCTTCCCAAGGTGAGATCCCTTTCAAAGTGTGAATCTTGATATTATTTCAGTGCTGTGCATTCATGATGTATAAGCATCACTTGCATTTTTGTGTGCATGTCAACAGAAAATAAGAACACTATGGCACTTATATGCTTTTTGTAAATTCCTCCAACTATTTTTTTTTAATTTTTTTTTTAATTTGCAAGCCCTAGGACAGATCTGGATCTGCTGAACAAATACATTAATTAAAAGGTTTGGCCCATAAAGGTGATAAAAGTGATATCAGTTAGAAATCTTACCCATGCTTGGTATTTTTTGTTGCCTTGATGTTTCATTTTTGATAGGTAGAATTACGGCATATGGTGAGCAGCAAATAATTTTATTCTCACTATTTTACTTAAATAATGCAGAACTGATTGAAAAAGAAATTGCAGAAATGTGAAGTGTGCAGTACTTTGCAGAATTTTATAACCTATTACATACCAGGGTGTATTGTTTTATAAGGTGTTTTTTCTAACAACCTCAATTTTTTGTTAAATAGTATTTACAGAACCTCAGAATAAATTCTTGTAATTTAGCTGAACTGAATAAAATTCCCTTCTCTAGCAACTATTGTTTTAAATTTAATTTAATAACTCACTTGTTAAGTATGATATTCCTTTTGGTTTAAATAAATAAGCAAGATATGATTTCTTCACAACTATAAGAAGTAAAGTGAGACTTCAAATATCATGTTAAACAACACATATTTAATTTAAAACAATGGATTTTGTCTTTTGTTCTGCAACTTAATTGTTAGATGAATGCAAATGGAAGAAAAGTTTCAAATAATCAAAATGTGTGTGCCTTAAGCCATAGGTGAACCATGCTCTGTCTCCATGAATATTTCTGAGGCAAAGCAGTACAATTGTATTCACTGAGGCCATCCATGTGTGTAAATGCATACTGGATTGGACCTTTCAGATCCTTGTTATTGTTTCTTCTGCTACCTGCCTGAACATGAATTTCACCAAATATTGCTAAATGAACTTATTTCCTTCCAGTGGATAAAGCAAGTAAACGAGAATGCCTAAACCTGATATTGGCTGATTGGTCTCCCTACAACAGCTTGTTCCTTGTTGTAACTAGGATTCATTTCAAGTATCTATTTTTTTTCTGGTAATATATTATTTGTGATGCAAAATAAATAAAACACTCTACAAACCCAGTAACTGAAACAAAAATTGGTATCAAATGGAATCAGTCATTTATGTGGCAAATGATTTATAGATATATTAGGGAGATATCCAGGATATAGTTCTCTGTGCAGACATAAAACAGAGTTTTATTTAGTATAGCATCTTTCAAACAAGCTGTATCCTAAAATGCTGCACAGACTTATATCCTAGTGTTAAGCTGATATTGTAAATAACAGCAGAGGGAGAAATTAACAGGCACAGGTAAAAGGAATGTTTTCAACTGAGACCTGAAAAGAAACAGAGATGCCAACAAGGCATAGACTATATCTAATAGCAAAAGCTAAAGAAAAAGAGGTTGTATGAGCCATGACAAGTAGCCTGTGGTGGGAGATAGAGGAAATAATTTGCTGATGAGCTGAGCCAGCAGAGAAAGGTCTAGGAATACAGTAGTCAAATTTTCCCAGCACACATAAAGAACTACAGTCTCTACTGAAGTAGACAAGACATATATGTGAGCATTCGAGACCAGAATTTGGCTCTCTCCTCTGAATTTGGCTTGTTGTCTGGTACAGATTGTGAACAATTCTGTCATCTTCAAAGGATCTCGAAATATTTTTCCAGTTTAACTGGGCTTTAAAACTGACTTTTGTGGATCAATCTGACTGAACAAAAGCATGCGTTACTGTTGTTTTGGTTTTGTTTGGTTTGGGTTGGTTTTTGTTATGAGCAACCACCTAGTCTATGGTATATTCTGAAGGGAATGATAAATTGATAAAAAGGGAAGGTTGCTCAGTATGACTGAAGTTTTTCTATGCACATGTAATAACAAAAGCAATGACACATGCTTGAACAAGTTGGCAAAAAATGATTCATTAAATATGACTGAAAAAGTCCCTGCCCTCAAGTTCAAATCCTGTAAAAGGTAATTCTTCAGTTATAGTCAGTGCAAGAATCATTCTGTCTCACAAAACTGTCACAGATTCTTACTAAAGCCACCTAAATCAGGAAACGAGTAGAAATTAAAGTTCTTAAATTAAATGGAAGCTAACAGAGGTTTAATTAAGTAGATACAGACAAAGCTTTCCTAGGTTTAGGGATTTTTTATTATGATGTTTAATACCACACCCTCCTTAGGTCATAGACAGCAATGCTTTTGAAAGAAATTTCCAGTTATTTCAAGGCTCACGATATGTTGCTATGGTGCATGCTGCCGAAGAGAATAAGCTAATGGGCTCTCTCTTTAATGTGATTAGAGCTATTATTGACATAATGCCAGAAGACGCAAAACCATTAGCATTACACTACAGCTCACTTCAGTCACTACTCAGATTTAGCATTTGATCCACAATTTTAATTTTGCTCTGCTCTATTCAGGGCTGCATTACACAAAATGCATAATTAAAAGCTGATGTGATTCTCTCTACTTCTCAAATTAAAAACATAGCAAACATTTGTAGTTCTAATCCACTAGAAATTAATAAATCAAACATTGTCTTTTATCCTCATTCCTCAGTGCAATTCAGGATTCATGTTGGGAATATTTTACAATGGAACAGAAAACTACACTGAGAGTCACTGCTCAAAAGGAAAGAACAGTGTCTAAAGCGTGTATTATACTGCTGTGAGAACCTGAAGGACAGCATAATACTGATAGCATCATGATTCCTAAAGTTATACCAGGAGATATTTCTCAATGTCATATTCCTATAAATTCCTACAATCTTTCATTTATTAGCTTTGGTCACTAAAGAGTAAAGTTAGGGGTGAGTTTTATTTTGAAAAGTCACACAGCTTTTGAATTTAGAATTTGCAAACTAAATACAGTAGCGCTAATCCTAAGGAAATTTACTAATTGGTTCATGTTGGAGATCAGCTCAATGATCATAGCACATAATTTCTCCTAAACACACAGATAGGTCTGCTAACAAGACTTGAGGCATACTGCACCCACCTTCTGCTGTCTGCCTGTTTTCCCAATTTCACTGTCAAACTGTTACATTATAAATGATGCAGGACAACTAATTGGATATGAGGCTAGAAGATTTCATCCCAGTTTAGTAGCAATGTATGCCAAGTGAAATAGCATTCACACTTTGCTTGCTCTTATTTCATCCCCAGATCTTTCCACAAGCAGTAGACATGAATGCAGCTTTTTTACTATAAAGTTAAATGTTGATAGTGCAGGTGGCAGCATTGGCTCAAAGCTTTATTTACATGATACAGGAAGAGGAGGATGAATCCTAAGGCTTTGGATTCAAATTACAGATGCAAATGTGCACATCTATAGAAAAAAGTACCAAGAGTACTGGATTTTATATAAATAGTAAAATATATATTTCAATAGCAACTAATTCTTAATTCAGAGTCAAAGCTAAACGTGTATTTTAAGTACTCTTCAGTGTTAAGAATTGTTTTAATACTTACCACTGCTCAGTTCCTTAAGCAATCCAACTGCTTATGATACAACTGTCATTTAAAGACAGCTTAAAATCTGTGTATTAAATGACTGGACTATTTTACAGCTAAGCAAAACCTGAAAACTTCATGTGGTTTTAAAATTTGAAATCTCCTAAACATTTGGTTGTTTTGCTTCAGCTGCAGCTTATCTATCTGTCATTTTTTGGCAATGGGAGTCTGGGTAGACACTGACCAAATGTTGACTAAAACTAGATAGCATCTTGAAAATCTTGCTATTTTATAGATCAGAAATAAAGATAATTTCACCTCATCTCTCACAAGCATCACAGCTGTAGAGTCCATTATTTTCCTCTGTTTTTTTTTTTCTTTTCTGCTTTAGTTGAACTGAAGATTTCTTTACTTAAATATTCCTATCTAGCACATACATATACTTACTGCTATTATTCAAGACTGATAGAATCCAAGTTGCTTTAGAGTTGTTTTCTAGTTGGGGTTTTTGTGTGTGTGTCTAAATAGTAGTGAAAATACTGGCAAATCATAGGTAAAGTTAATATAAAAGAGGAAATTTTCTTCTGAAAAACATCTAACAAGATATAAATAATTAATTCAAGTACGTATTAGGAAGTTAGGGGAAACAAACAATGAAGATACAGTTCATCAACATTCACATACAGTTGGCACTTCTAATCTAGGAAGAGTTCTTGACTTATGGTTTTGCTAAAGATTTTGCTAAATAATGACACGCTAAAATACCAGGAGTGAAATCTGGTCTTAATGAAGACAGTGGAAACAAGCGCACATCCTCGGACTTGCCTTGGATTAACACAGAACTCGAGCCCTTCTTGAGTCCAGGCCCAAACGCTCACTCTTCTACACAAACATAAACCATGCACACCCATTCCTCCTGCCCAAGTGCCATTCTGTTTCCTTGCAGAGAGCATACGTGGCAATTTTCAATGGGCCAAAATGGGTAGAAGTAGTCCTTCTGGGACCCTTCCAAAAAGGGATCAACATCAGAAGCACTCAGGTCTGATACCAATCGTTGTGTTTTCACCTGCTGTTAGGTCACCAAACACAGGACTTCAAAATTTAAGTTTTCTTAGTACTGTGCACAAGGGCTGGAAGACTTTCCCGACTAACTCACATTTTATTGATATATTTCCAAGTAAAAGGTCTCCATATACTACTTTATTTTCACTCAGTTTTAAAACTAGAATTTGCCGTGGCTTAATCAATAAAAATCTAATCTGTGTAGATTCAGATCTCTCATTATTCAAAAACACTAAAAATTCTGCAATTTTTCAGCTCATGCATTCCAGGAAAAGAAGTTATTATTTTCAAATTTTTATGTTTTACCCCCCATAATTATAAGGGGCAGCCATAGGGTTCCCACAGTAATTTGGATTGTAATTTTCCATATGAAGAGACTACTGGGTTTTGAAGGTATAAAAATCCTCTGATGTTTGAAGTCCTTATTGAAAATTCAAAAGAAAGTAATTTCCTCTACAAGGACACATGGTGGCAAATCCTCCAATGCTCCTTGTCCAAGTTGTACTGATATTTGTGTGCAAATAATGAGTACAAGGATGTATGCCAAATGTATTTACCCTTTCTCTGATAACAATCTTTACCATCATTACAGTCCATTTCCTTACCAGTATTGAATTAGTGGGTTTGGATAAATCTTCTGCCAAATGTATCATACAAAGCCAATTAGGAATTCTTAAAGGATCAAAAGCATCCTCTGGTCCCAATGAGTCTGTACCCACTGGCTGGCAATATGGCTAGTAAATATTTTAAAAGTAAAGCAATGAAAAGCAAAGCAATGAAGAAAAAATGAGTGTGATCTCTGGAATGAAATACCACGGTCAATAAGGCAAACGAGAGAGATTTATTTCAAAATCATGTTCTATCTCAGACTCACAACAGGCCTTGCTCTCTCAGTGAACCAGATTAGCTTAAATCAGGTCCAGTGCAGACCACAGACTGTGACTGTGTGTGAAGGAGAGGCGAGTCTGTGTGGATGGAGATGCCATACCTGAGCGATGGGCACAACCACATTACTGCTGCAGGAAAGGCAAAGAAAATGTCATCCAGCTCCTCCCTGACCAAAATAAGTCTAAATATCTTGAGATTTCATACAGGCAAAAAAATAACTATAGTATTGGCAAAGTGAATGGCAATGCAGATAAATAATAGATTAATTAACAAGAGATAAGTACAATTCAATAGTGTAATACTCTTCCTAAGCTGCATCCCCAGTTATCTCCGAACCGCAGTGGACTAATTGAATCCTAGAAGTGTCTCATAAGATAACGTATAAATATAATAGCAATACTGTAATTTATAAACTTTTTGTTCCTCATTCCTCTCCTTATTTTTGATTCTGCTATTGTACTTTCTTCACATTTCTTCAGCTGTATTCTGGCCACCAATTCCCTTGTACCAAGCAGAATGACTGACCGCACCTTCCTACACAAAATATATCTGATCTGAGACGCTCTTCCCAAAGTTGCCAGGATAGTCACAGAAATGTACCAAAATCAATAAAAATTGTGCACTCATTCATAAAATGGAGGGTAATCACAGTGCTTGACTGTATTATGGGGTGCTTCCATTCAACACCAATCTCCTTAAAGAGATCCCCCAATTGCTTGCATTTTGTTTAAAACAATAAAATTCTGCCAGCCATAGGAACTATGGAGGCTGAGGTGCATTTCTGTTCCATACCAGGAGAAAGGAGAAACGAGTAAGACTGGAAATAGGTGGAAGAGAAAAATACCTAAACTTAGAACACTCAGGCAGAAAGAGTTTAAATTGCACGCTTTTTCCTGGATGGTCTATTACTTACTCTCTGTTTTAATCCTTCAGTGAACATAGAATTTTCTGCCTAAAAACATCCTTTAATGCAAATTATAAGCTGAAAGAACTGTTAGATGTAATAAGTGCAGCTCATCTCTTGCACAGGTGAATTTTAGCTGAGGAAGCACAAAACCTAAATTAGCCACATGGATGCTGGTGGACTGTACAAGAGCATATTTTAAGTAAGCAAGCATGGTTTTGTATCACCAAGATGATATTATGTATTAAAATAAATCTGCTTTTGCAATAAGAAAAAAGAGCTTGTCACTTAGTATAAGGGAGAAGAAATACCATTCCTGGACTATTGACAGCTATCAGCTAAGCTAAGCAGAACGAGCTGAGCTCATAGATGAAGACACAGGTTAGTTTCATTCCACTACAGGGAACATAAAAGCATGATACTCTAATATTAGTAATGTGTGTGTGTATGTTTATACATCTTTATATGCTGAGAAGAACTAAGTGTAATGCATGAGGTGTGGCAGATTTTCAACTCTCCTGCCAGCCCTCTGTAAAGGGAAAGCTGTATAATGAATTGTTTTTTTGTTTAGAAAAAAATTAAGGGGAAATTAGTCACAGTGTTTGGTGATGACAAAAGGGAATTAACAACCCCCTCCCCCTCGCTTTCTCACAGGGCCTAAGAGCATTTTTCCATTGTAAATTCCCAGGATCTAAGTCACAATGTGTATGTGAATGTTTGGTGTCAGTGCAAGTTAGCAGTAAGGGAAAAAGGGAAAGTTCAAACTAACTACAGGCAAACTGGAATCAGACTCTGGGTAGGACCCTGCACCATCTGTGCTGTGCTCAACAGAAACCAATGCCACTGCGATGCAAGATGCAGCAGCCTGTCTGACAGGAATGGGACTCAAAGTGTGGGTGGGTATGAACTGTGGTGCAGTCAGCCACACTGAAATTGTCTGTGGTGACCTGCGGTATCTGCTGCTGTGCCTCACCTCTGAGGTTCTGCTGTCAAAATGTGTTGCCAGCCAGACTCCATTATGCCAGACCACTGGATCATGCTTATGAACACAGAAAAAGAGACCCCTAGCTTTAAATATCATCTCTGCAGGTGCACCACTAGTTCTCCATTGAGCAGAAATAAAAAACCCACAGCTTTATAATAAGACAGTAAAAAATCACACTTGACATGCAAAGAAAAGACAGTCCAGCACTAAGCTATTATCAGGATATATTTTACTAAAGGTTATGTTATTTTATGCTAGTAGCATATTGTTCACACTACACCAAATAGCAAGCTGGTATTCTGCTTTCTTAAAAAAACTATCCTTTTGAGATAATCTCCTTTAAGGTAGATAAAGTTATACATTAATTAACAATGAACTGTCCTTATAAAATGAGAAAAAAAGGCAAAACTCAAATCTCCATAATAGTTAATAAAGATTCCAATGTCTATTATCTTACAATATTAATTTTACAGAATCACAGAATTGTTAGGGTTGAAAGGGACCTCTGGAGATTACCCAGTCCAACCCCCTGCAACTGAAAAGTGTCCAAGTGGAGTACAAGTGTCTCCAGAGATGGAGACTCCACAACCTCCCCAGGCAGCCTGTTCCAATGCTCTGCCACCCTGAAGAAGTAAAGAAGTTCTTCCTCATGTTGAGGTGGAACTTTCTGTGCTTTAGTTTACAGCCATTACTCATGGTCCTGCCACTGGGCAGCACTGAAGAGTCTGGCCCCATCCTCCTGACAACCACCTTTGAGATATTTCTATCTATTGGTGAGATCCCCTCTCATTATACTCCAGACTAAACAGGCCCAGCTCCCACAGTCTCTCCTCATGGGAGATGCTCCAGACCCCTGATCATCCTTGTGGCTCTCCACCGGACCCTCTCCAGCAGTTCCTTGTCTCCCTTGTGCTGAGGAGCCCAGAACTGGACACAGCACTCCAGAGGTGCCTCACTAGGGCCGGGTAGAGGGGGAGGATCACCTCCCTCGATCTGCTGGCTACACTCTTCCCGATGCACCCAGGACACCATTGGCCCTCCTGGCCACAGGAGCACTGACGGCTCATGGACAATTTGGGACTCACCAGGAGTCCCAGGTCCTTCTCCACAGAGCTGCTCTGCAGGAGCTCAGCCCCAGCCTGCACTGGCACTTGGGGCTGCTCCTCCCCACGTGCAGGACCCGACACTTGCCCTTGTTGAACCTCATTAGGTTTCTCTCTGCCCACCCCTGCAGCTGATCAAGGTCCCACGGAATGGCAGCACAGCCTTCAGGTGGATCAGCCACTCGCCCAGTTTAGTGTCACCAGCAAACTTGCTGAGGGTGAGTTTGATCCCTTCTGCTAGGTCATGATAAACAAGCTGAATGAGACTGGACCCAATATTCATCCCTCGGGAACACCACTGACTGCAGGTCTCCATGTGGATTCTACTGGAGTAGAATTTCTCGTACTTATACATATTTACAAAATTATATATGTAAATTTATCAAAGTACTAACTTCTAATATATGTAGGTAGTCCTGTACTGACTCTACATCTGCATTGCTTTTAGCACAGGCACGCACAAATTCTGAGCTTCGGCCTCTGAATGTTGCCGTAATTGAAATTTAAGTATTAAAAAGCCCACAGACAGCTATGAAAAAAAATCTCCAGCAAGTTTTGTAATTAAAATCTGTTGTAAATTAGTTGTGTGGGACACTAAAAAAAAAAAGAGCTACAGAAAAGAGACTTCCAAAATGTTTTTTAAACCACAAAAACCAGTTAATGTAATAGGCAGGAAAAAGTGGATTTGTTGTATTGGAAGTAAAAGATCAGTCAATTGTAAGGAAATTACAGTAGTTCTGGTCTCAGATGGGTTTTCAGTAAGTTTGCAATGTATTGTACACAGGTCAAGGCTATTTGTTCTTACCCTAGATATACTTAAAAGGCCAGAAACACTAACCTGAAAGAGTGAAACTGTTTGCTACCATAATGCAATAAAATTATTTTAGTAACAACACAACCAACAAATCATAGAATATCGGATTTAATTCTTTACTTTAGTGTAGGTGATTGATGATGTGTCAATGTACATAGAGTACCTACATCTTTTGCAGTCTCTATATCTTCTCTCCTCTGCTCAATCAACTAGGTGATGAGACATGAATTTTTAGTGGCTGTAAAATGATGGTTTGTGGTCAGACTATAGGATTTGCTACTTCTGTTACACATTGGACATCAAAAAAAACCCCAAAAACCCAGTCAAAAACATGCTGAGAAGAACAAAGTAAAATATTTACTGCTGGCTGTTAAACTACATCCTTCAAGTTAAGGCTAATGTGCTTTCCAATATGGGAACATTACCAAGGGGTCAACATTACAGCATTAAAATTTTAGAAACCAGGACTCTCAGGAGCAGTCCATGGTCTTACAAGCAAAGGAACACAAATAGAGTGATGGAGCCACTGAACCACAAACAGTAGTTTTTAAGTGAAAAGTCATGCAAAGGTACAAGGGCCTCAGGTCTCTGGTGTAACAGGTACATCTATGTCTGCCTATCAGCTCACTCAAGTGCTATTAAAGGCCAACCAATCCATCTGAGTGGGCCCATTTGCTCCTTGCAGGTACAAATGGCTATTTGCTGTACATATGCGATTACACACTCACTTCCTTTGCCCTATGCTAACAGCATGTAAAACAAAAAAGTGCCATTTTATGTACACAAAGGCACTTATCTGGGGCCCTTGGGCTCTGAATACAAAGCACTCTGAATAGATTGATGGTACTGCGGTGGGGACAAACAGGAAATGGACAACTGTATTTCCCAGGTTAATAGCGTAATGATTCTCTATTACTAAAAAACTTGTGCACTTCACCACCTTTTGCTACTGATTTTTCCAGAGCAGAAAGATATGCTGTAATGGAAAGCAGAAAGATTCTATTCAGGCAAAGGATACCAAGAAAGTAAAAAGTGTTGGTGAGCAATTCTGGACTTTTATTCTGATTGCTGTTATATCTCTGCAGTTTCTGCTACTGCTGATTTAAATCCACCCAGGCACAACTTTCTTTTTTTTAATTTGTCTTTTTTAAATTCTTTTTTCTCTTAGCCTACAGTATAATACAATACAATACAATACAAAACAATACAATACAATACAATACATCAAACTTTTCTAGCAAAGGCTGTATTCTATCCAGAGCTTCCAGTTCTTTAAAAAATACACTTAAATGTAATTAGCAAAAGCTTAGGTGACACATATACTGGATGGAGTATTTCATCCACAAATCTCCAGAGACTTGTGACTGACTTGCATGCACCATAGCAGGTGTAGTGCATTTTACTGCTTGTATCTGCTCAGATCCCTGGTGAAAACTACAGGAAAGCAACTCATTTAAAAAAAAACAAACCAAAAAACCAAAAAACAAAAGAAACAGAATTCCCACACAATAATGACATCACTGTTTTCCTGCTTATCTCCAGCAAACACATAGTATTTTTCTCTTCAGAAAATTAATTCTGCACAGAAGAGCATCAAGACTATTAAGAGTGTCACTACATGTAACAAGTATGACTTGTGCTAAGATTCAGACTACACTTTTCAAAGAATAAGGCATTTATAGACCTTGCTACACAGACAGATTTTTTTCTCATCTTCCCTCAAATGCATTTGTTACTTAAATGAAAAATCAGTGTGAAAGGTACTTTTAGAAATATCTGTGTATCCTTGCCCTAAACACCAAAACCATCTCCCTACCAGGCAGTATTGATAAGACTAGGAATATAAACTCATAATTTGTGGGTTTTATTGTCCCTTTGTGACTCATACTCCAAACACCCAGGTAGTTCTCAGCATTTTGAAATTTGGCTTTATGTTAAATTTTGAACAGTATCTACCATTTTACACCTCAGAGCTCAGAGTAGGCAGCACAGTAGTTGGTGTACAGATGTGACAGAATGTTTTTATTCCAGAAAAAAAGCTCCTTGTTTTTGACACACTGGAAAATGTACAGCCAGAGAATGCTTGAGGCGAAGATGCCACACCAGCCTTACATCTGTCTGCTTTCATTTGTCTACAACTGTGCTTATAGATAAAACATGCCTTCCAGATGTCATCACAAGCAGTGTTCATATGCTGACTTCACTGAGATACTATTGTTTGCTGCCAGCATAACAGAGTTGTAAAACTAAAATATTTAAACTCTGCGCTACTCAACACAACTTTGAATGTCACACAGGATCTTATTTCAGGATTAATTAATGTACACCCCAATAAAATAATCATGTGTTTAAAAAAACAGAACTAGCTGGCATATACAGTATGCTGCCCTTTTTTCTTTTTTTAAATTCTTTTAAAGACACAGTTTGTGTTCCAGGAAATACAGTAGAGGTAAAAAAGCTGCCCACAAAGGAACAAAATATATACCCCAAACATTTTTGAAATGGGTGACTACATCTCTATAGCATAGCAACATTCTGTATCTTGCACATGTTTTAAACTATCTTGATTTTGTGGAAGGATTGTGACTGAAAACTAGGAGTTATATTTTAGAGGAATGTCTTCATCTACAGTGGTTGCAATTAAATCTGTACAGTTAAATCTATACATCATACCTAAACATTATATATTAAATCTACAGAATTCACTGGGTTTTTTTTCCTTTTTCATGTCTTGTGAACATTTCACAATCATTAATTACTTGCAATCACAAAACTTTGAAAGACTTCCCTGTAACTCTGTTATGGAACTTTTGTTCAACTACACTTCTAAGTTAAAACAGCATTAATTAAAAATTCACAGGGTTACATCCATATAACTACTTGTAGAGAAGAAACAGACATTTTCCCACACAAAGTTTTCTACTCTCTTGTCCAAAACCTTTAAACTGTTGAGAAATTTCTTTTGCCTAATTTGAAAACAATGGAAGTAAATATTTACCACTGAAAATATCTGTTTCACTTTTAGACATTTCTTGCTATTAATTAAATAATTATCTAGGTATCGTAAAATGTTTCATTTCATGACTTTTTGGAAAATTATTATGCTGAATCATGATATACAGTATTCCTATCACACCTTCATGAAAGTGATCAGGTATCTCTATATCTGAAAGTTTTGACTTATTAACTGTAGGAGAAGTATGGTATGTTTGCAAAGAACCACATGAAGTTTGTAAACTCTCCAGAACAAATTGTTTTGGAAGAGATTTCATTTATAAAGAGTAGAATGCAAGAGAAAGAGGACTGTAAAACATATTTGACTGTACATTTTGAAGGGTTTTTAAAATTTCTGCCTTGCTCAGGCTGGAAGAAACTGCATATGCAACTTGGTGGAATCCACAGATAATATTTCCAGCCCCCCCTAAATTTATGAGACAAATAATTTTTATTCAAGGAATTTATATAGTATTCCAACACACATTACGAAATCTGTGTGCTCTAAGGTTCATCTACCATGGGAAACTATAGGGTGTTATTTACCTAGTAAAATTGTATTGTACATGATCTACTGAAGGGTGAGCACAGCCACATGGCTTATCATGCATTGCCATTAGCATTAAATTCTCTTTCGCTTTTTTTTTTTCTTTAGAGCTCCTTTCACGAAAACCAACCATTAAAACAGTAATTTGGTCAAACAATAGAAATTGAGAATTCACCAGCTTCTATCAACAAAACTTAAAGAAAGCGACAGAAAAAATCAACCTTGCTACAACAAAATTAAGTGGGAAATTTAATCTCTTTTCATTGGTACTGACAAAGGACTGTGGTCACAATGCACACACAAGACTTCCCAATTTATTTTTTATTACAAATAAATCTAAATACAAATATTGGAGAGTGAAGACACTAAGACTGCTAGGATATGGAACTCCATGTATATTTCAGAACTTTGTATTCATCCACTAACAGTAAGAGCCATCTTGCATGTCTGCTTCAAAAGAATCCAGAGCATGCAACAGCTCTTGCTCCATCATGAAGAGCAGAGCTGATTCATTTTACTGTCTGGAATATCTTTCAACTGTTTTATTTACCTGCTCAAAAAAATTCACACCATGGTTCATAAAGCAAGCTATCAAGTAGCTTTCAGGGATTTCAGTAATTTCCAACTCCTTAATTTCCTTACTTGGTAATTGTAATTCTACAGGAAGAAAAAATATATTTTCTTGTGTTTATAAACATACACATGCACACATGCACATACATGGATGTATTTCCATACAGGAGTTGTAGGAAAGACTATTTGTAAATAACCTGTGAATGTCTTCACCTTTTCCTGGAATAGGTAAGTCCTACTTAAAGATACTATATTGCACTTTCTCTGCATTTCAGGGTTAAATCTTCACAGTTATCAAGTTATGTATACTTCTCGTTCAAAATCTTCACATAGTGCTTTTGATCTCAGGTCATCTCTCACAATTTTCTTCAAGCAAGAAACTCCAGATTGTACTCTTAAGCAGCAGTAAATATACACATCTGATTAGGGAAAGTAGTCACAGAAGAACTGGAGGAGCTTTCAGAGGGATAGACCTACATTATGCTTTACAACACCTGCTACCTGTTCTCCCCAGATAACAGTTTTCAAATTTTTCTTTTAGGGAGTTATAACAATCTAAATTAGGAGCTCAGTAATTTGCCCTCTTTAAAGCTCCATTTTAATGTCATTCTTCAAAACTTAAAAAATGTCATCGTTGTCAACAAGCTTTATTGTAGAAGCAACAGCATTTGGTCCAGAGAACATATTCTGCTTCATTTACAAGGACAAAGAAAGACCCAGTTGACCTGGAAATTGCCACAAGGAAATTGACAAGAATGTGGGCAGGTTAAGTTACCTTCTAAATAACTGCTGAAATCAGGAGGCAAAGACCTGAAGCGACATGCCTATCAAGTACTAGAACGTCTATCCCAAGATTACTATAAACTATATGGGAGAAAACTGAAAAAGGCCACAAAAGGCCTTAATTTAGGGTTCTAACCCCCACCAACAGCGAGCAAGACTTTAACTCTCAAGTATCTAAATCACTTTCAAAAATTAAACTCAAGTTCCCATTTACACCTTTTGGAAAATAATACAAAAGGACTCATTTACATAACCATCCATAAAAACTCTCCTCTAGAACTTGCAGATTGTACTTGTGAATTAAAAATTGAAGGGCAAAAAGTTTTATACTTTCTAGGCTGAAATTACTTCTTTCAATAGAAAGCAAAGAATGAAACAGAGGCAGAGTAGATCTGAGAACTCTGGAAAGAAATTCATACTTTCCAGGGTGACACAGAGCAGAAATACTTAGGCTCACATGTTGACTGCAAGCCACACATGTGCTTTTTGTCGTTGGCTTTTTAGCTGTGTGATATTGGTTTCTTCAGGTATCACTTCTAATTAAGAATCCACCCATTTCACACACCCCCCCCCCCCCCATTATTTCTTAGAGAACATTTGCCCTGCTGAGACACTCTTGTTTCTGGGAGCTCTGATGCAATACCACCCCTACCCATGCCTATTTGTGCTCCCTCTCATCTGTGAAACTGGATCCATTGTTCCTGTAAAATTTCTGACCTAAATATATTGTGGTTACACTTATTATACCTGTTTCATCCAGTCAGTGGACGTATTCACAGACTGCCTTGACTTACAGTTTCTAATGCTTTATCTAACGGCTTGTAAATCTGTCACACCCTTGATAACCTGTGCTCTTCTGTGAATGACTGCCTGTAAAAATACAAAGGTTCTGCAGCTGCAGTGAAATAATTTGTAGAAGGCAAAGTCCATGCTGGAGCCACAATGTCTTTCCCCTGCACACTGCCTGAAACATTCATATCTTTTCTGGAGATGATTTTGCTTAAGCCCTTTGAAAATAAATCATTCTCAAAAGCACTCAAGATTTCCCTGAAGACTTTGTAAGGCTTCCTGCTTCATAGGTTTCCATTCCTTTGCTGTAAGGCTAATGCATTTTAGGGATGTTTGTTCTGATGCAAAGCTAACTTACGAGTAAAAATAAACTACCAGCATTTATAATGCTGTTGGAAGGCAAAGAATGCCAAACACTAAACTTAAATTACCAGAGTTGGTAGTCGTTCCTTAATAACCTTCTCTTTAGACAGCTTTTGCTGTCTCAGTGGAAAAGACATTTAGTAGGACTGTAATGATGAACATTCCATCACTTAAAAAACCAGCAAAATCCCCAAACCTGCAATAGACTTACATGAAGAAAAAAATAATAATTTTACGGGATAAGATGATGGCACTCCACTTCCAGTTTGATGCATGAAACCAAAGGCGAATCATTGCCATTATTACTCAAGTGAGCTGTATGGTTATTACTCATAAGCCATCCTGTTTACCCTTCTGTGAACACTAGGAGCTACACTTAGCTTGTTTCAGATATGCCTGTCTACACAAAGATTTTACTAGTTTTCACAAAAATAAGTATTTACAAAAAAGAAAAAGTATTATCTAAAAAAAAAAACATTTTCCACAGAATATCTTACCTGCAAGGTCAGCAACTTCCTGATTAAAAAGCTATCATAATCTTAGCATATATTTATGTATGCAAAACAGTTAGTTGATTCTAAATTTTGCTCAGCAGACAGGGAATTAATAGTGAAGTGCTATTATTTCACACTGCACACAGAACTGCAAACAGAATTTTATTTTAGACATGTATTGGAGCACAATATCATTAACCCCCCTCCCCCCCCAATTTAACAATTCAGAAATTCTCATATATATTTTATAAAAATGTATGAGAGACCTAAAAACCATGGAGAGTCATAATTTCGAGTTGGCTCATTTGTTTCCATTTTATTACAGCACTACATGGTGGGTATCAGATTCTTCACAGAAAAAAGCATATTAAATCTTTATTCTAATCTGTTTTAGCAGAACTATGTTATAGCTTAATACTATTTTTTTCTGACTGATAAAATATCATTTAAATAAGACCAAAGAGAACTCTGAACCCCAACAGAGACCTATCCTGAAAAAACCCACGATAAGTATTACTTCAAGCTATCTTGAAGTTCTGCTTTATTGATAGGTAGGCTACTATATTCTACTTCCTTTTTTGGTCTCCAGCTGAATTAACTTCTTGCTGCAGGCCACCACACAACTAAAAATGCATTGTGTATATTGAGCTCCTTAATTTTTGACAGACTAGGCTTTTATTTGGGGCCCTATAATGAGGATATTGACAACTTTACTAAAGCTTGTCTGCACCTGCTTGAGTATATCTTTGCAGTAAGTTAAATGGTTGGGGCATACCACTGTGAGAAAGTGAAACAATCTGAGTAAATTATAGCCTTATACTATACCCTAGATACAGCCAAAATTAATTCCAGTCCTGTGTACCCCCTGCCACAATATCATCTTTTACTTCTAGCCATGGGAAGGTGGGGAGCATGGAGCACCAAAACTTCTCAGGCCTTGTCTCCTTTTCAGTGATACCAGAATTGATTTGCATATATACTTCTCTCTTCTGGAAAACAGGAATTTTTTGTATTGAAGAACACGTCTGTCCCAATTGACTTAATGAAAATGGGAACTACTGTCCCATGTACGTAGTCCTATACAACAAAATGACAAAACAAAGAACATACAGGCATGTGTTTTCCACTGCCCGTGGTATCTCATGGCCTGTCCTGGTCCTATAGATATTTCCCCCCAAAAATTGATATGTCTTCTTAAGCTCTTCTGTAATTGTGGAGACAGGAAGAACTTTAAAGGAAAGGGAAATAAGGGCTCAGGCCAAGTCAATTCTGCAGAATGCAGGTCTCTTTCTAATCTTTATCTCTTTCTAATCTGTGTGGAAAAGCCACAGCACCGGCTGTGAATCAGTTTTCCTTTCTAACACATTGAAATAAATACATGACATTGTGCAAGATTGTTCTTCCTCATCTTTTTTGGTTTAATTTCATTCATTTAATTTCATTCATTTATTGTTCTTATTTACTGATTGCTATACACAGCCCACTTGGCTGTTTCGGGGAACAATTTACAGACTAAAATCCTCACTCCAAATCTTATTCATTTTGAATTTCATTTGCTCTGTCATCTAGTATTCTCAGAATGGCTAAGCTACAACCTAATTCTTTCATTTACCTGCATATTTTTGTCTACAGAGCCACCTGCAGATCTGTCCTTTTTGTATGGAATCAGAAACCAGCGATCAGCTATCCCCTCGTGCTCTAAATTCAAAGAACTTTGTCTTGGTGTAGGTTTCAAAAAGGAAAAAAAGAATTAGTAACTCCTCAAAAGTCATAATTATTGCTCAAAAGCAAGTATAAAAAATTAGTGCAAGATTCATATTTACATGTTTACTGAAATATGAAAATCTGAAGACTTGTGAGAGAAGCCAGTATGCCAAAGAGGCATTTCTCAGGCATTCCAGGTTTAAAATAATAGCATTACCATACAGCACTGTCTGAGGATTTAATGTCAGTTTGCAGGTTTACTGCACAAGTGCTTCACGGTTTCCTAGCAGAATATGGTAAATCTTAGTTCAAGTCAACTTTCAGGCAAATTTGGACAGATCCTAGGTAACTATTACTGCCAGCAAGACACAAAAGATGTTGTTATTTAAACAACCCAAAGTAATCCACTGTACCACTGAGCATGATGAAAGTTCTTCTTTGGATGGCTCTTTTTTACTGTTTCTACTGCTGTTTAAATGTCTAAAATACCTGCAAAATCATGAAATTAGATTAATTAAGTAAATCCTTTTCAACTATTTTTTTTCCAGAATGACATGGACAATTAAAAATTCCCACCAAAAATATGCCATCCTGTCCAGTTCAAGACTTGCACAAGCACAAAATTAGGTGGGAGAAACTTAGGAAAGTTCTGGTTTAGAATTTTCTTCCCATTTCTCAGAAGAAATAAAAAAAGTATTAAAGAAAGGACTTAAAAATCCTGACTAGTCCCTAGCTACTCTGACAAAGGAAATCTGGGGCTCTGAAAGGAATTTATTAGGACTACAAAAGAAAAAACCTATCATCATTAACCAAAGCAACCTAAGAGAAATCAGGGTATTAGTTAACTGGAGGCACCTAACTCAGGTGATCTCCATTGTCTCTCCACAATTTTGGCAATCAAAACTCCAGCTGTAGTATCTGAGTTAGGTGCCTAAAGCCAGCAATGTGAACATCCCATGACTCTCCATCACAGCGATTTAATTTCAATGGAATTTGGTTGCTTAATTCCATTAAAATCCTTCAAAGATCCAATTTTAAGTTCTCTAATTAGCCAGACACCCATGAAAATTCTCCAGGTTTTATTAGAGCATTGTGGGGTACACTCTGGCAATCCTTCTGGAAGACACACGATTGTCGAGATCTCTTTCTAAATTAAAGCACAGCTTGGTAAAATGAGGGTGAGAAGGCTTTACATACAGCATTGGCATGCAGGCAGGCCATTCACACCCTAGGTAACAAAGTCAGATTTTTCTGTTCTGCAGTGTTCTCAGATGTAGTGTATTTGAAGCCTTAAATACAAAACCTAAAAAGAAAAAACTCAAGCACCACAATTTTGCTGTCTGTATTAGTCAAGAGAAGGGGACAATTATTAAGGAACGGGAGTGACAATTATTAAGTTGGGTAGAAAGAGGGAGCAGAAACATCACCCTGAGAGTATGTGAGTCTCTGAAATTACACTTTTTCTTAGTTATACACTGACAGTTTTCTTGACAGAAGAAAACATTTGCAAATAGAAAAAGGCATCTTCACCTGCGAGAAATAGATAATTTCTCCAAAGAAAAAACTTTTAGTGTGAAATTACTGCCTGTATAACGACTTCTGCTCTGTGGGCTGAATGTGGTAACCCAAAACAAAAGGTTGTTTATATGCACTGTCCAAAGTAAAGAAAAAATATATATTTTAACTTTTTTTTTTCTCCTACTGATCCATTTTTTTGTACTACTCAATTTGTAATTTGTGCCAACTTTATCACTTTATCATATATTCACAGGCAACCGCAGTATCTCCCCAATCATTTTGTAAGACAGTTACTCTTCACCACACATTTATAGGGAAGAGGCTTGAATGCTACAAAGGCCTCCACCAACGGAAATGTAAATCCTGCACGATGCTTGAAATACTGCTGTCTCTGGTTGCAAAGGTTATGGTGGTGAAGCTGAGACAGAAGCTCAAGTATTAATACATTCTGTGCCTGGAAGGATCCACTGTAGTTTGCTAAACTACATATGGGCATAATACAGCCCATTTCTCTTACAGTTCACCCAGAAGAAGAGATGGTCTTCTCCAGTCTCAAGGCAAAATGCACAGGTAATTACAAAATGGCAGCAACAAAATGAGAAATTTGGTAGAAAAATAATGCTGCTTTAGATGGATGTAATATGTGTTTTCAACTTCACATTTCTGCACAGTCAAAAAAAATGCCCTCAGAAACTTAAAATCTGGTCACTGGAATAATAGTGCAACACAGCTTTTCTATATGAACTTTTAAAACACAATACAACACACTATTTCAATGACAAATAAAATGGGCAGGCACCTTCTTGATAATTACATGATCCCCTGAGCCATGTTAATACAGGAATCTTATCACAAAACAGCAAAATCCCTTCAGCAGTCAATAAATTTTATATGCATATGTTTGTTACATCTGGATTGGTAAATAACAATATATGATTTATATTATCCTCAGAATGAGCAAATGGGTAATTTAGTAATGCATTTTGCCACTGCCGTGCTATGTCTATATATGCACCAACAGTACTGTCTGTATAAATATTTAAGTGCCATTATTAATCAATTAAACTGGCCGATCTATGTGCCAGTAATATATTCTATAGTTTTTAATATATCAATAAGCCAACAAAATCCATTTAGAGGGAAGCTTATTAATATCTGTGGGTTTTATCCAGAAAGAGAATTCCAACAGTTTCAAGTTGAGCTGTCTAGAAAGGGATGTACCAGAATATTCAATTAGGAAGCACAGAAGGAACTTTTCCAATAGCCTATGAATAGGAAAGCCCTTTTGGTTTCTCTGAACACTTCTCTAATTAAGGGCAAAGGTGGTATGCAAGTCAAACCACATTTCTGATTAACATTGTTGTGCCAAATTATGTGTTTAAAAAAGGCATTTTTGGAAAGCAAAACTTCTCACAGTTTGAAAAATCCAACCTCCAACATAATACAAAAAAACCCTTATGCTTCTGAGTAAACAAGGAAAAATTGAAGAGGAATTCACTCTTTTTGCTGCTTTAGTCACATTTCACAGAAGAAAACTCACTATTGAATTTCAGGTCAAGAGAATTACCAAAAAGACAAATAGAAGTGAAGATACTTGTGGTCTTTGGCCTCAATCATGAACTGACATCTTAAGAGGTAGATAGTTATGACACTTAAAAATTTAAAACCATAAATGCTTTGGTTAATCTGGGATGTGTGAATTCAGTAAGTAATACTGGTATTAACTGCTACTGTAACACACATCAACATATTCAAGACTGAAATTTTTTTTTATTTTCCAGCTTTAGTTTTTCTGAATGCTTGCTGATTTCCATCAGAGAAGGAGGCACTGAAACACAATGGAATGTTATCAGTTTATCAGAACTAAAATTGTCCTTGAAATTTCATATGATGAACAGTTTAAAGAATCTCTGTTCAAATAATGGCTAATCCATCAAGTAAAAAATCCCACTTTCCTGGAATTCCTTTTTATACATATAACATTCACAGTGTTTAACATTTGACAATTTAAAAAAAAAAAGAAAAAGAACAGTGGTTTTACAGTTATAAAATCTTGGCCATTCTGTCATAATTCTCACCATGTGTGAAATATGCTGGTGTTAAAAAACAAATGTTCTATTGCCAGTTGTGTTTTTGAAAAGCAAGCAGCTTTATGCAACACACGACAGTGATTTTCCAGCAACAGTTTGACAGAGCATGGGCCCCGTAGTTGAAATTTTTTGCTCTAATCTTTGTTTATAGTAGAAGTAAATAATCCAAACAAAGAACATTCCACTATGCAGGGCTGATGGCTTTGTGATAAGGCAGAGCCTGGCACGAATGACAGAGCCAGCAGTCTATTGAGGTAAAAAACAGCACTCTGATAAGTAAAGCTGTCTTCTGATTTATAGACCTTAAGTTGACTTTTTAACCCTGGAATCATGAAAATCTGCACCATTCAAAGGCCTGTGAAGAAAGGCATGTTAAAAAAAAAAAAAAAAAAAAGAAAAACTTAAAAAAAATTTAAAAAAAAAAAACTGTTGTGGCTAAGATGCTACTTTTATCCCTAGAAAATCACCTTAAACCTGAATTTTAAATATACTACATGTAAGAACATTTCCTAATGATAAATTTTTGTATTGGACACAGAACTTCTAAAAGAACATTTGAAAAACAAAACCATTTAAGATCAATCCTTTCTTTGTTTACACAGAAATAAATGGGCTTGAAAAAATAATGAATATTTATCTTGCAAAATTTAGAGATGATGTCAGATACAACATGATACATGGCCTTTGGTGTCAGTCATGTCTTCAGTATACAAGTCCTGAGAGACTCTGGTCCTCAGGCAGATTGAAAAGACTTTCAGTTCTTCCGTACAGTATTTCCAATAGTTAATTCAATTGTTAATATTTAATAGCAAACAGCCCTGAGAACTGCTGCAACCCTTTTCCAAAGAGCTCCTAAATGCAGAAGACAGTTATATATTTGCATATATGAATAATCACTTAATAAACAATGTTATTTGATTTTCAACTCTCCCCCCAGCATTCAATATATGGATAAGTAGACTCTTGCTCTCAGAATTCACGTGACTTTTTGACCAGTGGACCTGTACAATTAAACGTACAGCCCTGCTACAGTCTCAGTATCTGAAACTGGTGTTTGCCAATTCTTTTTCCAGTCTGTTTTATTAGCTGACAGACACCTGTACTTCATAAGACATGAGAGGTAGCTTATATATTCGTAAATTGGGATTTGTGTACTGTGTTTGAAAGGAAAAAAAAGACATGTAAGGATAGTTAATAAACAGTGCCACAACATCAAAGTTACATTCTGGAAATGAAACTATGAATTTTCAGGGCATCAAACTCTAGCATGACAAAAATCCACACAACTTAGGTACTTGAATTACAACACCCTAGTTCCCAAATGCAAATATGCTCATACACAGACTATCTCAATTAAATCCACCTTTAGGTCTATGAAAATTTCAAGGCATCTCAGAAAATTTTCCATGTGATTCAATCTGTGAAAATTAAGCATTTTTCCAGTGCAATCAGATACCAAGACTAGAAACCATCCCAAAACCCTGTAATTTCTACAAGACCTACTGCATAGTTCAACATCATACTACACCTGTGCCTAAGTTTCTTCTGTAATGCCTGGGTCACATTTAAAAGGGTCCTGGGCACTGAGAGAGGACTTGCTCCTCTTTCTGCAGGCTTTTCATAATGATCATAATGTAATAGGCTTCACTCAAGACATATTTCCTTCCCAAATACAATTTCACAGGAGAGGTGGTGAAAGAAATCCCGAGATGTGGTCCCTTCTGATTTTCTATAAGCCTGCTGTAGACGGACAAGTCATTGCAATCTTAAGTCATGTCAGACCAGGAATGGAAAGCTGACGTGTTCGTCTCAGAGCCACTGTGTTTTTCAGTGCTGCCTATAGTTCACTAGTAAGTTCAGGAGCTTTTTATTAACAGAATTTTAAGTACAAATGTTTCATATTTTAGAACACAATTTTAATGATCATTAATATTTAAACTACTAAAAACTCCTTACCAATATTTTGGCCAACTAAAATAATTGACCAAACTTTTAATTATAAAACTTAACCACCTGAAAGCGCCGCCTCCCTTTCAAAGACTATTTCTGTTTGCCATCTGAGTATCTGCACATGGCAGTTATCCATTGAAAGGTAATGTTACCCTGCCTATAAAACTTTTTCTCCTTTTTTTTTTTTTTTTTTTTTTGAGACGGTATATTCTTTCAGTTCTGTGTAGTTTTGTTGAAAGAATCAGAACCAAATACATTCTTTGCAAAATTATCTGTCCCCTTCAATGTATCTAACTTTGATTTGGTACAGCACAGAAGATCAGCAGTCAGCAAAGCAAAGTTAGGCATGAGGATTTCTCTGTTCTTCATAATCTAACATAGCCTTTAATAAGCCAATATAGTTAAAGCCTGTGAATTTATTTCAGCACATGAACGTAGAGGTTTTAGTAAGGTTTTACTAAATAATTTAATTTTACATAAGCAGAAAACAGTTCTTTCACTAGCATAGGATGATTAAGATGTATGCAAATTAAAACAATGTAAGGCAAGGTATTATATAATTGAATGTTATCTTCTATGGATTTATAGGTCCAACTATTAAATACAGAATCTATGTGCAAAGCCTCTATGACACAGTTTTGATGTAGGAAAAATGGTAAGACAGGATTTCTTCATCAAGATGCTATGCTGCTCCAAAAAAAAAGTGCAAAACTTTTTTTAATAGGGAGACCTTCTTCGTTTCTAAGATTTGGTACCTCAAAAAGAACCATATTCAATTTTTATGAAACCCTCCAAACCCCACAAGCTATCAAGAAGCCAAAGACTACATACAATTTCAGGTGTACCAGTTTAATTTAAGTGGAGCACCAGTGAAAAAAAAAAAAATCACTCAGTATTTGTTAAATTTCCTACTATTTAAAAAAATTATTTCAGTAATGTCTTTTTTTTTTCTCAGATATCAAAATAAAGGCATTAAATTATGCTATGATAGGACAGATTTCCACATGACTTTTGGAACAGTGAAAACAAAAACCAAAGAGAGAAAATAGCAAAAAACAAAACAAAACAAAACAAAACAAAACAAAGCAAAACAAAACAAACAACCCCCCCAACCAACCAAAAACAAAACAAAACAAGGAAACCCCAAAAACAAACAACCAACAACAACAAAAAACAAACAACCCCAAAAACAACAACAACAAAAACCCAGTAGAAAGAGCAGTAGCCACTTGAAGTAAAGTAAGTAAAAGGACAGCTTGTGCCCAGTATTTTGGAAGAAATTGTTCAGGAACAGCTCATCCATGTGAAAGTCTGAGTCATATAAGGCTGCAAAGGTCAGTGAGACCTCTGGTGATCAAGTCAGTAAGCACCAGCCACACATGCTAGATTGTCTTGAAGTAAAATTAAAGTGTAGACACCACTAAGCCTGTTATTTATACACAACAAGAAACACAGAGCTTCTTTTGTTATAATACCTCCACTGCACTGCTTTCCTATTGTTCTCCTACACTCTCCCACAACTCCGAAAATAAGTAGTTCTCAGAGACTTATCATAATATTGTGAAACAAAAAATGCAATGTCTGACCCTCAGCTGATACCAGGAGCTATGACTTTGAAGGTGATCATATTAAAAATGTTGAAAACTTCCTGTTGCAAGCATCTGTTTCATTTTGCCTGCCTTGAGCATGTTTGCGCTGAGCTTCTGGCCTCTGCCAAGTGTCAGTTTCAGGCTGATTAGTAATAGCTACTGCAGTAGTAGAAGTAGTAGTAAAAGGTCCAGTATTTATTTCTTGTTACTGACTGAAAAATTTTTATGAACATTGCCAGGATGTTCCTTGTGGTACCTGTGAAAACCAGCTCAAGTATTGTGAAGCCAGGACAGAAATCTATTTGCACACGCTTTGCAGCATCATGTTAGAACTCTGGAACTACATTCCCTAAAGCTTCAATCTGAATTGAAGGTGCACCAGCCTGATGTGGCTGAGGCTGAGAAGACAGTTCTTTGCAAATGTTTGTTCTTATAGCTCAAAAGAGAAAACTAATGACTGCAAGGGAGAAGAGATTTCTGGCAGATACAGAGACCAGAGGCTCAGATCGACATCTGTCAGGTAGAAAATAGGACTGGAAAAGGGCACTAGTGGTGGGGATGGTGAGTTCAGCAGGAGATTCCGTATGTGGTTTACCCCATGAACAAGACAGAAGAGATGCCAGGGGCAGGAAAGAGACATAACTCCGATGGAACAGAACTGCATTGTGGCTCTGAAGGTTCCTCTATACAAATGGACCATGAGCATAAGAATTTCTTGTACCTTCCTTTAAAAACCAAGGTTTTTATTATGGAGATGTTAATTCTGCCCAGCCATGCACACAGTTATGGCATTTCTCCCCTTGTAAGGCTCTTGGTAGAGCTTCAGATTGTTCCTGTTATGATTGCTCCTTTCTCTGTGATTCAGGTAAATAGTGGCAATATTGGGATGAAGTGTATTTAGAGTAACATTCTTCTCTCCTAATACCTACAACTTAAAGAACCTGGTGGGATAGACTCCTGTTCATGTCAGTACAGAAAATGCGGTATTGCTAGATCATCACTCAAACTATCATTTTATGCATCCACTGCAGGATAACAGAAATTTCATTACAGAAGGATCAGGTTTCCCTGACGAGAAAAGAAATCTACATGATCAGTTCATGTGGAAGGACTATCACGTACATCTCCAGTGTCAGGCAAGCTGAACTGAGATCCTTAGAATGGAATGGGAAGGTCTGCAAAATGCTCACAACTGACATAAACCAAACTCTGAATGGACCAAATATTACACCATTTTATGTTTCCTGAAGATCTGGTAAAATCAACATAAATGAAGGGGCCAAAATATTTCTAAGACATCTTTTACAACTCTTTTCTTACCGGGTGGAAATAAAACTCCCTATTTAAGGAAGGAGGGGAAAATATATGTTCACTGTTTTGGAACTATCTATTTCCTACCTATTTCAGTGATTAATACAGAAAAGACCAAAAGTAAACCAGTACTTTTGTTACAGAGGTTAGATCATGAAGCAGAGGAATTCCCAGAACCACACATTAGAAGGACAAAACAAATACTGAATAGCCCCTATTGACAAGAAAACAAACAAACAAAGGAAAACCAACAAAAAACAAACAAACAAACAAACAAACTATAAACACCAACACACACGCACACACCCCCCCCTTCCCCCCAGCATGTGCTCATGGAATCAAGAAACACATCATGCAGGTTTGCCCAAGGGCAGGGCATTGAAGCTAATACGCAATCTCAGGTACAGAATTTCCTGGCTACTGGAAAACAATTTGAGCATACTGTAATTGTGCTTTGTGTGATACTTGCATACTAAACAGGCTGCATGTATATATATTTTGTATAACTTTCAAGGATGGGTTGCAGGTTTTAGATGAAATATGAAGCAGAAGAATTTCAAGAAATAGCCATTAGCAGCCCAAACAAATTTTGTTGCCAAGTAACTTCAAAGTATTGCCTGTGGTTCTTTCTCTGGTGTTATTTATGGCATCTCCATCAGCCTGTATACTATTGAAGCAAAAGAACTCACTTAGTGTATGAAATGTTAACACAAGGGGATACTTGTATGGCATGTTTGTGATACTTAATGCCAGTATTAAACATTCTCTTTTTCAGAAGTCAACATGTGCAGTTTTCCAAATTCTTTGCCTATTCCCTTTGTCTTCTACATTCAATTACTTCTGCGAGGAAGATAATTAGATCACACAAAAGCTAGGTGTTTCATCTGATTTCTAAAACTAGAAGTTCCTCATTAACCCTTTAAAAACACAGTTGTGTCAATACCTACACCCCCTTTCCCCTGCCACCCAATTACCGTACCTTAAGTATTTTACACTACTTCCCCTCTACCTGCTTTTTTCTCCTAAGAAAAACTCCTGATCTTCTGGTTTATTGAATATGGTCACCACAAAATAAATTATTATGAAATACATTTATCTGAAATTATTTTCAGGTAGAGAAGGAATCTTGATTCTTTCCAACGCCTGCTTTCTTAGGCCAGCTGTATTTTTACAGATGCTTCTCCTGCTCTATCAAGTTTAGTTACAAGGATAAGGTGAGGCTAAATGTTGTCAGGTAGAAAACAAAATAAGAAGTCCCGATTTTTGAGACTTTACCGCAGAGTAATAATTATTTGAAAATTCCTCCTAGTCTCTTTGTATTTTATTTTTTATCTTTTAAAAAATTAATCTGTGATGCTCGCCACACTGGTAGCGTTTTCATAAGTTGACTATTTCCTTTATCAGAAAAAAAGTTTTAAGGTCTTATACCTCCCTTTCCCTTTCTTAGCCAAAGCTGCAATCCAACACCTCTTTTCCCCTCTGAACCCTTTCCCAAAAGCAAGAACTGCAGGTGAAACTATGGAAGAAACACCTTTGAATGCCTAAAAAAATGGTGGCAAAAATAATGCAAATCCAGGTCTGTGGTTCTCCTTAGGCAGAAGATCTTTAATTCTGAAAGGGAAAAGGAATTTTGGCTAACAGGCATCTTTGGATATATTTAACTCCTTTTCAAGGCTTGATAAGGAGTCTTGGCCCCAAGTCTAAGTAAAAATGGAATATTTTCACTAATTTTTTCATTCAGTCTTGTGTGCCCTAGTGTAAACTTATTTTATTGAAGAACTAAGAATTTGCTCTTGCACTCCTGTAGTTCTCCATAGATATCATTAAATGTGGAAAAAAAAAAAACTTTGCAGACACTTCTGCAAAGAGCTATGGGGCTGCCAGCATGTTGGAGAGGCGCAAAACATATCATAAAATAATGCCAATTGCAAAACCAATTACCCTTCCCATTTCCCTCCTTTGCTCTCCCTTCCCCTTTTTACTGAATAATTACACTGGACAGGCAGTTGACACTCTTGGGCTGAATTGAAAGATTAGTTAATCAATAAAACCATTTCACTTCTTCAGGTTTTATATGTGGATCACTTGACAGCTCAGTTCCTTACCAAATGTAGCTCCAAGCATCCCAACCCATGCTCCCTGTCAATGAAAACAGTTGCCAGCACCCCCAGGTTGCCGCTTCTGGATTGTTGCAGAAGTGACTAAGACAGGATCGGACATATGGTATCAAGCAAAAGAGCTGTACCCCGTCCACTAATTCTCTTCTGCTTCGGGTTGGAAAGCAGACCAACAAGAACAAACCTCTCTTTTTTAATGTCCTTCCTCACAGGGTAGTATTATTAAAAAACAAACAAACAAACAAATATACAACCCCCTAAAAATGGCGGTAAATCAGGAAAAACGAATATGCAGGTTGATGACTGTAGGCAACAAGGGGAAAAAACACAGAAGAACTTTACCAGAGACTGAAAGGAGCTGAGTTAGTGACAAGAGAATGCAAGAAAAGAAAAAATGCTAACAAGTGCCCTGTTAAAAGTGATGGTGGAAAATTATCTGTGAGATGATGTCATGGCCCTCAGAATCTCATTTTTTTCAATTTTATATGCTGGGCTGAAGATCTTGTAGAGAAGTGGCTCACTCATTAGATCCAGACTTGGCTAGACTGCAGAAGCCACCTGTATTTTTAAAATAGAGCACCAAGGTGTTCAATTATCAACACAATCTCAATTTTATAATCAAGGCTTTGTTTTCCCAAGTCAAGTTCTCTGTGTTCATTTAAAAGAAAAAAAAAAAAAAAAAAAGAAAAAAAAAAAAAAAAAAAAGAAGAAAAAAAAAAAAAAGAAAGAAATAAAAAGGTTGAAAAGCTTTAATTCCAGACACTGCAGGAAACTTTTTTCTGAATCGAAGCATCTAACTTTTTTGAGGGTCACTTACCACCATTAGGAAAGACTGAAACAAAAAGTCATGTGCAAAGCCTAACTACCTCACCATGTGGCCAAATAAGCTTGATTCTCATCTTGCAGTGATTAATGGAACTTGATTGATTTCAGGAACTCTTCTCTTTCACTCTGGAACAGCTACTATTGTTTATTCTGACTCGAAACAAACCCAAAAAAACCTTACACTGAGATGGCTGACTTGACTCTTACTACATGCCACAAAGTAATTCAGTTCCTTTGAACTGATTTGGATGTCCATTACTTCAGCATAAGCTCAGGAATATTAAAGGACAATGAAATGTAAAATGAACTTACAGTTGGAAACAAGATCTTCACACAACAGAATTTAAAAGCTTTTTTTTAAGTGGACTTAAGATCTGATACAATGGCACTGGAAAAGATTCAGAAATCTCGGCACAATGTCGTGTCTTGATTTTCTGTTACAGTGACATTTGACTGATTTACATTCTTCTTTTGGATTTTGCTCTAACCAGCACCTTTATTATGTGACCTTTATTCTGGATGGCCTCCAAGGTACTATATACAATAGCTGCTTCCACACCACTACCTCAGCTACAAGCCAGCTGACTTCTGTGCTAATTGCAGGATTTGAAACTTCCTTTCCTCTACAAAGTTCCAATTAAGAGCCAAGTATTTAGAGTAGGTCTAGTCTGTGTTTCTAACTTTTATTCTGAAGAAAATGTTGCAGCCAGTTTTCTGCTCAGGGAGACAATTTAGCATTGACACAGTTAAAATACTCTCTAGGAGTGTGTAGTAAGGAGCAGCAAAACCAAAAACGCATGAAATGGAGTACTGCTATCAGAAACGCTAGCTATTTGCAGAATTCTTATGTCAACAGGACCAGTAAACAAGTGTTAATATTTCTAGTGGAAGGAGCATCTGTGGGGAATTCAATGTAGTTAGCTGCACAGAGCAAAGAATCAGATCGGAGAGGGAATTGTGTCAGTTCTGGCGTGTCGGCAGTATGTGGCTGTCAGGAGTGTGAAATGGAGCTGCTTCAAAGCTGAGTAGGCTGTGACCTGAATGCTGCATGTCCATGCACTCAGTGTGAGAGGATCAATGACAGCATTTGCAGGGCTCTAGTCATCCCCTCTGCTAATGAAAGCAGTCCTGAAAGGCAAAATGCAGGGCCTCTAGGCAGCCTAAAGCCTAGCATTAGCTGAGTTTGTTATAAGCTTGGCTGGCGAGTTCACTGAGTACCAAAGGCCCCCTCCTCTGTTCCTCTATCCCACCAACTCCCCCCGGCTGTCTGTTTAGTGTCACTCAGCTGGGATGGATCCCGTTAAAGATCTGACGCTTAGCAAGGACTCAGAGGTGTCTGGAACGCCTGCCTCTAATCATAAACACCACAGCTGGCAATGATGTGGTTGAGGAAAAAAAATCACCTTGATCCAGCAGCACACATTCCCTTTGATGTTTCTGCAGTGAGTTCACTGCCCAGAGAAAAAGGTACTGCTTTAAAAAAAAATCAGGCTTGACATTCTCAAATCATAACCATATGACTCTCAATTCCAAGCTTAAAAAACCCCACAACCCAATCCCAGGAAAACACAACATTTTGTTCTGAGAAACTCAGGGAAGAAGCATCTGACAATGATAACATGAAACAGGTTTGGAAGATAATGGCAGTTTGAGAAGAAAACACTTCCAAAAAATTCAGACTGCCACTACCAAAAATGGAAGAAGCCTTCTGCCAAAGATTGCAAACTGTGGTGACCTCAAGCAAGAGACTGTAGCTGATTCAAGGGAAAAATGAAACTTTTCAAAGACAACATTGCTTGTGCTCTGCCACTGTTTATAAGTGCCTTATGCCCTCTTGCCTTTCGGGGTGGCCTGGTAAATACAAGAGCTCTTCTGTATTTTACAATCCTCTGCCACAAATTTCTGTTAAATATTCAACCCTGTGAGCATGATTTTAAAATTTTTACCCAGTCAGTTTACAAAGAGAATCGTGAATCCAGGGCGAAAAGCTTATTATTTACTGTAGGTTTTTTTGCACTGTTTCATATATGGTCATGAAACATCCAAATGCCCTATTTATTTTAATACTGCTTGGATTTCTTGATAGAAAAACAACACTCTTTTTCTTGCCTTGATTTCTTTCTAGACACAGAGTGCTACATATAACATTTTTTAAAAATCTGGGAGAACAGTTTTGTTGCCTGACACATTCATGCTACTGCTTCCTTATCCTATGCCATCTATTCTAACACAGATAAAGGGCTTCAGTTAAACAATCCTAACTCAGTATACAGTCTAATTTTCATTATTCACAGAAGGGAGCATTACAATTAATAATGAAACTCTTTTGAAGCCTATATGAGGAAAATGGCATGCTAGACACACTGATGCAGAGACTTATTTACTAGGTACAGAAAGAAAAATGCAGAATTAACTTTGAAAAAGTCTCTAAAAATGCATCTTCAGAATTTGCCCCTGTTTGCACATTTAAATACCTAGCATTTTTGCACGGAAAATGAACAGCTGGCACAGCAGCAACTGCAAATAGTCATTTAGGGGTATTCAAGCATGTTTTTTGTCTTTCTGGATGTTTTTCTAAAATGTCCTTTTTCATGATTTCATATTACCCACAAGGTTTACTTTCTTGTCCAGATAAAAAGGCCTGGTTACATTCCCTCAGAATCAAAAACAATATTAGCAGCCATTCCCTAATGAGAAAACAAACAACAACTCCATCACCTTTGGTATTAATATGCTCTGTTTGCTAGTGAGGCTCAAACTGATCAGAGCCATCCTGACAAAACTAAAGCAGAGATGTGACATCTCATATACAAAACACAGAGCTTAAAAGTGAGTGTAAATTGAACTACCATGTCATGGCTGGAAAATCTGGGAGCTGTATTCCAAACCTACATGAGGTTTCACAGGCTGTTTGTGCTGACAGCCTTCCCTGCAATTCTCTCAAATGCTGCAGATTCAGACAAGATTCAGATTTATGAAGTTTATGTACTGTTCTACAGTGGCGCGTGTGTTCATGTGTATGTGAAAGACAGGGAAGCTAATTCAGCTGGGTTATGAAACATCAGCAATTTACATACCCCTATATGGCAATTTTTCTCTTACACCGTATGTAAGCAAAATACAACTAAATAATAGCCAAGATCTGCAGCCCTAGTGACACTTAAAAGGATGCGAGGAAATGACACAATTCTGTCTTATTTCCTTGTGCACTGATCTCTTATTTTCAACCAGAAAAATATTAAAATCGGTGTCAGAAAACTGTTACCAACATACTGTTATAAATACAGGTTAATTGATTTAAAAAAAACAAACAAAAAACAAACAAACAAACAAAGGCAACTAAAAAAAAATTTAAAAAATAAGTATTTCCTCAAACCTTGTGAAGAACTATGGATTTTACTGCAATGGCAGTTGTTTACCTCTGTACAGGCAAGAGTTCAGGAGGTGAGAGTCAAGATATGCATCTGATTCTTCAAGGAAAATCAGAGCTATCCCTCCAGTCTGCTCCCCTATTGCAATTTCTTTATGAATAATTCTGAGCTTACTGGCAAAGTCTATTATAAAATTCCTCCTTTTTCCCTATTCTTACATGACTCTCAAACATCACAGGATGAGAATAATGAGAAATCAGTCTAATCACTAATATGGTTTTACTGCAAGAAATATTTTTTTGCCTTCCATATTTTAATGCGAGAAAATCAGTGTGGAAATGTTACTTATGAGAAGCATTCCCCCAATGAAAATTCCCCCATAAGAGAATTCTGTAATATATATATTTCCTACAGCTTCATTTTACAGATCAGATTTAAAAATATTTTGATTACATGTTCTTTCATAATGACTAAAAAAGACAAAAATAAACAAACAAACAAAAAGCCAGAGCCAAACACTTCCCTGGTCACAAATGGATGTGTTTCAAGGAAGTCTAAAAAATTAGTCCATTATGGTCTTAGTTTGACCAGATAACGAGGACTGCCATCTAAGAGAAGCAAAAGAAAACAGAAGTTTGGTTCTAGATCGTGGTTTTCATGCTTATACTACAATGAATATAACTGAGCTGAAGACAAGTGAAATATCGTATGACTGTGCCTAAAATGCATGTGGCCTCCACCTGTCGCATCAACTGCACCGGCCTTCAGCTCATCTTACCAGCACCTAACTCTTACACATTGCTTTACTGCTCTGCTATAAAATACGGCACATTATCTTATAAAAGGAAGCTATTTTAATTCATATGCACCAAAAATGTGCATCATGATGACTTGTTACCTGACTTGAATTGCTAAATGTCTTAGATTCCATGTAACTGGCAAAGCGGGTATGCAAAACATTGGACCTGTACAAAATTCCAGGATGAGTTAGCAGTTCAATCAGAAAAAAAAAAAAACGCTTTATAGCACTTACAAGGCTGCAGTTCAAAGATGCCTTCAGCCCTTCATTTCTAAACCAAAGTCCATTTCTAAACTAAAGTCCAAAGCTGCCTTCAGACAGCTCACTCACAACATGACAGAGGAGGTTCCACCTCACACCAACTCTCTTGTGACCCCTCCAGATGAACCAGGAGAGAAATTGACAAGCTACAACGGCATTCTCAGATGAAGGGAGGCTGGCTGGCTGGAGAGCTTAGGATGAGACACACAGGTCAAACAGAAGTCTTCAGGGATTCAAAAGCTCATGTTTCCTGCACCACTCCTCTTTTAAAGAGTGCAATGAATTCTGTCAAATTAAAGTGCTCAAGTCCTTCCATTTATTTTACTTTTATGAGATGTAAATCTAAACTTGATTTAGAATTAATTGCACAAGTGATTATAAAGCATTTAACTTGGGAACAACCGTAAGTTCCTGGCACTGAAGTCTGATTGGTTCAGATCCTTACTCACAAGAAACTCTCTATTTACTAATCACAACACAGTTCATGTGGAGGAGGAAGAGTTACAGAGCTAGAACAGAAACCACACCACTGTGGCAAGCCCTCCACAGCTTTTTTGTTTCTCCTGCTCTTGAAACAAACAGCCTCCAGTTGCTTTGTTTCTTTGCTGATTTTGGAAGCCTCATTGGGAACTTAATTTTTGTGCATACATAGTCTTCACAACACTTTCCAAAACTTCATTGCCCACGTTCATTCTACGGCTTCTGCAGAATGCAAACGCTGCTTGCAGAATGGCCTCACCAAGTGGGTACTGGAGTAGTTTATGCTTCATGAAGTTTTCTCAAGGTTTTGCATTTTGGGTGTTTTTTTTAAAGAGGTGATTGAAAACAGAAAGGAAAAGCCTGGTTTTCTTTTTTTTTTCTCTTTCTTTTTTTTTTTTTTCTTCTCCTTTAATACTCTTATTCTGAGACCATGTATGACAATACCTCTTGGAAAATTGCTCCTGTCCAATAACATGCTCAAAGTACTCCTTTGCCAGAGGCATTCACTCATTATATAAATCAAACAAGCATACAAAAACAGACAAAAAGTGACTGGTAATGCCCAGTGAATTTCTGTGCTCAGCTAAGATGATTTGGTGCATTGCATGCAGATGTCAGGTATTTTTATAAAGAGCTCCATTGTGCAGGGCCCCACTACTCCTCCATCGCTCCCAGCACTCCCTTAAAAGGGGGGCGGTGGGCAGACAACCATTCCAGCTGGGCTTGGAACCTCGTCTGAGTCAGGAAAACCACAGCTCATAAGCAAAGAGGAAGCATAATGTTCTACAAGGACAAAACATTAGCAAAAATGTCACTCAGCCCCAGTTCCACATGTTGGCTGCCACGGCCTCTTCCTCCTAGCATGCCCGATTGATATAAATTCCATCTGCTCAGCAGCCAAGTGACAGAGAAGAAATACCGGCATCTGGTCTCTATTGCTGTCGGGTTTTTGTTCCATGTTAGACCTTAGCTAGAAACATATGAAGAAATGAAGGTGCTGGCAAGCGACTAAAAGGCTGCACTGGCACAAATGAGACTTTCTGATACTTTTCACACTTCACTCTGGATTTTTACAGGGAAAAAGGTGGAGGAGACTTGATAAACTGAGTCTGGAGAGCCAATGGGCCTGGAGGTCATTTGGTGTTTCTAACTTTTTTTTGAGTTTTTAAAATTGTAAAGCAAAACAATTTTTTTTTTTAACACAACAGAAGGTAATGAAGTCACACAAGAATGTTGCTCTTCAGCTAGGCTTTTTTTCTTCTTCTCTTAAACATCCACTGGTTTGGATCTGATCCACAAGCACTTTATATTCTCCTGAGAAGCAGCTGGAAAGTGCCAAACCACTAACTTTTTTTCTTTTTAACCCCACTGTGTCCAGCAGAAAGCAAGTGCTTCAAACCAAAGAGAGAGAGCACTAGAACAAACCAGTAATATGCATTACTGTCTGAGATGTGATGCCTGAGTGCTTTTCGAGAGCAGCTCCTGAAGAGCTAGGGAAGACTGTGAGTAATTGTGATTGCATGTGTGTGAGTGTACATTCAAAGATTTCTTTGAGGAATGACTCAAAGGTGCAAGAAAAAATAAAGGTGTGACAGAGAGGAATGTAAAAAAGAAAATTAATTGGTAATAAAATTGGGGACAGACACAACTGGACAGAAAACAACTGAAGCCAAAAACTTAGGAAGACATTTTGTACCTAAAGAGATCCACAAAACAACACAGGATAGCTAGTCTGCAGCAAGGCAAAAATATATCTAAAATGGAAAGTGAAATCTAAATATTCCAAATCAATATAGAATTTCATTTTATTAGAATAAAAAATAGTGTTCCATTAGTCTTTGATGCCTCCAACCCTTGCTGGTCTCATGATTCCCCCTGCAGTACAGCGTCCTTCTCTTTTGTGTGACAGGACCACAAACTGACAGAAAGAAATGAAGCGAGTGAACAGCTATCAGAACGACATTATAACACCAATGAGAGAGAACACATGTAAGAGAAGAGCTCTCAAGAACATATAAATATATAATAGAGCCCTGGAACACTTAATAATTAATTGTGAGGAAGAAGCTTTTATTTCAACAAAAAGAAAGGCTTCCAACCAGCAACCCCATGAGAGTGGAACAGTCCGGTATATTGATGCCGAAAAGGCAGCTCCATGCCAATTCTTGAAAAGGTGAAGTTCCTCTTTCATACTTGGCCAGGATCACATCAACAGCACTGTCTGCACTGCATCCTCAAATAAAGTCTGAAGCAGTACCTGCCTTCTGTGGTGATTCTCTGCCTGCAGTGGAATTACTCCCAGTGACTTCAATGGGTTTTGCACTTAAAGAAGTAAAGACAGCAATCTAGTTTACCTCGTAAGGTAATGAGTATTACAAGATCCCATAATTAGGGGTAAAATATTCCACTGTTGGTTCACCTCACTGAAGTGTTACTTTAGGGAAGTTAGTTCTGCTAATTTGGTGTTCCTCACTGGAAATTATTACTCATTTGTAACCTAGATGAAAAGTCTTAAGTACACATGTGAATAATCAGTGGTGCTCATCGATTAATAATGCGCCTCCATACAATAGGTGATTTAGACTATTACAAACAGTTTGAAGGGAGCATTTCACCTTCAGTCTCTCTGCATAGGATGCCTCGTGCCTCAATGTAAGAGCTGTCATTTAATCACCACTCAAACAAAATTTGCATGGGCACTTTCTGCCGGTAATGCCTTTCTCAAGGCATCCCCAAAGTGCCACTCCTGCAGAAAAGTTCTGACTTTTACTGATTTATTGGAAGGCCAGGTTGGATTGGGTCCTGGACAACCAGTCTGAGTGCAAGATGTCCCTGCCTATAGCAAGTATCCTTCCAAGTAACTTTACATTAGCAAATAATTCAAGCTCACTATTCCAAACAGCACTATAATAACATAAATACAGCTGTTAAATGGTGCAAGTTGCTTTGCTCCAGTTTCTATTTAGGAAATAAGTAAAGGAGAAACTGTCTTTATCCAACAGCTCCAAAACTAATGTAGCAACTACCTATGCATCACTTCAGAGGATGTCTCCAAAGCACAACCCATGTTCATGGGACGTGACTCTTTTTTGCTTTGACCCTCATGATTTCCTGTTCACAGACTGCACCATACCTACAGTAAGTTCCTTCTGCACAAGAGGATCAGGTAACAGTAAGTTCCCCAGCCAGAGCTTCTAGGAAAGGAAGCATATTATTCTCAAAAGGAAGTATTCTGTTATGCAGAGTAACAGAATAAAAATGTAACCCTCTACAACAAGGTGGCAACCCAAGTCACTTTTATCTTCCCTCCCATTCCCCTATATAAGCAGTTGATATAGAGTCTCAGTCGTCTTTATGTACACATTTCTGGAGGGTGGACATCACTGAGGGTATTACCACGATAAAAATAAAAGAGTAAGACAAAACTTTTAGCATTAAATAGATATGTGCACATAATTACTACCTATAATGGTTCAGGCTAACTCCAGGGTTACCCTTTCCGTGAAATCAACATGGCTGAGTGAGACCTGACTTAAGACAGTTTGTTAGGTGTCTCACTGTCTGCAGCAGACAATATTATACTTCCCAAAGGCAAGGCTTGGCGTGCAGTCAGCGATGAGAGGGGACAATTGAGCTGCCTAACGCTGGAACCCATCAGCGCAATTTCCCGCAAGTCAGGAATATGAAACAGCACAGCTGCTGGGATGAGTGAATAGCTGAAGGAGCTTATGTGAGCATCAATAGCAGGCCTGAGTAGTGCTCCACTGTGAATGACAAGTGATGGGCCAAATCACTGGGGAGCTACCGATGAGTTATTAATGGTGACAGGTACACTACCTGGGAGACAGGTTGAGAGGGGAAAAAGATTATTTATAAGCGAATAGTTAACAGCTGTACCCACTGCTAAGCATTACATGGATGCCACAAACTGTAGAATTCAAATCTTGGGTTATTCAAGCACGAACAACTGCCTGTCACCAAACTGCAACGCATCGGTACAAATTAAGCTGGGAGAGACGAGACAAGGCTGGAACGATGCCTTGCTCAAGTAGGCAATGTCATCACAGAGTGCAGATAAGAGCGAGAGAAGGGCTGAGATAACCATGAGGTGAAATATGGTTCTTAATAATAATGATGAATTTGCAAGAACAGCTTTTTAATTTTTCCTGAGGGCTTTTGGAAGAGAACAGATGCTGAATATGTCCTGTACTGACACAAATAAATGGGGGGAAAATATAATAAGCAAAAGAAATATTTTCAAAGAAATTTTCTTTTGAAATGAGAAGTAATATATTTCTATTGTGGAGATAATTTCTTCTATCTCCAGCCCCCTCCCAAGTTTGAAAGCCACATTGTCAAGCTTATAATGTAATGTTCTTACAATACCTACAATAATACAGTCACCTAGTTTTTTCCCAAAGGAATGAAGTATTGTAGTACTGAGTATATTATGAATGGCCTAAACAAAAATCTTTCTACTCTATTTCTCTTGGAGAATCCTGCACTAAGAGAAGCAGGGAAAACAAACCAAATACAACCCCAAAACAATAAAAAAACTCCATACACACAAACACACACCCCCCCCCCCTCAGGATTTTGGAAATGTTTTCATAATGTGAACATAATAATGGAAGAAACTGGTTTTGAGTCCTTTCCTATTCCACTGCAAAGATATGTCTCTGCAGAAAATGTTTATATACAAGAAAAAACTAAGAAATAATTTGATGCTTTTTTTTTTTTTTTTTTTTTTTTTTGTGGTGGTCTTTTAATGCAGTAGAGCAGTCAAATACCTGCAAGACCAGCCAGATGCCAAGACAATAAGCAGGTGGTTCGCTGACTTCTAGGTTTGTACAAAGCACAGGCTGGAAATTGTGCACTACATATCTGATCAGAGACACCTTTTACCTGGAATAAAATGTGCCAAATGAGTAATCTTAAAAAAGAGAGAGAAAAAGGATGAGGAAAAGCATTAACAAACGAAATGCTTAAGCTCTAAAATTCAGTTTTTCATGAAATACAGTCTCACGCAGACTGCAAAATGGTAAGAAAAACAGAGGGCTAGTCAGCAACAGCTGGGTTCCTCCAAGGTGGAGGGAGAAAACTGTTTATATCTATGGTTACTGCCTCTTCTCATTTCTATGCCATAGGGACACTGTGCTCTTGCATGCTCTGGAGGAGGGAGATATGTGAGCCAGAAAAGGTTCACACTTCAAAAAGCTTCTAAGGCTTTAAAATATAAAGGCAGAAACTGATTCAGCATTGTAACTGTTTTCAGGATTTAGTCCAAACCTTTCAGTTCAAGCATTCCAAATGAAAATCACTAAAAGGCAAATAGTCCTCTGCATGTGTGTGTTGGGGGTGGATGTGATATTAGTCAAGCTTACTCATTACTTGCTTTCTGATATCCATAACATTTAATTATTTCTCCTTTTCTGTTTCACTCTGCTTCTTATGGAAAGATGCTATGATTCCTCAGTGTCTGAACTTTACACATTGTGAATCAATACTTAAATATATAGTCAAAGCAAGTGAGACAGATATATTTTATCTTAACAATTGATCGTTAAAGTATTTTTATTAAATACTATGCTTTGTGGAAACTGCTTTTCACACAACTTTTGGACATAAAAGAAACACAACATCATTTTTAAAGGTTTAGTAAGAGATTCAGGAACTGAACATAAGTTGAATTTGGCATTAGTAGCCTCCTTAAAATACTACACTGATATCCCCAGATATTGATTAAATCCTTGTATCCCTTCCATCCCACTTTTAATTTTTTTTGATGCTTAAAAGTCACATACTAGAGGAGCTGGTCTAAAGGCATAGGAAACCTAAGTCAAATTTCACAGAGTGAAATTTGAAAAGTTAATTCCCTATGCTTTGCTGTCAAAAAGCATGGAATTTACAGTGAGCAAGGTGAGCTTAGTTTTGATCTCTACATTTCAATTAAACACTGCCTTTCTGCACAAGTTTTTCCATTGGTTACAAGCAGTTTGCCTCTAAATGACAATTTTCTTTCTTGTATTCATAGATGGAAATTGAAATACCAATTTCTTTAATTTTTCTTTAGGACTAGGTCTATGAATTTAGAAGCATGTGTTTTGATACCCAAGTTTACATGGAGATATCAGTGCCTGTTGCTATCATGCCCAAAAAGAAAAATTGTAGCTTACTTTTAAAAACTGTAAATGCAAAAAAAAGAACTTCAAAGTTTTGTTGGCTACCTTTCAGCAAAAACAAACAGAGTCACAACAATTGCTATAAAGCGTATGGTGCGAACTATGAGTGTGTTTATTTTTTATCAGTCCACATTATTTACCATGTAAGTAGGTCTAAGGTCTAAATAATGCTCTAAGGATTATACATAACATTGTCTTCTTTTCAGCTCTACACACGAAGTCCATCCACCAAAGCAGGTCTCCTTTTTTAACTCCAAACAAAATGCAGTACTATTTGTTTTCTATGGATTCATTATAAATTCTTGAGTGACACAAAGGATAAGCTGCCAACAGTAATAAAAAGCCAGGATACTAGGAAGGAGGACTGGTTTCTAAACATGCCAGAGTTTGTTGGAAATGTAACATTCAAGGACTTTTTCCCTTCCCTGTATTTGACGCTAGCTGTACTGTGTTCCTCACAGTATGCCAGTTGGTCATATATTAACAAGTACTTCAACCATTTTTGCAAGACTCCTCCTCTTTTTTGCAGAAGGTATTTGGTAAATTATGTCCACATGTTTCAAAGGGAACAGAAACTCATACCTTAATTTGTAAGCACTATGTAATCAGGTTAGCAGGCTGGTCAAAATCTTGGCTCCCTGCGCAGCCAGAGTCAAAGAGTTGTGCTCTAGGGTGGCCTGCAGCCACCCAGCTAGACGGAGAGGGACTGGGGATGGAGCAGCTTTCCCTAGCTGACCAGCAGACACTGGGAACGTGATGGTGGGGGGAAAGGACCCTGTGCTCACCAATTATTTTTTCCACCTACCCCACAAAACTCCTGCTTGAGGCAAGAAGGAAAGAAGGGAAGGGAGGAGAGGGAGGGAGGGAGGAGAGGGAGGGAGGGAGGGAGGGAGGCAGGGAGGGAGGGAGGGAGGAAGGAAGGAAGGAAGGAAGGAAGGAAGGAAGGAAGGAAGGAAGGAAGGAAGGAATGGTGCGGAAGGAAGGAAGGAAGGAAGGAAGGAAGGAAGGAAGGAAGGAAGGAAGGAAGGAAGGAAGGAAGGAATGGTGCGGAAGGAAGGAAGGAAGGAATGGTGCGGAAGGAAGGAAGGAAGGAAGGAATGGTGCGGAAGGAAGGAAGGGTGCGGAAGGAAGGAAGGGTGCGGAAGGAAGGAAGGAAGGAAGGAAGGAAGGAAGGAAGGAAGGAAGGAAGGAAGGAAGGAAGGAAGGAAGGAAGGAAGGAATGGTGCGGAAGGAAGGAAGGAAGGAAGGAAGGAAGGAAGGAAGGAAGGAAGGAAGGAATGGTGCGGAAGGAAGGAAGGAATGGTGCGGAAGGAAGGAATGGTGCGGAAGGAAGGAAGGAATGGTGCGGAAGGAAGGAAGGAAGGAAGGAAGGAAGGAATGGTGCGGAAGGAAGGAAGGAAGGAAGGAAGGAAGGAATGGTGCGGAAGGAAGGAAGGAAGGAAGGAAGGAAGGAATGGTGCGGAAGGAAGGAATGGTGCGGAAGGAAGGAATGGTGCGGAAGGAAGGAAGGAAAGGAAGGAAGGAAGGAAGGAAGGAAGGAAGGAAGGAAGGAAGGAAGGAAGGAAGGAAGGAAGGAAGGAAGGAAGGAAGGAAGGAACCTACCTACCTGGACTGAAGAAGTTCAGATCTTCTTTCGAGAGGCTCTGGTCATCATGGAAAATGACCAAACTTATCTGGAGAGCTCCTGATGAGAATCTGCTTCATTGGTGAGTCTCCATTTGTATAACATGCCATAAACAATCCACAGCTTGGTTTTAACAAAGTAATAGATATCTGTATTACAGATTGTAGATACAGTCTACTCCAGTGAAAACAATTAACAATAGAGAAAGAATCTTTAGAAGTCTACAATTTTTAATTGAAACATACTTTCTTGTACAGTTCTTACAAACTACCATTAATTTCTTTGCAATACAGGGCAATGCTTACAGGAAGTGAAATGTTATGTGACTTCAGCTGACCTACATACATTCACTGATACCCCAATTCAGAAAAATATACAAGCATATGCTTAATGTTAAACATGTGAATAGAACACTGTTGAAGTCAAGGGTACTTATTGTATAAAGTTAAGTGGGTTCTTATGCACCTTGCTAAATCAGCAACCACTTTCTGGCAGTGTCTAAGCAGTTCTCTGGGTAACAAATTAAGTTTGGTTCCATATGCCTTTATATCTCTACAATAAGCTGAGAATTCTTTTGGTTTGCATCTTTATAATCTCCTTCCTTCCTGCTTTTCTACTGTAGTTTCTTTGGTGCCTCAAAAGAGATGTGCTGCATTTTCTCCAGTGTCTCTCTCTACTACCTGGCCATACACAAAGCATTCAGAGACTTCATAGATTTTGAGGCATTTCCTTCCCATCTCCTGAGCTAATCTCAAAATAATTATAAAAAGCATTGCTATACGAGTTCATTTGAACAGCTAGATAAAAGCAAACAAACAAACAAAGAAGGACTTTGCTGCAGTGCAGTAGCTGCTGATACAATTATCTTGTATGAACTAAGGGTAAACACTCTGCTGAAGTGAAAATGGGTACCTAAGAAAAGAACTTTCAGAGTACTGCAGCATAAAGCAGACTGGCAGTAGGGGAAAGCCTTACAGACACACACCTAGAGACTGATGTGACTAGTACTGGAAACTCATACTATGTTACTGAAGTTATTATTCAGGCATGGGAGTATATGTACAATTTAATTTCAGATTTTCAGGCTGAGGAACTTCTGAAGCACATCAAACTGGATTGACATTAAAATTCTCACATGTGCTTAAAAGCCTGTAAAACTTTCCATTGCACTGGTGCTTCTCTCCTGCTCCAAACAAATTTCAACATTGATATAATAAGTAGTTCTATGGTAAGGTATCGTATTTTCATTGAACTACTTCATCCAACAGGTCAATAATCACCAAAAACCCAATGAACCAAAGAAATGAAAAAAACTTTAAAAAAATTTATTTTTAATTTTTTTCCGTAACTCCAGGAAAAGTGAACAGTTCAGGTTATTTATGTTAAAATGTTTCCATGACCCAATGAGAGGGCTAACTGCATTCCAGGTGAACACATATCCAGATCCCTTTCCAACTACCAGAACAACCTTCCACTTAATAATTGCTATAGGACAGTGTTAATACCACATGCAGAAATGCTACATGTTAACACAGCAACATAGCAACTTGACATACATACAGGGCCACAAGACTGTACACTTCATAACACTTCATGTTCCAGGCTTTGAGAATATGTGCAATGAGGTATTATGAGACACTGTTTCAAGATTCATCTTTGGCTCACCCTGTGCATTCAACTGGCTAGCCGTATGTGGCTGGGGAAGCACAGGCTTCTCAAGCCACAGCCTCCAAATGAAGACTGGAAGTGACTAGGTCAGAGGAGGTATGAACATCATAATCAGCTGCCATTCTGTCTCTGGATGACCTCACATCTGCTTGTCAGCTGTCCCAGAAGAGCTTCTTACATTCTGTAACATCCAGGTTCTCTGCAGCCTCACAACAAATGCAATTGTGTGAGCAATCTGCTACAGACATTATTAATTCCTCACTTTTTTCTCCCAAGAAACATATCTTTGCCTTCAGCTGTGGCAGCAAATGAATGTCATGGGTCTTATATCCATTACCTCACAACTCTTTGAGCCTACAAATGGGACAGAAGAGCTCTATTTTGCATCCTATGGTACTGTTTGAAATACTCCTACCAAAGGGAAACCAGCTCCCACATGGAAAGCAACTAAATTAGTACTAGTTAAATTCTTTAACCCCAAATTTAATTTTATTTTATGAAATTCTTTCTAAAAGAGATGGGCTGGGCAAAAGCATTTCTGTTGATCACAACATTACATAATCAGCATGAACTAAGCCAGTTCTTCCAGGCATTGCCCTAGCTATTTCCAAGTAGGCTGAGAGCTTTTAATGGAAAGCCTGGTGCAACATAAGCTACACTGCAAGCAACCTGATGGGTGGCCTTATTTCTTCTATTCCTGTTTGTCAGCACCATAAGTCAACTTAGTCACAACTTCAAGATTCCCAAAATCAAAAATGCAGCTAATATATACTAGGACAGCAGTCTTAAAAATCTACCTGCCCTGCTAGTGACTTCCTTCTGAGCAGATGACTGCCAGTCAGTAACAGAGGTTTCCACACCCTTCTTCCACACCCTTTCCAGTAGATGGAATGCAAGACTTCAGGGTGCAATTCTGCCAAGATTCATCATGAAGAATACACCAAGATTGGATAGAAAAAGACATACTTTACTCTACAGTAAAAAGTAAAAATGAACTAATGAAACAAAATCTTCCTCTTCTGTTTGCTAAAAAATGTATTTGCTGAAATTACTGTTCCAGTGATGGTGATGTTTCAGAATTTGAGTAAAGAATACTCATAATTACACATTCTATTTCATTAGAGAATCTCAAAGCACTTCATAAACATTAATTAAAAACATCCAAGTATAAATTGGGATGATTAGAACGTTTTGTTAAAGCTGTGGGGGAGGAGAAAAATATCAAGCTGAAGCACAAAGGACTTGTGCAGTAAGTTAATATATTAGAGCCAGTAGGATAATACACACTTCCTGGCTTCAAGTTAAGTATTCAAAATTCTAGAACATGGTGCAAAATGACAGGCAAATCAGAGAAGATATTTCAGCACAGGAAAGAAAAGTAAATTTCTTAATTAAAATATATGAGTTCATCTTCATTTGAATCAAAATGTACCTTGATAAGCAAAAGGGAGTTGTCTCTCTACATTCAATGCTGTCCTCTTACTGCCTAGAAGGCAACAGTAAGTGTTAATGACATTTACCCCTCCTAATAAGAGTCACTCACACTTCACTGTTATTCCTTGTTATTGCTCAGGACAGGCGCTAGCACCTCATTGAAAGATCAGTGCTGCAAGGAAAAAAAGTCCCCTTGAGATCCCTTGGACTTCAAGGAAAGCAGTAAATCAACTGATGCTGGACAGATGACAAGTTTGATTCTCTGTGGCCCTTCTTGATTCCTAAGTGTCTGTGGACCTGAATTTCATAAGTGCCTGAAGTCAGAGCTGACACACAATCAAAACCACACCTAAACTCAAAGCAAGACATTTCTAAACTGGAAAAAAAGTCTTAAATCCATTTCAGTGTCATGGTCTGGACTCCATACTCTCTAATTGAGTTAATCTCCACTGATGTGTAGCTGAATGGTTAATATCACAACCTTATCACCTCCAGGACCACGATTTGAATTCAGCCCAAGACTGAAAAGAGAGTAGTCTATAAAAAGCAGAACTTCTAATCTCTGAGCTGCATTTTGTGAGAAGAATGATGTTAATTCCTCAGATTCTTGGCACAACCCACTCCCCTCCACAGGCACACACATATTCCCCTTCGATCAATAGTTTTATGCCCTTTTGCTTTCTTTATTTTATAACAGGTCACTTCATTTATCACATGAAAATTGAGGTGGACAGTAACCCCAAGATCCTGTCCTCAACTCAGTGGTCATATTTCTTTGACATAGTGCAGGATATGTTCTGGTAGAGGCTTCAACATGACATTGTGAGCAAGAAAAGTGATTTTCCAGGCTACAAGGAAAGCCATTCTCTCCCTTCATTCACAGAGAATCAATCTCAAAATCAGAGATTTTGTCAAAGACACACACAATCACAATCTATTAGAAATATAAATACAATTTATAGATTGTTAAAGTACATGTTTATATATAAAAATGTACATACATACACACACATACACACATACACACACAGATATACACACACATCCACATTTCAAGGAAAAAGTTCTGTGATCATAAATGGTTAATAGAAATTCAACCACATTCTGAAGCAACAAAGCTGGAAATAGTTTCCTTCTTGGCTTACCTGCCAAGACCCAAGTTCAGGGCCCTATTTCTTCTGAAATGCTTGATGGCATCACTCACACCTAAAACAGCCTAGGGAGTGAACTATTCCTCCCACCTCCTTCATCCTTCACTCTGCTTTGGGTGTTTGTGATTTCATCAACTATCACAAGAGAGACACAGGACCATGAACTCAAGCCTTGGCAGGTGAAGAGATTTTCAGCTCCATTTTAAAAAGCAAGCACACATGGTCCTGGCACACGCCTGACAAACCTTCAGTAACAGGCCTTTCCATGCTCTGCAGTCTAGTAGTTGTGCGAAAGCACATCAGTGGGATCACAGCTTCTCACCCCCAGTATGGTAAATAACACCTATACAAAAGTCTCTCTCTCTGTCTCCCCTTTTTTTTTTTTTTTTTTTTTTTTTTTTTTTTTTTTTTTTTGACTTTGACAGCCATAAATGTTTTCCATTAACAGGGGCCACCTTTGCATTTCTGAGCAATGTGCAGCAGTATGGCTATAAAGGCAAACTATTTCATTGCAGTCATTAGGAACTAGCATGATGTATATTGCTGTTGATCACCAGGGGTTATACAGCCCTCTGCCTCATTACCCTTGCAAGATGCAAGACACAGAGCAGCAATAGCACAGCTCTCCAGCTGCATATATTCTGGAAAACCCAATGATCTTTGCATGTACTGAGACATCTGTTGTCATGTAACTTGTCCTGGTGGCATTCAGAAGTGTCGTCAAACTCTCTGGACTTTACTGTTGCTTGGTTAAAGTGTGAACTGTCATGCTAAATACAGTCATGTAGTACTAGTGTGATCAGTAGTGTTAGTATTAGAGGTATGGCACCAAAAGCATCAGGGAGATGTCAGACAAGTTACTGCAGATACAGAGAAAATCTGAAAGCACTTTGCACTACAGAAAAAGTGGCATTGCTTTGCTCAAACACACAACAATGCTTCCTGCTGCCTCAGCAGTTGTGCTTTCTTTCCTCTCTCCCTTTTCAGTCCTTAAAGGTTTCTTTGAGCTTTTTCCATCCTCTGTTTAGAGTAAATATAGAATAGGTATGCCTAGATTAGAACAGCTTAGGAGGATACAAAAGGGGAAAGGGGTATAGAAGAGAATCTCTGCTCCACAGAAGCGTAGGGGAGTCATACCAAACTGACACACAGGGGAGAAGGGAAACTCTTCCAGTTTCAAATATTAGCATACAGTGATGCCATGGGAGGAATAGAACACTCAGGAGATGGACATGTCATCTAACAGATCTTTTTAATCTTTTTGTGCTGAAGAAGCAAAATCAAAGGAGCAGGGGAAGTAAAACTAAGGTGAGGCTAAAGAAGGGAAGATAAGCAAGTAAAAAAAAGGGGGGGACAGAATGACAATGACAATGCAGCAGAACAAGGAAGTTGAAGTGGAAAGAGAGGGAGAAGGGAACAGACAGGCACAAAGAACAAGAAATAGGCATAGCACATACAAAAGAGACACTTTTAAATACCATGTTTACTTCAGGAGTGGAAGTCTGAAAAACTGTTACCCAGCTTTAAGCCTTGGTTGCTCTGAGGGCCGCCTTTGAAAAACATCAGAACTAATGAACACATATGAGTGTTAACAATAACTACATGGAAGAAAACTCAAGACAAAATTCTATCTACTAAAGTTGAAAAAAGTAAATAAATCTGTAAAAGCCTAACTGTCTTCATTATCAAGTAATTGAATGTGGGTGGAAGTTACGGGAAACACAATCTTGTATGTGAAAGACTTAGGTTGTACTTTGGCTTTGGTAACATCTTTACCAGATAAACCTCTTAACCTGCATCTGCATCAGTTTTACAGCTTTTTTTAAATAAAAAAAGGCATAATACTCATCAAGGCATGGAACAACTAAGTGACTTCTTCTTAAAAGGCATGGAAATCCTCCAGTGGTCACAGATAAAAAAGTGCAAAGTATTAATTAAGGTATTGGCAAAGACCAATGAGGAATGAGAAGCAATACCAATAAAATAAATACAAAACCTTCACATACAAAAATCATTTTTTCTATTCATGTGTGTAAACGTAAATTAACTTTTTCTGGGTTGCAGCAGTCAACTTTTTTTTTTCATAATTCAGTTGCCTACTTATCTTAATTTTCTTTAACAAACAATATAGCATACCAACATTTTAATGGTGTTCTTGTTGTGAAAGACAAAAACAGTAAAATCACCTGACAGCACTTGGGAAAAAAAAGCCTGACAGAAACTTCACATGACTCATGATTATAGACAGCAGACTACATTGAACTTAAAGTATGATATCATGACTGCAGCAACCTGACACTACCTTGCAAAAGCTGATATCAGAGCTTCTCTTTGTTTGTTCTCTTTCTAATATTCTTCATGTGTAAACAATGAAGACTGTTTGACAAGCTGTTTAATGAAATAGTCCTTGCACTTGGGTTCTACAGCAGAAGTTCAAAAATCTTAAAAGGCAAATGATTTCAGAGAGGACAGCTAAGGTTCTACAAAGACTCTAAAAGAAGTCAGACAGCAACAGAACCCATCCTGTTCTGAAATCCTCCACAGACAAGCCAATGGTGGGCAATATTTAACTTTGAGAACAGTTAAGCAATTTCCATCTGTGCATATGGTTAATATTTCACCTGCTTAGAAAGTAAGGTGCTAAGGGATTACTCTGAGAAAGAACAGAAAAGAAATTAAGAACAATATTATTAAAGATGCTCAGGTTTCTTTCTTTGGCCTCTACCCAAATCTCTTCATTTAATCTGGATGTGAAAATGCTGTGTGTGAACCAACTAAATGTGGTAAACTAGGACAGAAACCACATTACCCGTACTACCAAGAGCAACTATATTTTACAATAATTTGAGAAACTGTTAGTCAAATATAACTGACTATCAGTTATATATATACTATACATATGTATCAATATATGTGAGCATGTAGTTTGACTATGCATATAGCTAGTTTTTCTATCAACATCTCAGAACTGAATTATTTAAATATTTCTATGTATTTCATAATTTCAATGAATTTGTTTTAGTTAATGGTATTTTGGTTTTTTGAAAAAATCTCTAAAACTTCCTGCCCCTCCCCACCTGCTGCCCTGGTCCATGTATACCTTCTGAGAGTATACCTTCTTAGCTGATTTCTTGCTTAACAGTTGCTTTAGGCCTACAGAACAAGCACAGCAGTGGAAGAATAAACCAATATTCCCAAAACAGAAAAGTATATCTAATAATTTTGAATTTCACCATTTTTCAGCATTGCCTTTGCTACGGAAAAGACCTTCATTTAGGATTAGTGATTCCCTACGCACTGTCCAGTATATGAACTTTTGTGATTGAGTCTCCTTTTGGACCTATAAAATATCCATAGTCTTCCAGCTGGCTTTGGTTTTGACTGTGTTCTCTGTTATTTATTTTTTCTAATTTCACATAGCTGTGAGTGGCACCAGAGAGTCTGGCATTTAAGACATGGCCTATGAGCTACTGATTAATCTACTTTTTTCAAGGGAATGGTGATGAGAAGGGTACTCCTAGGTCTAGACCCTTTTCCTAATCCTGCCAATGCTCTGTTCTGTGCCTCTGCTTCCCTCTTTGTATTATAAAGACAATATTTATTTTCCTCTTTTACGCTAAGAGTAAAACTATTTGATCACAAAAACAGTTGAAAAAGTGTTGAGCTGTTACTCAAAACACTGAATCATTATTTGCAAGGAGTCAGTTTATGGCCTCTAAGTTGTAATCACATGTCCTGTCTTCTACAGCTGGATCAGTGTAAAAGCTGAATGCCCCAGCTGTTCACTGCTAGTGGCATAATTGCTCTCTAGCCCTTTCCTCTCAGAATAATGAGAGTTAACCTGCACATGTTTAGAAGGGGGATTTTTCTAACCTGGTTTGTTTAGAGAGAACCTGACTAGGGAGCAATTACACATGTAGCTACACTAGCAAATGGATGGGGTAAAGTATTCTCAAGGGGTGGAGTAGAGAACAGCTGGCAAAGTTACCTCTTCACTCAGCTTAGCTGGAATTAAACCAGAGTTGGAGACTCAGAGTTGAGCTGTTCTTCACAGCAAAAGTAATGTCATTCAAATCAACAGAGTCACTAATCAACAGAGTAGCATGTGCAGTATCTGACCCAAAACACCTACTGTTTTTGACAAAATAATTTCTTGTAATGTAAAGACACATGAAGTTAGCTGTTTCCAAAAGAGGAGGCCCACTAACCACATACAGGCTCCACATCAAATACAGTAACTTAGTTCCTTGAGATGGGTAATAGAAAAACAAGCCTAAAACTGAAGCACTCTGAATTCCCATGGAGCAAACACCATCCAGAATATTCCCCTATGCCATAATGCTTTTGAGGATCAGTTCTAAAGATGAGAGAACAGCTCCTCTTCTAAAACATTGATCCTGTGATAAGACTGTTGGCCAAATTGTCACTAACATTTCATTGACAGGTATCTGTTCATCAAAAACTAGATTTATTGCATGGAGGCCAGAGAATGTTTCCAGGTCTTAAAGTCTTTCAGCCATTACTGGAAATATTGTTTGTGACTGTGCCCAAATATGAAAGGTGGTGTTATCAAATTACTTCTCTTGGCTTCAGGGTTCCTTGATTTTCTGTGCTCTAGTAATGCATCCACTGAATGAAGGCATAAATACTTCATTTTTCCCTGCCCACTGCTCTTTAATTTGCTATTTGGAAACATTGTTAGTCAAAATGAAGGTATTGCAAATAATCCCACCCACTGTGCAGCACTACTAAACAACTGTTTTTCTCTTTTTTCTCCAGTGGAACAAACCATGGGCTCTTTCTGGAAAGTTACAAGGAAAAAGTTGTGACATTTGCAGGGGGCGGGGGGGTAGGGGCAGGCACTGTTTGGTTGGTTGCGTGTTGTGGTTATTTTGGTGAGTTGGTTGGTTTTGTTCTTGTTGCTGTTTTGTGGGAAGGGGGTCTTCTGTGGATCTTGAACACAATGGAAAATATCTGAGAATTGGAATTGATTTTAAGTGGATATATCTACTCTACCCCACAAAACCGCCTCCATTTAGAGAAAATGTTAAAATATTTTAACTCTTCCATTCCATTGTGTTCAGGACACATTCAGCAGAGAATGTCTTAGACCATTCCAAAGCACAAACCTCCAGTTTTGTGCTAGCTTTACAAATGTCTTGCACTGTGCTTAGTTAATGAAAACTGGAACTTGAACCTGGATTAAGTATACTGGAATCTGTTGCAACCATTACCTTTCCCTGTTATTCTGTTATTTCTTTTAGTCCTTGCAGAACAGACTTGGGGCACAGAGTCTGTATGTTCCAAATAAGTTCTGTGTTTCTGAGAAGGTATTCCCAAAGCTACTAACCTTTCTGTTTTTCCTCCACCGAGGAAAAAAGGGGAGAACAGTGATATACATGAATTTGTAAAGTTACATGTGTAAAATACTATTTTTACTAAATTATGCTTCTCTAACTACACACCATAGCAAATCTTTTCCTACAAATATATTTCTGTATTTGATATACAATGAGTATGTATGAATGCATGGTAAATTCACTAGCTTTGACTGGAATCAGGTGATGACTTACTTAGGCAGGCTTGGACAGACAAGTTACAAAGAACTGTATTTCCTTACTGAGAGTCAGATGTTCCTGAGTACACTGCCTGAGAGCCTATCAACAGTCCCATAGCTCTGTGATGTTCTGGATTATTTTTTTTGGTACTTGATACTTTTGACACTCATGTAGGATGCTCTCAACATTTCATTGAGTGTTTTTGCATGGAAAAGTTGAGTTTGAAAGCCTCAAACAATTCTGTGAAAAGTTCCAGTCTATAATGATGAGCTTCATGGAACAACACCTTTTGCTCAGAAGAGACATTACCTGCATGCACTTCTACTGTGCTAGTGTTACTACACATTTCGTTTCAGATTTCCCTGCATACCCCTTTTTCTCCTTTATAACAGATACTTTTAATAGAGCTATCATAGATTTAATTAATTTTTACCAAGATTTCTCTGCATATATGTTTTACTAAGCAGTTTCCTTTTCTGCCATATACTGAATTTGCTAGCCTTAATGGAAACAAAACACGCTTTTTGCCTAGAGATACTGTGGAGATATTCAAAAACCATCTGGACACGGTCCTGGACAAACAGTTTTAGGTGGCTCTGCTCGGTCAGAGAGTTTAGACAAGATGACCTCCCTTCTAACCTTGACCAGTGTGTGATTCTTTGAAATTAGACAGCTAAATTAACAGAGATGCTAGACTACACCTATCATAGGTCTGCATTCGCTCATTAAGAAAATCCACAGTCGAGCGCTAATGAAGTCAATATGTGGCAAGTCTGTAACAGCTGCCCTTAACTTTCACTGATAATTGTTCTCATTTAGATGGCATAATATTCAATATACTGTTGTTGAATATAGTAATGGCAAAATTCATGCCTTGGGGCCTACAATGTGACTGAGTTTTAGCCAGATAAACTGAACTGTGACATAATGGGGTATTACAGGCCTTTACACCTTTCAGATGCACAGGTCACAATCTCAGTCTGAATAAACATCTATGTAATTATATTACAAGCCATTCTTGCATATATTGAGATCATTCCGACAGACAATTAAACCAAAATCAATATGAGCATGATTCTACGACCTTTAAAACAAGAAAACTACTGATTTCAGTCAGTCTTCTTCTCTGCAAAAGACATAGAATTATATTCTATGCTTGTAATATGTCTAATTCTTAATCACATTTAGTAACCAGCAGATTTCTAATGTTATATCTTTAAAATGATGCATTTTTACATGTATTCCTTTACAAATCAAATTTCTTCAGCCCTTAGCAGAATTCAGAATCTAGGAATCTAAAATACGATGCAATATGCACATAATGCCAGTACATATCTGTGCAGATTTCTCTCATATATCTAATTATATATCATATGTAAACTCTATAAATACATAACCATACATTTATATAATACAAACATCTTAGATATCTGCTGTACAAATATGATGGATATATACTTAAATGTAAATTTTAGACTAGTAATGGAAATACCTATTTGAACAGGTATAACATTTAGCCTTTACAAAATAGATGCCTGAGAGAATACTAAACAATTAAGAAACTCGATTCTATATATGTCCTAACAAGAATAACAAGATTTCATTACAAAAGTAGAAGCCTTTTTAGTTCTTTTTCCCTAGAACTGTTTTACAATTCAGTACACTTTTCTGTGAAAATCTGTTTATAGATTATTTAAGAAAATATTTACGAGCACAGAAGGTGAAGCTTTCCATGGAATCACATAAAGCTAATTTATTTCTTTCACAAGAAGGACAGACACCTGAAGAGAAATTAGAAATAGAGTCAGAATTTCTCAGAGCAGGTGTAAAGCCTATATTTTCAATAAAGTGCTAAGCGTTCCACCACTGCCTAAGAAAGTAAAGCAATAAATAAAAAATTAAAATTTTTTAAGTTTTTTAGGCATGTCCGCTTCAATAACTGGATGACTTCTAGACAATGCAGAGGTCCCACAAAGTCAGAAGCAATTAAGAAAATTCAGAAATATGTAGTATTAGATTATTAATCAGGAATAGTCTTAAAAATATAAAAAAATACTTCGGAACTCAACAGATTATTACATTTTTCAGATAAGCAACTATAAATATTTATGACCATACTCATAAAGCAAGCCCGTCCATTTTTCTGTTTACTTAGTTTTATTTTGTTTGGTTATCTATTTCAACTAATCTGCAAACACACTTTATTTAAAGGTAAAAATAAAAAAATGGCCTTATAAAATGATTTTCCTGTTAATTCATTACACTGTAAGGATACTTTCCAACATAACCATGATTACAACCCCCATTTCATCTATACCTTATTAGATATCTTTCTAAAGAAGGAAAGAAAAGATGAAGGAGCTGCTGATTTGCATCTTAGTTTCTTAAGTCAAACAGTAGCCCTAGAAAACTTGCCAGCTGTCTTTGATGGCCAGATCATGCTTGCAGGTAGCTAACCTCAGTATTTGCAGTATTTAAGGCATTTCCTACAATAAACGTAAGCAAGTACAAATAAATACTATGGTATGAAGGCACCTGTATTTTTTTAGCTTAGGAAAAATTGAATATTTTATTTTGCCAACACCATCATTAGTTTTCAACATGCCAGACTAAATTTACTTCATATCCTTCTACCTCTTTGGGTGCACCACCACTACATCCATACATCAACAACGAAAAAATCAGTTATCTGGGTTTGAAAACATGCTTTGCTTTATTTCCTACCTGAAGAATGTAGCCTCGAACATAGTCTCGAAGTGTCCAGCCTAAGCCATGTAGAATATGCAACACCTCCTCTTGCTTCAGTACACTGAAGAGTCGGTCAAGCAGAATCTTCAGTCTCACAGGTACAGCCTGAGTACCGTAGAGCATCAGGCTGCTGATGTCAAACACAACATTGGACTGCACAATCTCCACTTGGGTTGGGTGGTAGAGGTGCTGAGTACTAAGTTTGTCCAAGGCTGAAAAAAAAGGGGTCAAAAATAAGGAAAGAGCAAAGAAAAGACAAGAAAACAAGTCCAAAGTCACGTATATGCATCACATTTGGCAGATACACTTATTTTCCAGAGAAATATCACCTGGGCGATTCACAGAAACATAGAATCACAGAACATTTTGTGTTGAAAGGGACCTTTAGAGGTCATCTAGTCCTCCCCCTGCAATGGGTGGGGACATCTTCAACTTCAGGTTGCTCAAAGCCTCATCCAACTTGACCTTGCATATTTCTATGGATGGGGTATCTACAACATTCCAGTGGCAGGGGCAACCTGTTCCAGTGGCTCCCCATTTTCATAAAAAAATTCTCCATTATACCTAATCTAAATCTACCCTCTTCTTTTTGGCTTAAAGCCGTTATCCCTTGTATAATCACTACATGCCCCTGTCAAAAGTCCCTTCCCAGCATTATTGTAGGTCCCCTTTCAGTACTGAAAGCCCACAATAAGGTCGCCAAGGAGCCTTGCCCAAGCTTCTTTTCATCTCTTTTCCTCACTGAAGGACGCCATTTCTCCCAGCCTTTCCTCACAGGTCAGGGGCTCTATCCTTCTGATCACCTTGGTGGCCTCCTCTGGACTTGCTCCAACAGGTGTGTATCTTTCCTTTGCTGAAGACCCCAGAGCAGGACACACTGCTCCAGGTTCGGTTTCACTGCAAGGGAGCAGAGGGGAAGAATCATCTGCCACACCCTGCTGCCCATGCTGCTTTTGATGCAGCCCAGAATATGGCTGGCTACCTGGGCTGCAGGCACACATTGTTGAGTCATGTCCAGCTTTCCAGCCATTGAAGTTCCCCAGGTCCTTCTCTGAAGGGCTGCTCTCAGTGAGTTCATCTCCCAGTGTGTACTCATCCTTGGGATTGCCCTGACCCAGGTGCAGCACCTTGCACTTGGCCTTGTTGAACCTCATGAGGCTGACATGGGTCCACTTTCTCATGCTTGTCCATCTCCCTCAGGATGGCATCCTGTCCTTTAGGTGTGTCAACTGCACCACTCATCTTGGTGTCATCAGCAAACTTGCCAATGTTCTCACTCTGCCATTGATGAAGATATTAAACAGTACTGGACCCAGTACAGACTCCTGATAGACACCACTCATCATTAATGGATCCTTTTTCACTGATGCAGTCCAAAACAGCCATAGTTTCCAAAGGTCAAAAGTAATTTTGATTGGTATGGCAGAAGGGATCTCAGGTGAGACTTAGACACTACAATATTCATAGCTCAAGAGAGATTTATGATTAACTAATGACCAAGACTGAAGCAATGCAGGATTGAATGGGACTGATAAAGGTTTGATACTTAATCTCCAGAGGAAAAAAATAAAACAGATAAACAGATAAACTCCAGTCTTCCAAACAAGTTAAAACTAACTCACCTGATCTACTAAAAATTCGATCATGAATTCACTGGTCCTTGAGCTGGCTAGTTTTTTTTCACCTAGGCTTTAAGAACTCCACGTTATTCACTGTGATGTGAATAATTTAGAGATATGGGGAAGTTTGCAGGATGAAGGTAATTCTTATCCCCTTGTGAAGTTACAAAAGATGGAATTGCATATGACATCACACATTTTACTGAGTATCAATGTTTAAATTTAATTTTATTTCTACTTTATGAACTATGTTGCAGCACCTAAGCTTCTCACTGCTTTTTTAAACAAAATTTCTGAGCATTTAAAATAATCTTAAAGGGACTTCTTCTCCTGTACTTGGTTTCTTCTTGTCTTATGGTCACTAGAGAGTTCACATACCCTTGATAAATTGCTTTCTTACATCCAGAGTGCAAAGGCCCTTATCATTTACTTGCTGGCTTCATTCAACACATTTACTCCAAGGATTACATTGTCAAAGAGTTCTGGTTTCCTCATATTTCATTTCTTGCAACTGATTTGTCTGATCTTTCCTATTCTAGTGGCTAAGTCAACTTTGAATAAATAGCTTTAAATATTAATTTAACATTCAAACAAGATAAGAAATTGGCAAGCCTAGGGACTTCAGTCCTGTGTCTCCACAGGAGATTTATACTGCAGCATATGAAGAGTGGGATTTTTTCTTCCACAAGCTCTTCCGAAGTACTTCAGCTATGTAGGCTTCATGATTTGGGACTATTTTTTTAAAAAAGGTTTAATGAATGAGATTTGATTGAAGCTTAAACGGGTTAAATACTGTCCTGCCTTCCTTTTTTTCCCCTTTTATGTATGACATTTTTCTAAGATGCTTATTTTGCTACTACCATAATAGATACGTCATCAAAGTTCTAAGCTAGAAAAGCCAAGAAAATTGATTTTGTTACTGTGCAGGTTGTGCTGTATGTATGATGCTATGTATATATGTGTACCTAAGGGACTGAGCAAACATTTAGAAGGAGTAAAATAAAGTTGGGTTTTTTCCTAACAGTAGCATTACTCACAATAGGAATGGTGTAAATAATATTAGTTTTAATAGATACCCTGTAAGAACACCCTCTACCAGACTACTAAAATTATTAAGCAGATCTCGATCATGCTGAGCTTTTCAACTTCAGTTTTACAGAATAAGAATAGGGTCCAAAGATATTAACTGGCTTCTCCAAGTTTACACAAATCAACACATGAATGGATATTTCTGGTTCAGTCCAGAACCAACACCTGGAAGGATATTTTCTGAATAGTTGGTGCTTTTTAATGACTGAATCATACTGTATTTCTAATATATCCTACTATTTGTTTTTTTTTCTCTCTTCTTAACAGTAAATACTAGGCCTGCAGTGAAGAAAAACAATTTCTTCCAGCTAAAGAAGACTTGTCATGCTGAAGATTTTAATATCATTATTTTACTGTGGTCTGAGTCAGAATGACTATAAGTCATCTTTATCTACAGATTATTGGGTGAATTACAGATCTAATAGCTAGAATGAGATTACAAAACTGTGGAAATATAGCCACATTATGTAATGTGACCACTCTGAGGATAATAGCTTTGGAAATGTTGAAGTGGAAGAGAAAGGGTTGGGAACTCTTTTAAAAATACTAAGCACACTCTTTGAGCAGGTGATAGAAATTTTGTAGTCCAACCTGTACTATTCCATTCAACTGCAATATTCATTTTCAAGCAGTATTATCTATAGGCATCTGCTTCTCAAAACACACACACAAATACAAGTCAGTATGGTATTGGAACAACATTCCAAGTGACAATGATATTATCTCCAATTTTGATTTTTGGCCTTATGTATAGTATGCAATAAACAAATAAGCAGTGAATTTTATCCTTTTCAAGTACAAGTCAGCATATGCACTAAAATGTTGAATTTATAACACAAGAAAACATACATTATTGCATGGGTGCATAAGAACATTTGCAAGCTAAAGACAAATCTCATGCTATACAAAAAAAAGGGTTGTAAATGAAGAGAAAGTGTTCATATGGGAAATAACTATTTTAAGAATCTGAAATTCTTTTAGAACTTTGACTACTGATACCTCTTCAAATTGTCAAAAGAATGAAAATTCTCACTCTGTAATCTATAAAGATTTTCATGTTTCTTTAAAAGAGATTGCCAAGGATCTATCTGACAGAGAGAAATTTTGTAGTATTTCTTATTTCTCCTCTGGTACCCTTAGAATAATGCCAGTGTTCTAGGTGGATTCAAGAGGCCATTTATGTTGATAAACAGGTACTTCTCCAGGTAAGAGATAAGGATGGACCTATCTCATTGCTGCTTTTCTGTAAGAAAAAGAGTATTAGCTCTAGCCCTCTTGACAAATTTCTGATTCTTGTCAAATCTCAGAGTAAATAATTGTATTCTGCTGTCCTGAATTTCCCACATAATTTCACATAATGTGAAATCATAATCATGTGGATAATACATTCCTCATCACTTTCTGTTCTAAACTATTAGTATAATTTATATCAGCTAATGAACAATGCCCTGCTTTACAGGTGAATACATTCAACAGTATCTGCAGTAGTTTATGACTTCATAAGTGCTTAGGAGACTTCAAGATTAAATATGCTACACCAAAGAATGTGCTTTTTCATACCTGAAAAATGACATAAACAAATGTGCCTTTATTAAGAAGTTATCAGTGACTGAATGTCACGAAGCACACATTAAAAGTCCCTTTCTGGTGCTGCATGGGGTGTAAGTCATACTTTGCACAGTTCCAGCAGTATCAAAAGTTAACCCATAGAAGTCTTTGTCACGTGTTTGTGACATTTTAGTTATACCCCACACAATATTTTCCAAAACCAAGACAATGATGGGATCTGTTATGTGCATAAACTAAGAAAGCTACCTTTTTGTAACAGTGCAATTTAATTCTTAGCACTGCTCTGATATTCTGATCTTCATTAATTCAGTACATGTGCAAAGGTGTTTTCTGATACAAGAAGATCTAACAAATCTTAAAATTGCGTTCTTGCTGAGCAATCAACATTTTCATGGAATGGCCTAAAACAACCGTTGTGTTTTTTTCTGACAATACTCAGTCAAGTAATATTTCTGTAGTGAATTCCCAGTTTCAAGTACTTGTTTCAGAAATTTGAACTGTTAAAAAAATGGAGGGGGGGAAATGATTGTATAGATGACATTACAGAAGATTGCCCACAACAATGAAAAATTACTAACTAGATAATTAGTATAGGAATTAAGAACCTTTCAACACTGTTTTTCCAACTCTGAAGTATCAAGTATGCGCCATAATATTTGAGAATATTTCAGCTGGAAGGGACCATCTAATGGTCCAGCTAACATGACCATCTAATCTACCTGCCTGAGCACTCCAGGGCTGATCATCAAAGCATATTGAGGGTCTTGTCCAAATGCCTTTGGAACAGGGAAAGGTTTGGGGCACTGACCAGCTCTATAGGAAGCCTGTGGTTTGACCACCCCCAGTAAAGAAGTATTTCTAATGTCAAGCCTGAACCTCCCCATGTTTGCTTATTCACTCTTTACTTTCTTGAATAGTAAGCAAAATTCCCCAGATTTTAGAAAGACTCTGCTCAGTATAATCTCAAATGTAAAAAGAGCTTTGAAATTGTTTCAATGTCAATCTTCACATTTCAGTCTGCAGTATTCTTATTACACAAGATTCCAGCAAAAAACCTTTGGATATCTTTGCAATAAATCAATGAACAAACTTTTGTGTTCCATTTGTAGTTTGATTTGGTTTTTTAAATGTATAAAGTAAGGAGGGGAAATGTACCTCATTTATATTTTACTGGAGTTTTGCGACTGTGTAATTCAAATGAAATTAAGTACAAAGGATACATTAAAATAAGGAACAACTGCTTCTTCAATTTATCAAAAGACAGAAAACAAAGAAGAGATTGTTCGTTTCATCTATCCTGTGTCCAGTTCACAGACTCAGCTCTGCAAATTTACTCATTGCCCTTATACCCCTTCTTTCCCAGTGTGCAGTGAAAAAGGTCAACCAAATTAAAAGCCATGCCTCTGAGCAGATTCCATTTTTGCTAAGTAAAAGAAATACAAATATGCAGTGATGAATTTTGTACTTTAGAGGTCTCATATTATTTCTGAATAGCTACAATAAAAGCGTGACATTTTGCCTTTACTGAATAGAAAAGAATTTAAAATATCCTAGTTTTAATGCAATTGGAGTTGTAAATACACTTACTCTTGCTAATTTCCTGATCCTAGATAAATATTTTATTATCCTAGGAGGGATTAAAAGGTCTAGGCAAACCCTTTTTTTAAGCAGATTTGCCTTGCTGTGTATCTCAGAACACCACAATGAAGAGCCTATATGTTGCAATACAGCATTATGGATCTCTTTCAATTTCAGGTTTAGATTTGGGCTCTCCAATATAACTACTCTGGATTTTCTTGCATACTCTCTGGCCAGTTTCCCAACTTGTCAAAGGGGATTACTGTTGGAGTATACAGATGCATACACATGATGATACAAAATTTTACAAACATCATCTTCTTTCTAGATTTGCTCAAGAACAGGAAAATGAAAAAGAAATCACATGTAGTCTGTGTCTAGACAATAACAAAGAGCTTTAGATTTTTAAATCTAAATAACTGGGCCACTTTTTGCAGCAACAGAAACTAAAATTAGAAGACAGATTAAATATTACCAACATAAAATAATATCATAATACTGTTACAACAATGGTGTGTTGAGTGTAGCAAAGCATACAGTATTTTAATGGCAGTGTTGAGCATTGTAGTTTACTCCTGATTTTAGTGGTGAACGTGAACAGCATCACATTTTCCGAGTTCAAGATTTTCTTCTTTTTCAACAACCACAGGAAAAAAAAAAGTAGCAAATCCTTCCAAGAAGATAGCTTACGAATGACTAAAATGCTGGAGGGACCAGTTACTACTGTCATGAGGTGGTCCAAGCTAGCTTCCCTCAGTATGCAGATTTAAGATCAGCTCCAACATGGTGCAATGCAGTGCACTTTGAAGGCAGAAAATATTGCTCCTCAAAAATATCATGCTTAGAAGGTGACTAATGATAAGAAAAATTGTCACTGTCTTTTCAACAACTCAAGTAATTTCATGGTATAGGAAATTATCCCATACACCCCTGGAACAAGAGAATAAGGAATATGAACACTTATATGAGTGGGTGAACATCCTGAATCAGTCTGAGTACAAATTTCAGCTACAACACAATATCCTTTGGTAACCTCTTTTTCACTTCTGTCTTCATTGCTTTTACAATTTAATCCAGATAGAAGATAAATGTTCACTAAGACAAAAGATCATGGAAGGTGAGTAACTAAAGAAATTCTGATTCACAGGCAAAACCGTTTTTTGTTATGCCTTTTATCGTATTTAAAAACTAATAATGGAAACCATTTGCCAAATGCATTGAGTCTCTGACAGAGGGACACATATGTGATCTGCTAATTTACAGCTTGCATGTACAGATGTTCACACTTAGTAAAAGGATTCTTAATAGCATTTTAAAATTAAACATGTGTTGATAATAGGTGTTTCAAACCCAAACAACACAGCAACTAAACTGATATATGTCTTCATGCCTCACCATGCCTCATGCTCTAACAAAAAAAACCCCAGCACATCAGTTGCCTGTACACAAAATAAACGTTATTAAAAAAAGACTCAATGAAAACTTTCATTAATTTTTCTGTCTATGATCTGGTTCCAAGTTAAAACATCTAGAATGCTACTAGGTTTATGTAGCCGAAAGCAGAACCACAGTTTGTTCACAGACGTTGCTTGCTGTCTGCAATTTTTTTATCCCTTTACAAAACTTTGAACCCCATCCAGCTTTGACACACTGCCTCTTCAGTTAATAACTATCAAGTTTCCCCCTGTCTCCTGTCTACTTTTCTTTGAGGCAATTGCGCACTCAGCACCCCGAGATAATAACACACATCTATAAGATAAAAGCAATGGCATTAATGTAATTGTCTGCCTTTCTCTCTTTAGCCTAATCTCTTTTTTCCTTCAGTTTTGACTGCCTCTGTGACACCTGTTTTTGTCTCCTCTGATCCTACGACAGGTTTTCCGCTGACAAGGTTTTTGCCTGACAGAGATTCTGCCAGACAAGAACATAATAAAATATGAAGAACTGCTTGTCAGAGTTTCTGCCAATGCTCACATGAAATGGGGAGGTGGGGGGGCGGTGGGGGGGGGGGGGGGGGGAAGAATCCTGATTTTTTTTTTTTTTTTTTTTTTTTTTTTTTTTTAAGGGGCCCTGTGCTAGTTGCTTTTGGCCTGTCAGGAAAACAGACTCCCTGGCCAATTCCTGCAAGCCAAACAGGTGTCTTTCTTTATGTTTTCATTCTATAGAAAAACATTTTTCTTTGATAGTAGAAAACATAATTGCAAAATAAAAAAATAAAAGAAAAGAGAAAAAAAAGCCCCAAATGCTTTCTCCTAGAAATGCAGGTTGGATCTACGTTTATGTAGCGGTACCTCAAGAGCATGTCTTTGATCCAGAACTGGCGATCTAAATTAATAATAAAAATAAAATGGTAGGCTTTTTCTCCCCTCTTCTTGTTCACAGCTAATGTGTTCAAAGGAACATGCTGTAAAGGACCTTCATCTCAAGTTCTCAGAAAAATACCTGGGCTAGAAACTTCCTGCATCGGCACCCTGCAGGAATGAAGACACCTGACTATTGGGACGGTAGGGACAAAGAGCCTCTTCTGTGGGATTTGTAGTTCTCTCCGTCAGTATGTGCATCGGTGCCTATGTAAAAGAGGACTTCAGCTGATTATCCTGATGCTTCGAGATGGAGAAACACATGTAGACTAATCATATGAGCATTCCAACACACAGCTGCTTTTGGGTGTATTGGTATCAGCAGTCTCCTCAGCTACAGAGAGCAGCTGTGGATCAGTCCACAGCATCACAGGCCGTAGTGCACCAACCAGCCCCTTACTGCACCCACCAGCCTGGATTCTGAGTCCAGGGGTCCAGAACCCCTACTAAAGCTCAGGCCTTTACCTTCATTCCCCTCCTAAACTACATCGTAGGTGTGCCTGGCTGTAGTCCTGTCTCCTAGATTACCCTCAGACCTGCGTTACCCCCTAATCGTCAATCCCACCTTTGGCCCCACCTTCTTTTGCTCCTGATTGAAGTGCGTGGATGGGCCCTTGACCTGACCATATTCCCTTGCCATGCCTGAGATTGTCAATGGACACAGCTACCAGCGTCTCAATCCACCCTGGTCAGACCGCAAGGAACTGTGCCCATGGTGCAGGCATGGGCAGTGCTCTCATTGCCTTTGACTCCTGTCTCAGAATTTTTGTTGGACAGGTTCACTTCTGCTGCTCCTTGACACATGGACTAATGGTGTCATTGTTGAAACCTACACTCTGTAATGGAAGATGCCAAAGAAATAATCTTTTTCTATTACTTTGATTAGACGTTCAACTTTGAACTTTCCTGTCTCTTGTCTCCGAAGCTAAATGTCTCCTTCCTACCAGCCATTAACATCTTCTTAAAACTATTCTTTCCCTTAATAATGGTGAGATGGGGTTTAATATGTATCTTAATCATCCTAGCACCATTTGGTTGACATGCTATACACAGTGAGACGTAAGCACATTTGGAAGTCTTGGACTGTGGTGTGAATTTGGAGGATTTCCATCTCAATCCTAATGTACCTCAATTCCATTAACTGCAATTCAGTTTCACAAAAATTCTAAGTGGGAAGGAATTTCTATAGATTGTTTGGTGCAGCCTTCTACTGAATGCATGGCCTTAGATTAGTTATCTCTGGTGCTGCCAAGATGTGTCTTTGATATTTAAAGGGGGGGAAATTCCACCATTTCTCCAGGCAACCTATTCCATCTTTTATGTAGCCATGAAAACTGTAATGAAATGCAATAGGCACTACCCACCTGTTAACACCATTCTGTTCAAATGGAGTACTGTGTCATAGATGTATTCCACAAAGGCAAGCCAAGACCATGGTGGTGTTTCAGTTTAGAGTGTAACTCTGGTTCAAGCCTAAGAAATGCCCTCCCACATGTGCTAAACCATCTCAGCTTCTCCAGGACAACCCGCTGTCCTAAAGTTGCTGACAACTGAAGATGTTCAGACCCCAGGAAGACTGGTTCATATAACTAGTTCTACCATTCATACGCATCAGTCTTTCCCATCCCAATTTATGTACTGTGACTATTTCACAAAGCTCCTGTTAAATATACTTCAAAAAAAAGGACTGCAATAAATTAGAATACAATTTTAAAAGTCTCTGAGACTTCTGTTATACATTTCTTCTACTATCTTTTCTCTTTCAAGAATCCAGATGGAAATGGGATAATTGAGTAACATTATTGTCTACTAAATTAATCTGGGGCAAGTGTCCGCATAATACTATAGCTCAAACTGAAATTCCTCTTAGTAGGTGAAAAAAAAGGCTTTTTCCATTATATTTCACATTTGCAAAACAGAAAGCTGAGGTAAAGTTACCCACAGTATTATCATTTAAACATCTGAAAGCAGTATGAATTTTTTATTCTTGCAGTCAAATCCCATTTTAACCTTATGAAGCTATATGGAATGAAGTATTAGGGTTTGTTTCATTTAGAGCTCTTTCAATTTGTGTTCTGCTTAACCTAGTGAACTCTAGTTAATTAGGATGTTCCTATAAACAATTAAGCTTCTTGTAGGATCGTTAAGAAGATATAAAAATTTATGATGTAATAAACTGTAATAAAATGATAAAGTGGTTAGCACATCACAGCAATTCACGTGTAGCAGCATAGGTGTTACAAGAGATAAGTAAGCAGGTAGTGCCACCTAAACATCCTGGAGTGGATGCATGTTGCAGAGGTCCATCACTTCTTCCCCACAAATCCTTGGTGATTTCAACTCCCAAGTCTCACAGAATTTATCCTGCTCATCTGGGAATCAAGCAGCAATCACCAGACATGCTTTTGCTCCCATCTGAAGCTATGCCATGTAGTGAACTTGTTATCACCACACTTAAGAGGTCAAGATCATGGGTTTCACTGACTACCTTTCCAAAAAGCAGCCTCTACTGTGACTGGAAAGAAGAATTCCAAGTGCTAGTTTAAAGTAATTGTTTGTATAGCCTTTTTTCCATCTTGCATGCAGCAAGTCTATTTTTTTTCCTTCTGGATTCTGTCCTTAAGAAGAAAGGGTAAGATATCATTGCCTGACACATCTTTTAGAATTTTAATCCATGGTATTGGGTGTACTAAATGAGATGAAGTCTCCTCTGTAAAATGTAAATTCGATAATGAAGGGCACCAAAGTAACAATATCTTGCACTTTTGGAATACTTTTAGTCTAAACCTCTATGTGCATTTCACAGCTAATCATGGGAAATCATAATTAAAAAGGTGTATTTCAGAGTTGCCAATTATTATCTGATGCTATTAATGCCAACTCTGTGAGACCATAAAGTGTGATTATTAATTTAAAAGTTTTTCACATAATAAAATGCTCACAATGAGAAAAGATGTCAGTTTTAGTTGTGAATATAGGCCAACCCACCAGAAACGGGCACTGCTCTTCAGAATGGGTCATGGTCTGTTTAGAGCTTACCAAACACTTGACCAGTCCTTGACCAAATGCTTAATGTCTGGTAAACTATAATCTCACCTGACCATGTCCGAGGGACATGGGTTTATTTAAGCCCAGCAGCGTGAGCCAATAAATGTGGGGAGAAGCAGAAAGGTCTAACTTCTTCAGGAAGAAGAGAAAAAAGTAATTTAAACTAAACAGATTCCCAGGGAAATCCAAAGAGTTACGAATGCAAACACACTCATATGTGAAGTAGAGCCTGTGGTTTACCCCAGGGAAAATAATACCTGACACCCAAGGATGTCAAATTTGCATGAGGATTAAACTCTTGACCATACGGTTATGTATCAGCTAAATACAAGAATGGAAAAGGAAGGCTTCTTATTTTATCTTGGAACATCTAAGCATTATTTCTTTTCTGTCACTTCTGTCTCATAAACCTCTGCAACAATATTATTTGTCTTGGATGCCCTAATACCTGGATTTTCTTTCACCTCAGCTTGACTTGCATTAAAGGTGATACCAGAGTAACCCAAAGCAAACACTACATCACGTGATTCCTACAAATGTGGCAGGCTTTAAAACCAGACACTGGGTCAGAGTGCCCACAAGATAACAGGGTGTGTTTTCTCTGCGCTGCATTGGCTGCTTTGGGAAATCCTGCTGAAGAAAAGCATAAAGAAATGGCATAGGCAGAAGTGGGGCACTTGAAAAAGTGTTTATCAGTAATGAAGGTTAATCTTGTAAGGTTCCTGGAAGCAACTGAGTAATGAAAAATATGCCTCCACCTTCAGGGTCAAAAGAAAGTTATAACGGATGGATTAAAATGATCTTGTCAGTAAAAGGACAGGAAAAGCCAGACTACATCTAAAACAGTTCTACTTTAAAAGCAATGAAAAGTTAGCTTTCAATGAGCCAAAGATAATTACTTTGCTAAAAATCTACACATAACTTATAAAAATATCAAAATTATTTTCTCAAGCAATTTTCAAGCATTTCAAATAATTAAATAAATTGAATAGAATGTTCAATTATCAAACCATGATTGATATGATGAATTGTGATGATTTTTTATATTCTATGGGACAATACAGAAATAACCCAATTATTTTACTAGTCAACTATAAGAGGATTACATTTCTCTCTTATTTTCTCTTTTTATTTTTTTTTTAATTTTAAATTTACTCTCTGCTGAAAAATCTCCATTTTAAAGTAAAGAACAACATAGCAATTTTACCAGCTTTAAGAGAGACTCTAAGATCAGTGACATGCTTTCATTATGTTTTATTTGTGTAGGGATTATCTTGGACATTGCAAACCTGGATTTATTTAACTTAATATCTTTGGACTGCAACAAATATAAGAACTCAGCTGAATTTTACTTCAACATAGCACTCATTCCCATCTCATTCCCATGCAGCTCACTTTTAAATTTTAAACTTTCTTCCTAGATCAAGTCCTATCAGAAACTTAGGGGTAAGAGAGAGATGTGATTTTTAAAGTTTCCACAGCATTATTCTGTTTCTTTTCTTTCTCTATTTCTACCTATCCTTCCTTTCATTTTCAATTAATGTTTTTTATCTGACAATTTCATGACCTATCAGGTAGAAATTCAGAAATCTCAACCATTCTAAACAAATTAGTCACAGTCACGTAGTAACTTTATAACTTTCTCCATTTTCTAGCTGTTGTTGTTGCTTCCATTCTTAATTTCATTAACAGCAAGCTAGCACCTGCACAGCACTAGAAAACTTCCTTTGCAAGGTGAAATTGTAACTCACATGGAAAGTCTCTGAATGTAAGTATTCTTTGTATGGCAGCTTTTAATCTGAAAAAAAGGAATGGAAGTGCCCTATATGCCAAAATCTACTAGTTAACGTCATTTTGTCTTTTTCATTACAACCAAACAGAACTTAATCTCAAAGTTACTGGAGAGAATACCTGACCAAATCTCATATGGGAATGTATGCAGCCTTATCGTACCTTAGAGGTATTAAGCCTTACTTGAATAAATAGCTGAGCCCTGAGCTGTGCTGACTGGTATGATGCAAATGAAAAGACATCAAAGAACACTGTAAGACTAAGGATTAGATTTGTCTAAAGGGGGGGTGGGGGGGGAAGGAAATAAGTGAGACAGCAAAAATATTTAGAGGATACTTGACTTCTGAGAGTAGATTGACCAGTGTAAAATTCAGCTGGTCCAAGTATGCACAGTATCTCAAAGATACCAAGAACATTCTGTTGCTCCCTGAGTTTTACCAGTGACCCATTTCAGGGTAAGAAAGAAAACTGTTATTTCTAATTTTCTGACTGTCTTTGAAATGGGGTGACACAAACAATGTCTTTGAAATGATGATTTCACACAAGTTTAGTAATATTATTATACTGAGGGTTCTTTTATTTTTTGGGGGTGGAGGGGTGGTGAATATTAAAACTAAAATAAGTGAATGTCAGAAATAGTAGCTTTGGTCCACCATAACTTATGCCACTGTGGCACATTTTTTTTGGCAAAACAGTTACGAGAGCAAGTAGGACTGTACTTGATTGTCACTACATTGGGTCTTTTGATCTGTTGGACGAGGTATAACAAGAGTGTCTCTGTTAGCAATGACAAGCAAAAAAGACAAAATGCAAAGTCAAAGTAATCAACATCTTCTTACTGCACACTTGCTTAATTTCTTTCCTCATAGAGGAAGTTCCTCTGCTAGAGGAAGTGCATACTGCATAAAGTGGGGTGTTTTTTCATTATATATTTCAAATAAATTTTGAGTAATTGATTTTTATGCCAAAGAGAGTAAAATGTCATGACTATCTTCACAATATAGTACGCTTCTTTTAATACAACAAAAATAGCATGAGAACAAACCAAGCACTCCAGAAAATCTTATTTTTGTAGTCATCTAAGTACCGTATTAATTAAAAGCCACAAAATACCAATTGCTTGGGTTAAAATAAATTCTCCTTAAAAAATTGACTGTTAAGATTTTAATGAAATTTTATTTTTCATATGGACTATACAAAGTATCTTTACCATTAAAAGAAAAAAAAAAAGAAGTAAAGACAGACTTTATCTGTTTGACTGCTTAAAGTCTGAGAAATGGCTTATCCATGTGAAACTATTCAGTTTTTGGTTTAGAAAATAAATCCCACCCCCCCAACCTGACAATATGAAAGCCAGCCTTTAGCTGAAAACAAATGAAAACATTCTAGTCATCCAAATTACTTAAAATATTCAACCTAGCACTAACCCATTCTCCATGATGCACAGCAGTGCTTGATAATGTTGCTACACTCTGTGCAGCTTTCGTCTTTGGCCTTAAAAACATTGATGGTAGGATTGCCACTGCAGTACCGGGGTCAAACCTTGATAAGATGAACTTTTGTCAACAGAAACATTTATCTGGCCACAAAAGTACTTCCCAATGTATCTGTCCACATAGTTGCAATCCCACTTTTGGCAACTCCAGACAGATGTATCAGAACTTGTAGGAAACCTTTTCTTTCAAGATACGCGCAGCTTATTTTAGGTGAGCAAGGGAAAACATGAGAAAGACAATGGAAGCAGGAAAAAAGAAAGCAGGCCAGCAGTTGCTCAGTGCAATAGTACAGTGGTGGCTGTATGCCCTTTCCTCCTCAGTCCAAGAATTCCAGCATTTTAAATGGCAGCTATTAAAATGAATTAACTCTGCACAGATTAGTCAAGTACAGCATGAGAAGATCGCAGTTCTATGCTATTTTTTTAATCTATTCAGTTAATTATGATTCTAGGTTATCAGAACTGAATAAGCACAGTGCTTCCTGTTGGAAACACCTATTCTTTGATAATTATGTTCAGTAAAACACTATATCATGTGTCAAGGAGCTGAATTGAAATTCATTAATAAAAATCATAAGGAAATCCTTTAATTAAAGCAGCAGGAAATATTTGCATTTAAGGAACAACTTCTGAAAGTACTATGTTAACGGTTTTAAAGGAAAGGACTTCTGAACTGCAACCTGAGTTTAGTAATTTTGAAATCCAGGTGCTACAGTGCAGTAAATTGACTTGTCTCCTGAATGCTGCCATCAAAATTCTCAAAAAAGCTAAGATCAAGAACTGAAGAAGAAACATCATGTCTCCAGAAAGTAATTTATAACCCCGTGCTTGATGTATGTGAAACATATATCTTACTTGTCTCACTCTACTATAAAATGCAAATAATCCAGATGAATGTTAAAAAAGTGCGCTAAAAAAAAATTAGAACATTATTCACTTGGCACAGTAGCAGAACAAACATTTTCTAATAATATATAGCTGTACTAAGTTTTCTATTTGGAATCTTAAGCACTCAGGTACAAGAGCAGGTGGTATGTCCCTAATCATAACATTCACTTTTCAACTTTCTGGATTTGTAAAACAGGGACATTTCTATTATATGCATTCTGGTAATCTCAGGTTGCTGTCATATATTCTGATTTTGAATTTAATCACTTCACAGGGAAGAATAACTTCACAGTGAGGAAAATCTGATTATACTCTTCCAAAATGCACTCATTAAAAAGAAAATTCAGGATGTCCATGTGCCAGTATCTGAGTGCCAGACTCTCCATTGCTCAACAGGAGGACACCCCGGAAAATAGCTAGACAGTTTCCCTATCTTTGGATCGCAAGACTTCAGATGCTGATTCTACACAAAACCTGAAGCATGCCTGAACACTACAAATTTTGTGAGGTCTAGTGATTCTTCCAAGAAATGTGACTGAAGATAATTTTCTGGGAAATAAGAGGAACACAGATAAACTATGTCCCTAGATAATCTATTATATAATAAACCTGCAACCAGCTACCAGATGGGTGGTGTTAGGGCATTTCAAGGCAGGCTGTAGGCACTGTTAGGCAGTGACACAGGACTGCATGGTACCTGCATACCTGCTTTTCTTTCCACATATGTGAATGCTTCAAAAACTCCTCTGTCAATCTATGCCGTTGAATTTTTTGAGCATTGACACTTGGCATATGTCAGCATCCTCAAGCACAAAACCACACAGACATTAATTAAAAAAATAGAGATCAAGTGTATCTTAGGAGGAAAGCACTAACCTTTCACCCAAGGTTGCATCAAAATTAAATAAATTTTTTTTAAAAATCACAGAATATAAGCCCCTGAATGTCTGGCAGAAATGGGGAATGAGGACTGTGCTTGCCTAGGTGCCAATTGCCTAGGTCATGAGAAGAAAACTCCAGTAGTACTTTCTTCTGCACACATGGTAATCTTTCTGTTCCCCTCCCCGAACCCCCTGCATTTTTCTTTCATTAAGCCGTTTTAGGTATTCTCCTTCTTTGTCTTCTAATGGTGTATACAGCTCTCAACTAGTTCAATAATGACTATCAAGAAAAAAATCCCTTCCAAAAACAAGAAGTAGAAAAGGATAAATAAAATTGAAGGTCTATATGTGAATTTTCATGCCTTTATATAGGATCAAGGCATTCTAATCCCTCCTTTCTTTATTTAGATACTTAAATGTGGGAAGAGAGGTTCAACTCACAAATCACATATGCACACTTTTGTTACCATAAAGGATATACTCATTTTATCCCAACATGGGTGATCTGAAAGATTGACACTAGCATATTTGAATTTCCATTTGGCCCCATGACATATTGGCTGATGTGTCTTTGCAGTACAAACTCTGCGGTCCAATCACACTCTAAACTTTCTGCCCTTCTGTTAAGCCCTACTAGAACTATACTATTTTCTGGAGGCTATGATATTCTTTTGAGCTGTACACAAGCTGTTGAACTCCAGTGGTACTTGAAGCTATGGCCAGAATAACAGACTCTTACCTTTTCATCCTACAAATTGTTTTAAAAAAAGCATGTGCATGCACACACATGCACCAACTCAGACTGAGCACATACGCATGTGTAGACAAATACATACCACTATTGTCTCTATGATTCCTGTTCTTTTTATTTAAAGATACTGGTAAAGTTGGACAGAATTGAGAAAAAAAAGCCTGGAACAAATATTTCTTACCATGTGCCACCCAGCCATGTTTACACTGATCACAGGTTCTCAGGTTAATCTTCCCTGGCTGAAAACATTCACATGTGCAATTTACCAGTGTACAGCGGATGGCCTGGAAAAAGAAAGAGAAAACACATATCAATATATTTCTCCCTGCTTCTATAAATTTGTTGTGATGGTTAGAAGGGTACGAACTGTACAGAAAAACCCAGCCTTCTAACATTTAAAGCCTTGTTCCTTTTTTAAATAGAGATTAATTTTCTTTCAAAAAAGTATGTCAGTATGTCTCATGGAGATGAATACATTCCTAAAATCTTTAAAAGAATTGCTCTATTTTCTTTAGGGAAAAGAAAAAGAAAAGTTGGTATGATGACGACGCTGTAGGAGATCCATAAAGATCCTGGTTTTACATCAACTTCATGGAGAAAAAAATTACTAGTGATGTCTTACCATAGGAGCATATCAGCTTCAAATCAAGAGCAAAATTAGGAAACAAAAACATATGAAAGGAAAACTACACAGATATCTCCCCTTTCCCCACGGAATCCAAAGGTTATTTTCAAATTTCCTTTTTGGGGTTCACCTAAGACATAACTCCACTGCATAAAGGAGTCATAGATTTGACGTGTTCCCAAAATAGAATAAAATTATCAAGGTACAAGAATAGGACTGGTTCATAAAACATCCTGTGACTTGACTTCACATCTATCACTTTCTCCAATATCCAGGCACAGCCTTTTACGTCTTAACACTCCTCCCTTGTTAAACATGTATTTCTCTGTTTCAAGGTAGCAATGCTAACACTCTGGTCCCATGCAGAGATCTCAAATTTGCTTAATAGTACACCTTCCTTAATAATACACTTTCTTATCTTCCTTTTTAAAATTACTACAAAAATCACACAGGTTTACTTTGACAAGGGCTAGATACATCCACAGAAAAGTGAATATAAATTGAATGAGACTCTTTATAATGTAACAGACATATGTTTTTAAATAGTGTAGAAGATGACCTGTGCACTTCAAACTGCTACTAATAAATTTATGGCATGCATTTAGATGTAATTTGCATGGAGATTTCTGAGTCAGAGAGGCTTATTCTGATCATTCACAGATTAACAATCTACTGTAACTACCAGAGCTGCCAGGAAAAGATATCTCTATAGACTTAGATGCAATCAATGATTACTTGGGGGCTAAGGTGGGGGAAGGGTGCTTGGTTGCCACAGAGATACTTTCCATACCAAAAATAATTATCTTAACTGTAGTGACTTTAAAAAAATTACATTCAGCATTAGCTCGGCCAGGCTAAACTCCTTGGCTGCTGACAATAAAAACGGCTCAGAACTATTTTAAATGGTTGATCCCTTTATGTATTTCTCTGTATCAGACGGAAATTTAAAGACATTTATAGTTCATGGATATACTCAATATCTGTATTTCTCTGACAAATTTCTGTTACAAGAGTCCTTTATTCCTCTATCTTATCTGCTCCTTTACAACCTTTTACTCTCAAAAACCTAGGGGGGGGAAAAAGCCTGCTCTATTATGCCTGACACTTCAGGGCCTCAGTCCCAATGTCACCTGTCCAATTACTCATTAGCTAGGTTATAAAACACCGCTCTATGGATGTGTGATTAAAAGAATTAGTAATATGAAATATAAGGGTACCAAAGAAGTGCTGACCATGCAAGAATAATATATGTGTTTGTGGGTTATGAGAAAAAAAATCTCCTGGAAGGTCCTGTTTCATGTTCAATAGTTTATTGACTCAGTAATATATCAGGACTACACTGGTCAGTAATGGTGTTCTTTTGCTAATATGTTCATTAATTAATGAACTCAGTAATTAATTGTACTGCAAGAAGGGGGTCTTACAAAATGGTATTCTAATTTTACCATAGAAGATTTTCTCATATTCACCACCTTTTCCAGATCTCTGCACCAATGTGACATACATTTGTTGTATTTGATGTTATTTTCATATGTTCATGTGTCACTTACAGTACATGTAAGAGGTGTAATATAGTGCAGCACATGTACTAGATGAAACTCTGACGTTTGGAAGAGTTGCATTATTAAGGCTCATCAGCATTTCCATTACAACCCTATCTACTTTTGGCCTAGAGGTCAACAGGTTGCCTGTAAAAATTTGATTCAGCTTGAACCTGAAATACAATGTTTCAGCCTAAGAGTAAGTTTTATTACACACATTCAAAAATGATCTATTTAGCCGTTATACATTATAAACTGGGGGGAAAAGTTTAGAGGTTACATGTTTCTTTTCCTCTTCCCTGAGTTATAGAGAGTATTGATGATGTAACGTGTTGAAAGAAATTAATTAATCAGTACATTTTCTATCTTTTATACATATTGCCAAAAAATTCACTCAAATTTTTCAGAAACATGAAAATACCTGCTTTCCCCTCAAATAAATAAATCTGAAAAGTCTTCAAAAAGAGCTATACATTTTTATAAAGTAATATGGATTGGCATGAGAAAATCAAAAGATAATTAGCTTGGCCAAAACATTTAGCCTGGCCTCAGTTGGCTGCTTTTTCTGCCAAGAGTGTGTGTTAATGCCAGGTTGTAATTTGGTTTCAGTAGCTTCCCATTCCACCACAGAGAATCCCATGCTTACTCCTGAATGATGAGGATTACCCCTCAAGCTGCAAGATGCTCATTTAGGACTGGAAATACTCATTCTAGTTCATGTTCTGTCATGATCTTGGGCAAATTACTTTGTTAGCCTGATGGCTACATTCCCTAAACTGTAACTAGACACAATGATAGTAAAGTGTTGCCAGGGCAGACAAAACATAAATTTGGAGGCACTCTACAGTAGTAGAGGCTATTGAAAATCTCAAGTAGAATTTTATCTTTATTTCAAGGATTAATTTTGCACTTTGCCCAGTTAATTCAGAATTATTTTAACTACCTGAGATCCCTACAATATCCAACACGAAGACAATGTAACTCGGTGACAAGAAGATTCAAGACGCCAAAACCAGTGTGTGATCCTACACACAGCGTCAGAACACTAAAATTCATTAACATGGAAGAAAATACTGTTTCAACTTCTTTTCAATACCATTTAACTTGGGAATACAAGTCACTGACAGCTTGTGTAACAGGATCAGGAATGCCAAAAGGGCAGCTGAAGGTGAATGTGGCATAGATTAACCTAAGAACCCAAAGTTTTAATGCAGACCTCAATTCCCCAGCAGCAGGATTTTAAGGTACAGTGGCTGGTGTTCTTGTAGGTAGCAGAGCAGGCTGGTGTAAATGTGGTTGGACGTCTGGTACTGCTTAGTTTTAAAGGGGTGGGGTGGGAAGTGGGGATAATAGAAAGATCCTGGATGTAGCAGCTAAATATTGCCACCATTGTTCAAACGCATTAAAGTGTAGGTATAAAAATACAAGGGTGTACCAATGTTAAAATTTTGCTAGAAAGTGCCTCTGAAAGAGTTCAGCTAAGCATTCCAGAAGTCATGCACTGTAATTCTGCCTTCCCAAGATTTTGGTTAAAGGTTTATGTAATGGGACTTTGCATACGACATTGCTTCTTTCTAGGGAAAGAAACAGAAATTCTCCCTAACTGAGGTCTTCCTCAGAAACTTCTCCCAGAAAGGCAGAAAGAAAACAGAAGGAAAAGAAACCAATAAATGGTAACAGGAATACTAAAATCAGCAGACACAGACCCCCCCCCCACCATACCAGCTGCTGGGCAACCTTGTATTTATATGAGAACTTGCAGGTTAATGCCCTTAAGTAAGCACCAAAACACGGCTTTCTACATACAGCTCCTTGAAACATGCATGCCATTATATTTTACCATGTCAATGGCCTGCAGTTAAAAGGAATTCTCAGATTTTTATACATCCCTTTCACTGAGTTCCTAATATAATGCTTCTTGTATTTCTATCAAAATTACAATGGCCCTTGAGGACCTATGCAGAAAATGGACTGGACTTCAGTAGAATAATTTAAACTAGTTTACACTACTGATTCCTTAAATCCTAAAATTTTAAATTCAACATTGAGAAATATCCTGCTGCTCTTTTTGGAGACCTTCTTCCCACAAAGCAAGATGCAAAAAGAAAGGAACTTTGGCCAACATTTAAGGCATGATGTCTGGAGAGGCAGATAAGTTTTGCAACAAAAATTCTTAATATAACTTGTGATGAGGCTTCAAGAGTTCTGTTGAGTTTGAATAGCATCTTACTGAAGTCTCAGCCACATCCTTCTATGCAGTGTCAGTGTTAACAGAGCCTTATTCTTAATGCCCTTGCCTCCCCTTTCTCAAGTGCAAGAAGATATTAAGAAAATGTCTCCTTACCAGACATCTATAATATATCATCATGCACCTGAATACACAATGGACTCAACCATACTCTCTCTCTGCATTGATGTTCCATCTGCCTTCTAATGCACCTCCCATACATTTATCCCAAAGAGCTCACACAACCTAAATCCACTGTGACCAGTCACAGAAGTATGAGGCTTGAGGATAACTTGGTCCCATGAAATATTTTATTGAGACTGCAAATCAGCAAACTGGTGCATAAGTGCAGCTCTTGAAAGCTGCATTAAAATCAGTATGACTAAGCGAGTAGGCAATCTACACAAATGTATTAGTTAGCAAAGATGTCAGGGAGCTTAAACACACGTATATACATATATATACTTGAAATTTAGATTTTGTATAATGGCAATTCACCAGTTCTATGTATTTTTGTAATACAGGCAAGAACTTTCCTCATTTAATTGACGGAATAAATAATGTCATTATGATTTTAAAACCAGTAAGAGTTCACATGTTGTAGGTCAACAAATTAAATATTTGTGTGAAATTATGAGAAGTATTGGAAGAGTAAAAGCAAAAAGCACTGTTTGCAGCTTATGTTTCAACTTTCAGAAAACCCCAAACACAACATGCTAAAATAACATTTTCTATCCATTGTCAAACAAAAGTTTTGTTCTGTATTGCAAATTAAAATTACAGCATTTTGAACTAATATTTTATTGAAAGTAAATAACACTGTCATTAGGAGAACAATTTAAAGACCTAGAGTAGTTGGTCTTGAGACATGAGGGCACACCAAAATAATCAAAGTTAATAAGAGACTAGTAAGAAACATAGAGATCCACTCTTGTGTTGCTGTATGTTGACTCATGACAGATTAAGTTATGAAGCAGGAGACAACAAATAAATTCTGCAAATGTTTCAACACTATTTAAACATAAAATCCCCTCTGCCATTAACTTTTTTGTTCTGTGTCTTTCTTATAAAGCGAAGAAGATGAAATCTGTCTCTATGACATTATTGCTCAGTGCAGGACTGTACCATACTAGAGTTTTAGGTTTGAGGTTTTTCTTTCTTTTTCAGAGCAGATCTTATATGCTCTCTAAACAGCTCTTAAAAAATGTCACTTCTCTTCTTTACTACTCCATGAAACCAAATAAATATTTTTTTCCTATCAATTAAGTACTTTTAAAAAAGATTGCAGCAAAAATTCTGCTGTGTAGAGGGCAAAAAGATTCCACTGAAATCACACTATTTTTAATAGCTGGCAAATCATGAGTAGAATACAGTTTATTTTCAAATTAACACCAAAAGGAGGATCATTTGTATACTGACATGCAGGAAATGCATAATGTCACCCTTCCTGTAATGAGACTGGTATTATAGGGAACAGTTTTGGTTTAAACCCAGCCAACATGTAAGCCCCACACAGCTGTTTGCTCACCTCCCTCACAGTGGGACAGGGGAGAGCATCAGACAAATAAAAGTGATAAAATTTGTGGGTTTAGATAAAGACAGTTTAATCGGCAATGCAAAAAACCCACAAGAAAAATAAAATCAGGAATTCATTATCCCACTTCTCACATACATTTTAACCTCTAAGAAAGAAGGAAAATTGGGGTGGAAGTGCTTACTGCACTTTCTTCAGAATGAAACAGACACATGCAGAAGTATTTCTGTCTCTGCAGGGAGACCATACACCTCCATCACATAATTCTGTTACAAAAAGGACAATTCTGAAACTCAGCTAAAATGTTTATATGGGTAATTCTGCAGCCAAAACACTGGACTGGAAGAGGGGAAATGCCTCGATTCTGATCCTGGATCAGTCAGTCCCGTAGATGCACTTAAGTCATGTACTTAACCACTCAATTTATAACTGTCCAATCTGAAAAAAAATGGGTAATGCTAACATATACCATTTTCAGAGATAAGGCTAATAAACTGCTCACACAACATGGTGAAGTATGAGGAAAAAGGTAAGGCAGAAGCATTCATCATTATTTTTCTTCTGCTGGCACAAAAATTTTAACAGATTTTTTTTCATTATACAAATTTACTTTGATTTACCATTGGTAAATGAATGATTTTATACGTAGGAATCACCTAGAGAAAATAACTTTAATTAATAGGTGACCATTACTAGTTTCAACACTTATAGCCTAATAACGCTTTGCCTAAAACAAAAAACAGTAAGGGGAAATACACTTTGCATTTGAATGGTCTGAAACATTCATGTAATGCAATGATATTTTTCATCTCTCTCCCATTTAGACATACTCACTGCATTCCAGTATTCAATTAGAAATTTCACATCACATTATATTAGTATTGTTTCTTACTTGTATTTATTTTCAGTAAATACAATTTGAAAGGTAATAATATTGTTATATTTCTCTGTGGCATTCAAGGAAACAGTTACTAATACAATATGAAGGGAAGGATGCTAACAAGAGAGAAAGCTGTTAATAGGATAAAACAGCTTTTCATGGAGTAAGGACAACCTAGTCTTTAAGCACGTTAGAAAATTGTTTTCAAGTCTTCTTGAGAAAGAGCTGGTAAGTGAATGGGGAATAAGAAGAGAGGGAAAAAACATCATTTATAGTCTTGCATTAATTTAGAAGTTGCTCTTCAGTTCTACCCCAGACACTTCCAAAAGTGAAAACCTATGTCAAGGAATGCTACTGGGTTTTTCTAGAGAAAATACAATTCAGAATATGTGTGTTATTTTTCAGGGTGTTACTGTAGAGCTTTCATCCTGCCTCTAGACCCTCAACTCACAGTGCTACCAACAGGATATTCTGCAAAGACTGCAGGTACAGTATCACCCTATGTTTCTACAGCATGTAAAACTAGCCTGAGGGTCTCAAGCATCAAAGACAAAATTATTTGCACTGAAAAGATTAAGACTGACAAGTGCTTCTTTCCTTAAAATTTGAAGAAAAACAGTTGATTTAAGAATGAGATTCCCTGTGCCTGAGAGCCTGTTAGCAAATACAGATATTTGTTCTTAGAGATGAAAACCAGATTCATGCTATGAAACCAACACAGTCAGTCACTGGCGTTCAGCCACATGTGTCCCCAAGGCAGCAGTCAGTGCTGGATAGGTATCCAACACGTACGGATACACCTGCAAGAAGTCTCACGTTCCCTCCTCTAACCATGACTCTTCTAAAGAAAAACACTGCAAGCTCCACACAGGCCCTTACCTCAAGTACCCACAAATCACTGCCTCCTTTGGAGAGCACAGGGGGCAAATTGCTTCCACTGGTTTTACTGTCCTGCCCACCCTGCACCTATAATTTAGTCTGCCCTGCTGGGACCCTGCCTGGAGTACTGCACCTCTCTCTGGAGTCCTCAGCAAAGGAAGGACATAGACCCGTTGGAGCAAGTCCAAAGGTGATCAGAGGGCTGGAATACCTCTCCCTATGAGGAAAGACCAAGAGAAATGGCATAGTTCAGCCAGGGGAGGAGAAGGCTCCAGACGGTCCTTGTAACAGCCTTCCCGTACCTAAAGGGGCTTACAGGAAGGCTGGAGAGGGACTTTTTACAGGGGCATGTAGTGATAGGACAAGGGGGAATAGCTTTCAACTAAAAGAGGGCAGGTTTAGATCAGACATAAGGAAGAATTTTTTTTGAGGAGGGTGGTGAAACACTGGACCAGGTTGCCCAGAAAGGTGGTGGCTGCCCAGTCCGTGGGAACCTTCAAGGTCAGGGGGAGAGGGATCTGAGCTACCTGATTTAGTTGAAGACGTCTCTGCCCACGGCAGAGCGTTAGACTAGACGATCTTTAAAAATTCCTTTCACCCCAACCACTCCATGAGACCATGATTCTGTGAAAAGTCCAGGTGATATTTCTCTCGAAAACAAATGCATCTTGCTGGCAACGCTATTGGAGAAAGTGTACTGAGATTCCCATAGTGTGGTATCAACCCTGCTATTCACAACAGATTTCCATTGCCTTATAGCAGATGTTTCAGAACAAAGTATGTAAACCAATAACTCAGAACTTGTAATGTAAAAATTAACAATAAATAAAGGATGCTCCATTTTTTTTTCTGTGGTATTTAAAAAAAGATATAGAACCTGTGGATGTAGCATGAACATGGAAGGAAATTATCAACATATTTTTCTTATATTACATGGACTATTGGGTCAGTAATCCACAAAAGAGGATTTTTTTTCAGTAGATTATAAGTGGTTCAAAAAGAGTTACTTAAATATATTAAGCCAAATAACAAATCTGTTAAACCTAGTATCTGCTCTTCATGAATTGTTTCTCCACAAATCAGTCAGGAAATGATGAGAACATTAAGTCTTAAAGGCGATCAGACAAATAACTCATAATCTCTAGACTAGTTTTGATCAATCTCAGTTACAGTCTGATCAGTAAAAATTACAAGTGAAAAGATGTAAATATGCAAAAATATTCCTTTTGACAAGCAAATAGGGAACCTTCCAAGAAAAATGTAAATGTCCACACAAAATTGTGTTGGCAAAATCAGTTAGATTTTTAATATTCCACTTTTTTTCTAAAGTGAAAAGGATCAGGAACATCTGATTTAAACAAAGAACATGCAGCACGGCCTACGGAACAGCTATATCTTTCTGTCCATTTATTCAGGAATTCTCCTTAAAAATATCACAAATAGATTGTTTATTGCCAAGTCTGCTCCTCAGGAAGTTTTACTTTTCAGGATTTCTTTTCCTTCTCAGACATTATTGCTTTCTAGATTCTAAATGACGGGTTTTCAATTTGGCAAAAAGAATTATGTGGATTTACACTGCACTGTACTGTATTTTAGCCACTGAAGATAAATACAAGCTATACAGAAGTTACATAAAAGAGTTATAATGAAAGATTTTGTTGTTTTGAAAATAATTCTAAAAAGAAAATAATCTTTTCTGTCTCATCAAGGTCAACACTCCTTACTATGTATCCTGTTTCTAAGTTATACCCTAAAGCAATAACTTATTTACATTAATAAAAAACTCAATCCTGCACTGTTCCTTCAGTGACCAACTCTGTCAGCCACAAAACTGATACTGTTAGCAAGTAGGAAAAAGAACACCAGACAGCCTTTTTTTTGCCTCTCCCCCAAAAAGCCAGACTAATAGGTGAAAAATTTGTTCCTCATTAGATAAAGTAATTCATTATTTAAATATGCATTTCTTTTATTAATGTAACTTTTAAATTTTGCTTCTTCAATATTTCCTGGAAACAAAGAAATGGATCTTTTTTCATGAACATTCACTAAAGTATATTCTATCCCTTCACCTTATGTAGGAGAGAAAAGAATTCCAGTAAGTGTAAAATATGTGTCTCTTTGGCCACAATGGAACATGAATATATATATATATATATATATATATATGAATATATATAATAAAACCAGAAAGAGAGAGAGAGAAAAGAGAGAGAAGGGGGGCAGGCAGTGGAGGGAGAAATGTTATTGGTTTTCTCAGAAGGATTTTCTTTTATACATAGCTTTATCCTATAATTTTGTCCCTGTTGGGCACACTGCCTAAATTTAAACACAAACAGTCAAGCAATGAAGAAACATTACCACATTTACTGTGAACAAAAACTCCCAGTTGTACAGTGAAATTTTAATACATTTCAACTTATCTCTTTTACTAATGGGGAGAGTACAAACCCTGCAGGAATTCGTTCTGCAAACTGGTAATTACAGTAGACTCACTTTTTTATAATGCATATGTATAGTCAGACACAAGAAACATAGCTGCCCTTTTGATGTAGGTTACAATAGGAATGTTTAAAAAAAATTATGAAAATCTCCTGCAATTCTAAAGGAATGCATTATTTCATGGGAAGTTTTCCTTTAGCTATACTAAAGAATACAAATATATATAATACAATATAACATACATATATTTATTTGCTTTCATAATCTGAAGCATAAGCTTTATCAGCCTGCCTTTTTTTCAAGTAGGGGCTTTTTATTTGGTTTTGTTGCTGTCGTTTTCCTAACATACCTACTGGTACAAAGCTGGTTTCCATCCTACAGGATTTTGTGAGTTCAGAAGATTTTTGTTCTCCCAAGCCTCTTCTCTACACAACCTTCAAATTTAAATAATTTTGATCATCAACTTTATGACTCATTAAATCATTTTAACATATATTGAAAAGCACTAATGTAATTGCATAGATTTACAACATTCAGTGTCCAACTCATCTAAGATAGGACATGCTGTGTCTGGCAAAACATGTTGGTAGTGTATGGAAAGACAGATTTTATTTAATCTGAGGACGTGTGGAATCAAAGTAAGATCTACTGCCAACTCATACATACAGACATTTATCTTTAATACAATAATGATAGGACAAAGCTATATGTTAACAAAAAACCCAAACAAGCAAACAAACAAACAAAAACAAAGTACAAGACAAGTAAGAGTCTGCCAAAAAAACCCCCCATATTTCCAGGTCTTTTATGGTTTGTACCACTGTTTCTTAATGCCTATCAACCAACAATAGACTGATTCTATGCAAGTTGATTCTGCAAGTTGTTTGATTCTGCAAGTACTCACATCCTCACTCTTTACACTCTTTACTCGTATTCACATTATTTAAAGGCAGAAGAAAAGGCAATTCAATAATTAAATCATTGTGCGCATTAAGAACAACACACAAAAACTCATGTGAGAATTCCAGTTTCTGGAGATCCTGTAGAAAGGCACATCTTCAAAAGGCCAAAAGAGCAAGCCGCATTACCTAGCATTTCTTTGAGCCAAATGCTGTATTTTCAGCAGTTTGCAACACCCAGCTTTGTGGAATCATAATCTGGCTGTCTCTGTTAAGCAGATCCTCTGTGTTATGTTGGTTGAATGGTAAAATGAAACATTTGCAAGTTTCTCTTAATATGGAATAGCCTATTCACTCAAGACAGTCACAGGTAAAATCACTAGACCCTGAGGCTTCATTCTCCATGCAGAGAAGGTTTTAATTACAAGGAAACAGTGGAAGTTGGTATCAATGATTACTCACAATCACCAATGAGGAATCAAGGGCCAGACTGAAAACGGTTATAACAGTGGTGGTGAAGGTATCTCATGTAAGACCTTTAAGGACAACTTCCATGAAATGTCACATGAGCAGGAAATTTTCACTTCCCTTATTGCTGGACAGTAACTTGCTCACAGATGTACCCTCTTCTCTACAGATGCCTTTTATAGCAGTGAAATTACTTCATTTAAAAGTGAGTTGTTAACGACTGTGGAATTACTTAACCTTTTTATTTGTTTAATCAAAGAAATTTGATCTTGACTAAATGTGAAGAGATTCCTTCTCATTGAAAATTAGGAGGTTTGGTGCAGTCAGACTGAGCATCAGACTGAGGAAGGGTGCTACACTAGGGTTACTAAAGTAAGGCAGAGGACTTAATGTCTGTATGCATGATGAGCATTTCACAAACTCTAAAATCTACAAACTGCTAGGAGAGTGACAAATATGTGTGCCAGCAGATCTGTGAGTGTAAACATTTTTCACAGTAACAAAAGTCATTATCACAGAAGTTATATTCCATATGACTTGTGGCCCTGGCAGATGCAATACTTGCGATGTGCTTAGTCAGCAAGTCTTTGTAGAAAGCATATGGGAGGTAACACAAACTCATCTTCTGAAACTACCTTCACCACTGTACATCATAATTGTCACAGTGATTTCTGTCTGTCTCAGGGTGGGCAGAGGAGATACACAGAAGTTCAGTCTTGGCTTACAATCCATATCCTGTGCTAAAACTTCACTTAATTTCTAGATTTCAAAAGCAGTGTGAGGAGAAACAAGAAATAATATATCCCAGATTATGACTAATTTTGTGAAGAAGACAGCAGATCCACTCACATTTCTAAATGGAAGAAAAAGTATCTTTGCAATGAATATGCAGTTTCGTAGCTTTCCTCATCCTGAGCTACCACCTTCGTTTAATTTCTAAGGATTCACAGATAGAAAATTCCAATCAACTTGAAAAATACACCGTTCCCTTTTATGTCTTGTCACATGCAAAAGTAAGCAATGCCTATTTTTAACAATTTTCCATGAAAAGGAAAAATTACAATACTGAAATTGGTTGCACTAAATGAGTGTAAAAAGGTTACATGTGAGACAAGTAGAAATAAAGGCTTTATCTGAAAGCATTTCAGATAATTGACAGTGACCCTCGTTATTTATTTCTTGATATTTCCCAATTTTTGGTACCCAAAAATTCAATTTGGGACTCCATTTTGGGAAACATAAAGGACCTTCATTACTTGTAGGGGTTCTGTGGATGTTAATGTTAAATAAATTTCTTCCTCCTTATCATTTCTTCTTTTTATAACATTATCTGTAACAGTTGATGACATGGACAGAAAATAAAATTAGTCAGAATCAGATGGCTGCAGTTTAAGGAGATAATCCCGAGTGTTACCTGAGACAACATAATGTAATTTGGTAACAGTGAAGCTAGAATAAATTTAACGTTGGCTCTATACCTCCAAGCTGAATGTACACGTTACTATTAACTATTAATATTAAGGCAAAACCTTACAGGTAAAGGAACCTGATGGCTGAAATGTATGCCTCAAACCCTGTCTTTTAAAAATAATCTCAACTTCAAGGGTGAATGAATAGTCCTAAACTGAGGGATGCAGAACTCCAAAACCCATGGAGTCCAGCTGAGTACTGTGCTGTCTGGGATGACAGCAGTGCTCCCACTGTTGATTCTTCACGTTTCCCCAAAAATTTAGAATGAGGAATAGTGTCTATCACAGACAAGGCATCAGAATGACCCTGAGCACCTATTCTTCAGTGAGTGCCATCAGGAAGGGAAGAAGATAGGGGTGGGGGCAGTGCTGGAGGGAATAACAGAAACACTTTCTTACTCTCTTATTTGTTTAACTGATGGCTGTCTGAAAATTCTGTATCTGTTTAAAACACAAGAAGCAGTAAGCAAGGAGAAACTAATTTTTAAGCACAATTTCAAAAAGATGACCAACAAAGCCTAGGACGCTTAGCACACAGTAGCACTGCTTTTCATATTTTTCACCAGTCCTATAAACACCATTATCTCCTGTGAAACACGTGCATATTTATTGCTGTGTTAGGTAAGAAATGTTCAGTGCAGCTATCATTTCTAGAGATTTACATGATGTGCATTCATTTGTACAGTGTCCTGGGATTAAGGCTTCCATGTAATCAAGTTGCTAGCTGTTTATGAATTTGTGGACAGCCTGCTACCACAGTTTCTGTAATAGTAACTTGCCCCTGAGCCCCAAAGCAAGTAGTCACGAGATTCTGTATTTCCTGCTTCTGACCTTAAAAATTTATCCCACAATCACAGATTACAATGAGTTGAAGGGCACCCACAAGGATCATCAAATCCAACTCCTGACCCTGCATAGGACCATCCCCAAGAGTCACATCATGTACCTGAGAGTATTGTCTAAATGTTTCTTGAACTCCTTAGTACTGCTCTCTTGCATAGTTTGCAGTTATTGTAGCTGAATTGGGCCAAATGACTATCAAATTGTTTTTGAAAGATCAGTGTGAACTCTCCTCGTTTTGCAATTAGGAAGGCATCTTCATATTTCGTATTTAAATACAGAATCAGTTTTTCTTCTAATCTCTTACCTTATAATAGCTTAACATTTACATATATTTATTTAAAATTGGTTGAGAACTCAGATAACAGACTGGACCAAAGGTAAAAACCCCATAGTTGTTTTGTTTACATTTTCCATTGCTTTTGTGGTTTATATAGTGACTGGAGTGCTGACCAGTCTGACTTGGATATTACCCATTTCTTCTTCATACTAATAGATGAATTTATACCTTGAAACACATGCTAAAATATTACCTCTGAACCTTAAAGTCTCTTTTATCCACAAATCTAAGACAGATTAGGCAAGGGTAGTTATGACTTGGTTGCAACAATCTGTTCCTGTATCTCAGATCTGGAATAAGGAAAATTATACTCCCAGCATACCTAAACTGAGAATTCTGCAGACAAAGTAAACCAACTAATAAAGAAGAACAATTACTTTTTTTTTTTAATGAAAGTAAGCTATTTTACTAAATAAAACTCATCAATTTGTACACATGCATTCAGCAGAAAATGACAACAGCTATACATACGTCCCAGCAGCCATCAGGCTACCCTATCCAGAAGAAAGTATTCTAATTTGCTGCATTAAAGTAATAGCAACTTTTGCCACTTGGCAGCATACACTGTATTTGAACCCATTTATCTTCCAGTTTATTTCAATAACAGGAGCAAACAGCGTGCTCTTTTGTACCATGTATTTATCAGATTCTGACTCTCCATTTTGATTGGTCAGTGTTCAGCGCCTTTACAAATCAACACACATCCTCATAGACAAAGTTGAGTGCACTTAGTGTATTTCCAGCTTCTTTTACAAGCTCTCCCAACTTTATCCAGAGGAATACAATATTCAGTGCATGTTTAATATTTCTTTCATTTGTCTTCTGCCGTGCTGGTGTTGGATCTCCCCAAGTGCAGTATCAGCTACAGTAATCCTGCTGCTACCCACTACACAAGTGCAAAGCGTTGTCTGTGCAAACAGGAGTGTTCTCACTCCCTCTGTAAAGACCAGCCTGCAGGCTCTAATCCAGCATGTAATAATCATGTGCACGTGCTGTGCTCATGCTAAGCCCTGTATTTATTCCTGTCATAGAACCCTGCAGTTTATCACAGGACAAAACTTACTTTGGTCACCATACAATATGCAAATGATTTGCAGCAAATACATGAGCATACCGTGCACATCTGTAGAAAAAGTAAACGAGACTTGTAGAAAGTAAAATGAGTTGATGTGTGCAAAACACTGGCCCAGAGCCTCTTCCCATCATAATCAATACGAGTCTTGTCCTGTTTCACTGAAGGCAGAGAAAGTCCATCACAGGACTTTGTATAGTTTTATGAAAAAAGAGAATAACGCACTAAACTGGAAATGTGTCAGTAATAATCTCCCTTCTCTCAGATTACAAAACTGAGAAGACTATTACAGTTTCTAAAGCATAACAGTTTTCTAGCATGCTTTGAATGTATCAGCCAAAGAGAGTGAAACACAAAGTTATCAGCCTATCTAACTGACAGAAACAAATCCTGCTTTCCGCATTTTGGTGCTTGCAGGGCAGGAGGGCTGCATAGGGACACTGAAACGTGGTAATCATAGCAGGTGTTAATGGTCGGTACTCCTTACTTGCAGACATTGCTATAGCTGCTCCCTAGTGCCCTTGTTCCCCAGACAAATTCAGCAGCAGTTCTGACAAGTGCTTGCAGGCAGGCTCTTGCTGCCACCCTCATCCTCACAAATGCCATTTCCTCAAGGTCCTGCTGCCATCCACCTACACACGCATGCATGTCATTAGCAGCTCTACAGTGAACGCCTGTCTGTGTGCAGGAAGAGTTAAATCATCACACTCAGACCTTGACTGAAACTTTTTTATCCTGTGGGACAAAAGCACAGGCCAGATGGAATGGGTTCCTCTGTCTAGACCTTGGGGTCTACGTGATGGACGGCACTAGCATTAAACAAGCGTGCACATACAGAGGGGACTAAATTCAGCTCTAAGAAACTCATGTGTCACCTCATTATAGCCAGCAGATTTTCATGATGAGAAGTTCAAGTCACAATGAGACAAATGGGAGACTTTTCTCTCATTTTTGTGAGTTCCACCACGACATAATTAAAAACAATATTTAGCCTAGCACAAATTAGTGATTGGCAAAAACAACATGTAATCACAAGCATGGGCTCTTTCTTACACTCTGCTTACCACCTAATCCTCTTTGGTGAGAAAACTGTTCTGGAAATTGCATAAAAGCCACCCTTCTGGTGAGAATTCCAGAGTTTTTGAGTAACAACTCTGCCAGACACACCACAAAAACAGAGTCTGTTACAGTATGTTGATAAGTTGGTTTCCACTCCTAGGAAAAGCTAGATGGTGCAGAGGTGTGTGATAGTAATTTCTAAACAAAAAATAAATAAAAAATTCAACTCCAGAATAGTTGTATTTAGTTTGAGTTTAATGATCAAATTCAGGTCAGCTCTACTTTATCCAGACTGATTCACTTCTCCCTATTATTATTTGATTGCTGACAATGTTCTTGCTGCTGTGAGGCTGTGAAATCCTCAAAAAGAAAAGGAGTTTAACTTCAGGAGTTTCAACACAGACATAGAGGAACAAGATGTCCTAAGTAGCTAAGAAGGAATACAAACTAATGAAATTGCTTTCCCTTAAATTTCTTTTAAAAATGAATAAAAATTTTCAATATATTCACAAAAAAAGTCAACTTTCTTCATAAATTCATCTAAATTTAATTGAAGACTTGAACTGCACACAGGCTTTTGGTATTTCAAAAAGCAGTATTTACATGAAGAAAGTATCATGCCAAAAACCAGGAAGTGATGCTCCATTAATATTCATTACATGCCAACACTCAAAAAAAAAGGGAAAGAAAATGTAAGCTGCCAAGTTTATTTTGGCAAAGCTCTATGACATGATTTGTATTCAAAGCAAAATCTAGAAAAATGTCTTTAAATCAATGTAAATCCCTTTCAGATTGAAAAAACCCCACATAAAACATAAGGGAAAAGCACTTCTGAGTTTTAGCCTTTTTTTCCAATGCTACACTGTATATAAGCAGTTTAAGCAAAGTACATTGTCACAGAAGACCAACCAACTTAGATTACATGTACTTTTTCCTGTCATTGCAACAAAAAACTTGGTCTGTTATCAAAGCATTATAAATTAATGACGTTTAATATTATTTTCCCTTTCCACCTATTTTTTTAATGTGTATATATATATATATATATATATATCAGCACAATTTTTAAATGAGTGAGAACAGCAAGTACAGAGAATAATCTCAGTTTTCCTAAGCAAAGACCAAACTACACAAGAAGATGGCAGTGGCCTTTAGCGTGGTGTTAGCATACTTCTCAGAAATGAAAACACTGATTCATTGCCTGGCTGGGCCAGAGACAGGAGGGGGGCCAGTGATGTCCATATTGCAGGGTGGAATGAATGCCATACAGAAATTCCTAAAGCTCTTCTGCAGAGATTTGCAAAAGCAGCACACCACACATTTGGCCACATTGCTTCTGGCACTCATAATTTTGTATAAAAGCAGGGCAGGTATTTCCCAGCAGCACAGGGTCAGTATATTGAGATGCCATCATGACACACAGCACAAAAAAATCAGTCTAGCAGGTTTGTTCTGAATGCAGAAACTGGAAGCCTCTGTTTATTCATGTTTGAATTTCACCTACTAATTGCAGTGGCTGGAAAAACAAAGGCATTTCTGAAGCCAAACATGAAGACAAGGAACAGGCCCTCACAAGACTGCATGAAGGTGCTGTTTCTAGACCAACTTCACTGACTTCCTGCATCTGTTCCTCAGTTCCTCTACCTTTCCATCACAATTAATAGCTCAGGAAGAGAGCCTGAGCATTAACTCTATAAAGCAGAAATTCTCAGATTAGGAGGCAGCAGGCAAGCAGCCATGTACAGCCCAAATAGAAATGTCCGAAAAGCTACATCTAGGCCACTGCTGTCTGTGCTGCTCTTCCACTCCTCTCCCATTTTCCCCAGCCCAAGAAAGTTCTGTCCTTTCCTGATGTTTTGAGATTTACCTTGTGCCAGCAGGCTGGGGAACACGAGGTGAGGGGGACCATGGGCTACGGCGCAGACAAAGGCATCCTCTCTGGCCACATGAAAGGCATCTCCTCTTCCTCAAACACCTCTGTTTTGACAAATTGAACCACACACCTCGTGGCAGACTGCCCATAGCTGATCCCACCCTGCCCAGGAGAGCAGGGCAGGCTGGTCATGGCCAGGTAGCCCTAGGGCTGGTGACAGAGCACAGGACAGGAGGCAGGAACACCTTTGAGCAGGGAGCAGAACAAGATGAGGAAGCAGAGAGTGTGGGTGGTACCCAAGAGGCAGGGTTTGAAGGAGGAGCTCATTACACAGCGAGGGCTAGCAGAGCCTTTGCTTGAAAGCTGTTTCATCTGATTTAGGAGGAATTACTGTGCTGGGATTTGGGCTGGCTGAAAAAAGGGGAAAATCAGGTGTGGTGGCAGTCACAGGTAATGACTGCAAGAGCTGGATTAAAGGGTAACTGTGGACCAGGGCTGAGGAGCTGGAGAAACACTGCAGCATCAGAGAGGGTGAATGACAGCAGCAGGGTAAAGAAACAAGCTCAGAACCATTTTTGACTAAACAGCAGAAAGGAGGTCTCATCTGTAAAACCACTGCTTTGAGATCCTTGGAGGCCATTATTGGCAGGTACTCATACATTCATGCAGATGTATTACTTTTCAAAATTATCATTCAAGTCTGTTGTTATAGCAGTTTAAAATACACCTTTCAGTTGCAAGCATATATGGTAATGTTCTTCACCTCATTTAAAAATTTCTTCCCTTCTCTGAAACAGTGGCCCCATTGAGTAAGGACTGAAAGATGAAAAGCAGATGCTTCCTAGGAGACTGGCAAAACTGGTAACTCAGAATCATCTCGCACACCTAATTACCGAGTAGGACAGTATCTTATAGTTGTTAGATACTAATATTATTAAATGCTACTGAAAGAAACCTATAACACCAGGAGCCCTGTAAATTCTTCATTACCGTCAGCACCCAAATTCAGTACTGTTGAAGGGAATCCCAGCAGATGAGAACAGACCTTCTACATAATTTTCCCAAAATAAAATTGTCATTTCTGTGATTTTTCTAATGTTTTCAGGGGGTTTTGGTCAGGCACAGTTTTTAAAGTCAAATGAGATTGTGGGTCTATTTCAAGTTGTTCTTTTTTCCTAAATCTTAAATATTTGACATGCCTTGGGAAATCACTGCTTATGAGAAAGTGATGACTTTTCAATTGTTTACTCAATACAAGGAGAAGTTGCAAAGCTATTCCACTGCCTTGTAAAAATTCAAGGGAGTGAAAAATATGTGGAGAGAAGCAGAACACCTACCTGAACAGCAGTACTGAAATAAGTAAAAGATGAAGGAAAGCACTGGGTCAGATTCAGAAAAAGAACATGGCGGATGTGAGGGGTGAGGGGTGGAGGGGGACAAAGGCAGAAGGTGGAGGGAGAGAGACAGAATTAGTCAAAAGAATTAGGGACAAAGATGCAAACAGGAAAAAATGAAAAATATATTAGAGGTAAATTAGACAGGACTACTTACTTTAAATTGAGAAGAATTTAAAATTTGGTATGTTAAGGGTTAAATACTACATTTTTGAGAGTAATGGGCATAAAAGAAAACTGATTGGTTTGCTACAGCCCTGCAAAGCTCACATGTGAAAACATGCCATTGCACATCATGTGTATCCATCCTATTGAAATCCAGACAGACATTAATCACCAAAAGAGGAAGTATGAATTCACTTTAATGATTTCTAGACTAAATACCCCCAACATACACACACGTGCACACACACACAACCCTTTCAAATGCCTTTTACCAGTGTTCTCACTGTACATATGTTACCTTGATGGTTAATGGTTATAGAAACACATCAGGAGCTCCACTTAATTCAGACTATTGTAAAGCATCTGCAAGTTCTTGCGGTTCACCTGTGCAATTCTGAACCAGAAGAGTTTAACTGCTCAAAATTTATCCATATACCTGATGGACAATTTTGAAAAAGGGCCTGTAACTTGCAAGGTCAAAAGTTGATCCATAATTTGAGAGAAAATTATATAGAGGCCAAAAGTGTTTTGCTTTTATTCTTTATCTTAACTTCATCAAACAGTATTCCTTTTATGTACTAAAAGGCTCTGATCTTTGCAAGATTAAAAAAAAAAAAAAGTAAAAAATGGAGCAACATCAGCAGCTTTCTGAGGAATTGCTTCTCACATAACAGCAGCTTCTCAACAAGTTATGAACTGGCATAAGCAGCACTCCTTAAAACTCCATGTGCATGAAACCTCAGCGTGGGGAGCAGATGGGGTAAATACACCCCATGACCCACCAGATTCAGCCAGAAGACCCTTGAATTCTAATTTTCATGTAGGTGAAGGGAAGCCAGACCGAGCCATAGTCTAACTCCCACTTGTGTCCAGGGTATGACAAAAAGTGGAAAACATTTGTCCTATTAAATTAAGAAAATAATTACAATATGCTTTTTAAAAAAGTATTGTCAACTTATCTGACTATTCCTCCACAGGAAACACTAATTAAGCCATTCCAGAGTCCATGTGTTTATCTTTTTCCCCTTCCACAACTTCTGAATCCTTGAATCTGCTTTTGCTATCTTTAGTAGAAAGGTAGGCTTTGCAAATGTACTTAGTTCTCACAATACAGTTGCAGAAAACATGACTAACATGATCCAGAAGCTGCATGCAGTCCCAAAACCCTTTTGTTTTGGCCTGCCAGGTACTTAGAGTCAGGGCATTCCATTGCACTTACTTAACAGTGAGGAAGTAGCAGCTGGTCAATCAGCAGCTCCTGCCTAGACACACCTCACATCTTGCTTAATCAGGCAAAGGCAGCTCTGGATGACAAGTGCTGCTGAAGTTGGGCTGGAGAGAAGCTTTGGGGGAGATCAGAGATCTGTAATAATTTTCGCTAATAATAAAGCTGTAAGGGATTTGGTTTCACTAACGCTGCTGTTTACTCGACAGTATGCCTGATACAGATATTTCAAATTTCAATTCCAACTCTGAAAAAAAAAAATCCCTTTAATCATGCCAAGCCTGGAACTAAAAGTTACTGGACATCTAAGAACTCAGAATATCCCAAAATTCATCTAAGAAAAATGGTAAAACAAACTACCTGAGTACATGACATTGTACAGGTCCTTTGCCAGACATCGACAAGATGTGAGAATACTCAGATATGTTTCTGAGTACTGTGCAAAAAAAGGTAAATATAATTGTAAAATCAAACATGCTAAAACCACATTTGAAGTGGCACACTAGAAAAGAGCGATATTTATGGACTTCTATAGGAGATGTTTATATAAGTTTCAAAGGTTATTTTCTAAAAAAAGTGTTTTAAAATATTTCACCAGGAGGCTCCTTGGACGGAACACCTCTTTAAACTCTTTCCTTAGTTTTGCAACCAGAACTCACCAATGTGACAAGGTCAACCAGTTTAGGTTTTCACAGATCTGCAGGCAGATCTTGAGCTGTTAGGTGAACCAATTTTAAAGATCACAACTGACCAGTAAATGACTCAAGGCAAATTTTCGTGCAGTTAATTTTTGTGAGGTGGTTAACTAAATACAATTACTATGGTTCAGTTCAATACGTACTGCATTTACTTGTTGTCATTTTTCCTGGTTCTCAGATGGTAACAACTACAAAACATAAATGAAATGGCCTTTTATGTTTCGTGACACTCTCACTCGTTTTTGCATCAATTCTATTAATCTAATAAAAATCTATGGACATACCTCACCAAAGAGTGTAAAAAAGGGTGCTAAAAATGTTAAAACCATGATACTTGCCATGTTGACTTCACATCTATAAATACAACCTAAATTTTCAGAAGATAAATAAAAAGAATTTTTAAATCATGTTTATAGTTTTTCCACAAAACCTTTTTGGTTTTGCCTTCTTCTTTAGTAAAGTTAACTTAACAACCACATAGCTCCAGCCGGCATACACTTTACAAATCCAATTATATATGTTAGCCTTTCACTTACTGTTCATATTAGCTAGGAGTTTTAACACTTACAGCGAGTGGCAAGACAGTAACTGAGCATATAACTCAAAAGTAATGATTACGTACTTAGTATTAAACCTGATTCAAATCTGATGTGTGTAGAATATTTGGGGAATGCCCCTTTGCCATTGTGCTCATTCGAGGACTAATAAATGAAAAGGACTGAATACAGAGCCCTGGAAAACATAAAGAAATGCAGCCCAGATTCCTAATATATATATTTTTAAAGAAAATGAGTGTATTTTGAATGTGTTAATATTTCATCTATAAAATGGTGTCCCACTTAAAGCAAGTGAAAAGGACAGGAGTCAGAAATGGGGAAGCTGGCCACTACTCCTGATTCAAATCCTATCACTGTCGCTGATTGATTTAATTACTCCCTACAAAAGTATTGCATAGAAAAGCTGCACTTTAATAACCACATCATTAGGAGGAAAATAAACTAAAGGAAAGACTTTACATTACATACAGGACCTGGTCAAAACCTTCCTTTTCATTGATTTCAGTGGGCTCTGGATCAAGGCCATATCGATTGCAGGCAGTGTGGTTCAATGATTAAGACAGCAAATTTAAGTTTCATTCTTAGCCTGGTCATTCACTGGGTTTGAGTCCTGGGAAAGTTAATCACTTCTAGTGTCTCACTTTTTCCATCCATGTAATGGGAATAATTCTATTTCCCTTTACCAATAAAGGGAACCAATATATTCAAACAAAAGCCCAAAAGCTAAATATTCAACCTATGTAAGTATGAGACAAACAACCTTATTTTTAATTTTAAACAAAATTTCTTGGAATGGTGGGAACCTCAGCTAGTAATTTATGATCCATCTTCTGTGGTAATCTTCTATGGCAGGTCTCAGTTCAAAGCCTGTGTGCATGTGTGCATGTGTGCATGAAAGAGAGAGAGGCAGAAGACACTTTTGCTCACTAACTGGCACTTCATGAGATATTTGATTTGTTGTAATAAAGCAAAGAAAAAGTAGTTGTCAGTTAAAATGCCATTTCTGTCACACTTTTTAATAATACTGCTTCTGTAATTACACTGTGGTTCTTCATACTTACTCAGTAAAAGCTTGCTTAGTTTTAGCATGGAAAACAATTTATGAAATTACAGAAACAGACTGAACATAGCAGTCCATTTGCTGAGGCAATTATCCAGATCCTTGTCAAAAAAGAGAGAGAATAAAGACTGTGATGTGCAAAAAATGTTTCTAATTCTATGCTATAATACATACAATATGTCTGTGGTTGTGCTGGATTATGTTAATAAACTGCAGTCGAAATATATTTGTCACAACACAAAGGAAGGGTGCTATCAATTGTCTTGCCAGATAGTTTAAATTAGTCACCAAAACGTCTAGCCAGGGTTTCCTCTATGACCCTTAGATGAAGGGAGAGGCTTATTGGACAGTTTTTCCTGTGGGAATAGACAGATTCTTCTAATGCTCAATTATTTAGAATAATCTGGAAAATAACTGTAAAGTGAACTGTGTCACAGTTGCCTTTTTTAACAGATATGAAAAATTCAGCCCTGAACACAAATCCTGTGTTATTTTTGGCTGGTTATCACTCAGAAATGAGTTTCCCTAATATTTCTTAGCAAAAATTGAGAGAAGCTGAATTCCTTCTTTTGGGAAGAGTAAAGTGTATAAGGAGTGAGATATTGCTCAGGAAAAAAAAAAAAAAAAGAGGAGCAAACAAATCATGACAAAAATCTAAGCACACAGTCCAGAAAAATTCCATTTCATAAAGGGAGAGTAAAAAAGAAATTAAATATTGAAAACAGAACACAGACTTGTTCGCTAACCTATGTATATTCAGAAAGAAATGTACTGTAAGAGTGAAGTCACTTAAAAAAGAAGTTGGAAGGAGAACATCTTAAAGCATGCTAGCACTCCAGAAATACATTTATGACTATATATTTTGCTGATATTCATTATTTTTGTTATTTTAATAACTATACTTTCTTATTAGACATTTACAATTTGCAGTAAAATATAATAATTTATAAAATTCAATTTTTTCCAACTATTTCTGGTAAGAGAAAAATGCAAAATTTTATATTATTTAAATTGAAAATGTAGCAACCAGTTTCTTTTCTCCAGCTAGACACTTCATACTTCAGCAGAAGATATTGATGTAGACTCTTTGTGATGTAGACTCTTTCTATAAACATTGTTTTGTTGGAAAAAGGCTGGAAAAAGAGAGGACCTAGTACACAGAAAACAAAGCAAAAATGGCATCCAAACACAGATTGAGAGCATGCTACTAAAGTTTCACATATTAAAATGTGGATGAAGTTTCCTCCTTCCCCACCTCCCCCAACATCTGGAGATAGTTTGGTGGAGCAATTTCCAGAAACCAAACAGTATCTTTGCTTGACTAGCTCTTTTCATTCACAAATAAACAATTAATGAAATGGGCAACTAATTTCCAAAGTGTTCACATTCATTAGACTGTTTCCTGAAATTAAGTAGCTGTTCTATGATGCAGTGCCCACATTAATGGTACTGCTATTCTATTTCCAAATATAAATGTTTTTTTAAAGAATATCCATTCATGTTTAATTTATACTAGCAATCAAAGCTGAAGAAAAAATGTTTCCCACTTTAAAAATATAAATATATTTGCACAATAAAAGAAGTGTGGGACAACTAAAGATCTATTCCACCTGAATCACAAAAAGTCGCTGTATGGACTACATTTCATCATGGGTCAAAATCTAGGTTGTATTATTTTGTGATTGTGTCCCTGAATTACAGATGAAGAGATTTGAAGTTATGACAGGCTGTAATATACTTTCCTTTGACCATCCAAAACAGGGTGGAAAAATAAACTGTACTGTGCAGAGGCCTGATTTAGAACAATTGCTCAATATGATTACTTTCAAGATTCAGTTGGGCAGGTTAAGTGTCTCCTAGATATCAGCTACTCAACAAATACTAGTTATCATTTCTGGCCAAAAGCTCATACTAAAAACAGCTCACTCTTCTACACCACTTTTTTTATGTGTTGCCCACTGTAAGCTCCATGAAAAATTTTCTCAGCTCAGACTCTAGACTCAAAAATTTTTCTTGTAGATTTTTTTATTATGCAGCTCTGTTTGAGATATACATGTATTACAGAACATAACTTCCTCTCAGTGAATGTAAATACTAGTTTACAGAATTCTGTCTCACGTTCACTGGTAAAAGGCTATGGCACAACATTGCCACCACCCGCATTTTGGCATTTTTCCTTTCCCATTGTTTACTGTCCTAGTGAAGAGTTGACGATGGAGAAATATGTCCCAGTTTTCACCAGGACATGAACAGAAGCCACTGAGCAATGAGCTGCATTTCCCTGTGCCCCTTGGCTGTAGTGGCAGCAGCTTTGGGAGAAGCTGCCAGGAGAGGCAGTTGTAGGAGGAGTGCCTGAACCCCGATGCTCATCCTGTACTGACCCTCACTCCATTCAGAGCTGTTTAGAGGACACTGGAACAGCAGCATGAGCCAATTGGGAATAACAACTACTGAAAAATATTTATATAACAGAGTACATTTATTTAATGTTTTACGAACTGAAGCCCTCATACTACAAACATTCACCTCCTGGTAAACACTGCAACGAGTAATTTTGTCACTAATAATTTTCCATTACTTCACATACACAAAAGTTTACGATCCAGGCCGCCTTTGCACAAGTCACCCAAGTACCTAGCCCAGGGGATTCTCTGTTTCTTTCTCAGATAAACCACTGGTTTAAACTCACATTCTTGTATAAATACACAATTCCATACCCCTTAAATAAATACTGCTTTTAAAAATACATGGATAATTTGAGCAACATAACATGCCTGAGCTGAAAGGCCATCTCTGTCTGTCAAGCTCTCACACAACTGAGAGCTGAAGTATGCACACTGGGGCAGGAGTGATCAGGATCCATCAACAGTCTCTTTTAGCCAAATGAATGAACAATGCTGAGAGATGGGAGAATGCAACTCTAGACATGAAAGGAAACAGGAAAATACTTCAGGCTACTCTCTTTTTGAATAAGAACATTCACACACAGTATTATCATGGTTTAACTAAACCACTTAGTAAAATGGATTCAGATGATCTTCTGCCATTTGTCACTCCACCGACAAGCTCCAGATTTAATATTACCTCTGATCAGCAACCAGAGAAACCTGAAAGTTGTCAATTATTTTATTTTACTGCGGGCTTCAGAAGGGATAATGCCTGACACAGTCCAGCATTATTACATTGGGCAAGTCACTTACCTTCTTTTGCTCAATTTTCCCATCTAGAAATGAGAATAACAAAAGTGACCTCATTCCTGGGGTGTTTCAGAATCGATAGACATAAAGCACAGTGTCCAAGCTGTGGATTCTGTTTGGTCTCAGAAATCAAAACTAATCTATGCAGTAGGTAAAACCTACTACTATCTCTTGCAGTCTAACCAGAGAACACAGGTCTGCAAGGTCGAGCAGCAATAAGACAATTCTCCATTCTTTTCTTGAGGTCATCTTTAACTGGTGGCCCCTTCAGGCACAGTCAGGACAAAAAAAAAAAAAAAAATCATAAAATGGAAATCAAAAGATCACAAATCAAATTTAACATGACCAAATCTTCATAGTAATACACAAACTTAATTTGTGCGCATGATATGAATGAGTTCAATGGAGAACTAAGAAATTTAGGTGGACATAAAAAGAAATTAAAATTACATTTCCAAATTTGTGATCTAAAATAAAAAAATTGAATTTTCAATTTTATAATATAAAAGCAATTTTTCAAACATAGAAATAACTTCATAGTAACAGGCCTATTGAGATTTATAGTATTCTGATAATATATTCACATTTCCAGTATGAAACACAATCTCTCTTCTCAATGAATGTGTGAAGGCACAATGTGCCTTTTAACTCAAAATATTCTAGACAGGTAGAAATGAGCCTGTTTATATACTATTCTGATAGCTAATAAGAAGGAGGTTTTCACTGCTATATGGGTGATCACTGATATGTTTTACAAAAGACAGAACCACATAAAACAGAACGTATGCCTATTTTTAATGTAAGATTAAGTGGGAGCAAAAGTTTTTCTTCTTATTAACTTTTATCGCTATTTGTGTTGAGTCTAAACTAAATAGCCTAATTATGAAGATTGTGATTATCTGATTAAGCCTTTCAGGGAATTATTTGAAGCATATTGTGAAGAAGAGTGGCAGATGGGACAAGGAAAAATTCAAAACCATTAATCTGTAAGGAGGTAAGCTTGAGCAAAAGGATGGAATCCTGGGCTGCATCCAAAGCAGTGTGGACAGCAGGTTGAAGGAGGTGATTCTTCGCCTCTACTCCACTCTGGTGAGATCCCACCTGGAGTGCTGCATTCAGTTCTGGGGCCCCAAACAAAATAAGGACATGGAACTGTTAGAGATAAAGGGTACTGGAGCACCTTCCCTATGAAGACAGGCTGAGAAAGTTGGGACTTTTCAGCCTGGAGAAGAGAAGGTTATGTGGAGACCTCACAGCATCCTTCCAGTGTCTGAAGGGGGTCTACAGGGAAGCTGGAGAGGGACTCTTCATCAGGAACTCAAGTCATAGGACAAGGGGGAAAGGATACAAATTGAGAGAGGGGAAATCTAGTCTAGATATTAGGAAAAAATTCTTTATTATGAGGGTGGTGAACTGGAACATGATACTGGAACAGGTTGCCCAAGCAGATTGCAGATGCCCTAACCCTGTCTGTTTTCAAAGCCAGGTTGGGTAAGGCCTTGAGCAACCTGGTCTAGAGGGAAGTGTCCCTGCCCATGGAAGCGGTGTTGGGTTTAGATGATCTTTGAGGTCCCTTCCAACCATTAAAATTCTATTATTCTGTGATAAAAGCTCAGGTATTGACTTTAGGCTACACAGCCAAGACAAGTTTTAAAAGAAAATAAGGTATGCAAAGTTCCCTTTTTAGTTACAAACCAAAAAAATCTCAGGGACTAGTAGCTTCATGCAAACATCAGTAACACATATACAAGAAGAAAACATCACAAGTAGAGAAATCTTTCAGATAATGAAGTATGCTTTGTTGCTTAGTAAGAAGTTGTAAATAGTGAGGTCCAATTCAGAAATAGTACACATTAAGGATTCAGCAGCAGTATTTTGTTTCTGTATAAACTCAAATGCTCTTGTCCGGTACCTAAAACTAATGATATCCTTAAAACTCCTGTGTAGAACTAGCAGAATTCTTTACTTTATGACATCTTTTAGTTCAAAGGACTTTTCTTCCAAATGTTTACGCCACTGCGCCAGTTACTTTGGCTGAGCTGACACAATGAATTTAAGATGGTGTAATACTTTTGACTTACCAAGAGATTAGCACATGGTTAGCTAAAGTTAAAGGATTATTATTACTGCTGTTAAAAGATATTAACGCTTTTGGTAACTCATTCTATGGATGCTATATATGCTTTCCACATTGAGAAAGCAGAATGAATACAAAGTTTACTTAGTTTTAGTTACCCACAAATTATCTTCCACTTAAATAACAGAATCCTCCCTAATTAACTTTTTTTAACCTTAAATCGTGGCCCTTATTTCCCTAAGGTTCATACATACTGATGAAAAGATGTAATATGGGCTACAGAAACAGTCAAACAAGTCCAGCATTCAGTCTCTTCCTCAACAAACAACCTCAAGTCATGCATGCACACATGCACACACAAACCCTCACAGAGGCGTTGTGGTGAGCAATGAGGGTCATGTCTGAAGCAGAGTGCAGCATTAATACACTTAGAAAGACAGAGTTATATTCATTGAAGCTTGACCAGCTCTGTGAAGAAGGGCTGTATTTGCAGGAGCACAGGGAGGGGTGAAGACAGAGACGAAATACCAGGAGGGAGAAGGATTCAGGGGACAGCTGAAGTGTGAAGTGATCCAGCAGTTTTTTGATACGGTTTAGACTTCACTTTGGGAATGCAACAAAACAACAGCTACAAACTTAACCCCTTGACACTGGCAAGACTGTCAGTCTCAATGCTGAGCACCCATGCACTGAAATTCTGACTCCAATTCAACAGGTTAATGGGTAGGAAGCTTCTTCCTTTCCTGCCAAGGGTGGCATGTTCTTGTGGCTGTATTTCTGTTTCATGCATAGACGCTCTTCTATGTATATTAATCTGTCACTGCACTTCTTTGTTCTCTTTTTAACTTCAAGATTAATTTTATTATCCTAGCATCTGTACAGGTTAAAAAACATATATACATGGTGTGGCAAGAACACAAGAAAACATGAACTGAGTAAAAGGGTAGGTTTTTTCACAAACTTTGTACTGTGTTTCCAGACAATTGCATGAAAGTCAAAATTAATGATCAATAGTGAGTTCTAAAAAATTATAAATAAGCAAGAAACTAAGGTTTGTTGCAAATATGATAACAGAACATGGAAGAAAATGGCATTCCTTAGTTCTAAAATAGCCATTATTTCAAGTTTTGTGCAAATCAACATGAAAGGGAAAAGAAAGACAGTGATGTACCTCAATTTTTAAGATATTTTTTAATTCTAGGTCTCAGAGAAGGACTGTTTTTTAAGGTGGCATAGAGGTAAAAAGATACAACACATTTTTTCTGCATTTAAATGCTGCCTTTGTTCATGCAAGATTATTTAAGTACAAATACAGGTAACAAAACCTGAAGTTACAAGGTGAGATAAAAATTACAAGATGGGGAAATTCTGCTTTGCCTCCACAGCATTATCTGGTTCCCCCTGTTGTCATAAAGCCAGGGAAAAAAAGCACTTCCAGAAAGCTCACCAAAGATCAAACTGTGTCTGGTGACAGCAGTGTCCAAGCTATAAGTAATGTTCAAAGGATTCAACAATGCCTGTGACTGATCATTCTCTTTCCCTTGCCATCACCTGCTGATTTTGTCCAGGTGTTTTATGGCTATCTCGAGGCTCTGGAGAACAGACAGAAAGAAGACTTTGCCAATTTCTTTTGTCTGGGATTGTGAATTCCTTACACAGATGGTGGACAGCCACAGGCTGGCCAACTCCATGCACAATTGCCTTTACCCTTAGAAAGAAAGCATGAGAGCAATATTATCTACTCCCAAAGTATTGTCTGTGGTTAGCAAATAGGACAAGATCCCTTTTCTTAAGGAAAAAAAAAAGGTTCCCTATGCCTCAATCACTCTTTCACTAAAACAATATCAGGAGGGGAAAAAAGAAAAAAAAGGGATAGATAGAAAATAAATAAATAAACGAAGACTTTGGCTTGTATTAGTAAACTAAGCATTCCAAAGCAATTGAAGACGTTTGTCTAATAAGATAATCTTGTGTTAACATGGTTTTGTAGTATGTTTACAGTCTCTCAAGTATTCCAAACAAATCCTGCTAAATCTTACTCACTACGCAAACTGAGACATTTCTGGCAGCAATTTTTAAAGATGGGCACCAGACGAGCCTCTTCATCCTTCTTCTCTGTTTGCTTACAAAAAAGCCTATTACCTATGCAAATTACTGTTAAATGTGCAGTTCCTTAATTGTGTAACTGTCTGTTTAGATATGTACTTTTCTCCTGCAATGATGCAATTACAATTGTAAAACTGGTTATTTAAAGTAAAACTGCTACACTCCCACTTCTGACCTCTGAGAGTCTGACTACCTACCAGGAAGTGGAGTGTATGTTACAAAATATCTGTGCAACACTTAGGCACCTGAAGAAGCAAATTTTACAGAAAAATGTGTGACTACTTCCAGTTCTCAAAACTGGAAGGTCTTGGAAAAATAATCTGTTTTATATGCATTCATGACAGTCAGGTACAAATCTTGTATGACAAATATATAATGGACAGCCTCTGTCTTCTCATACCCTCAGAAAAAAATACTATGTATGCAGTATATACTTAGGAAGTTTCAAAATATGTACCATAAAATAAGTAGGTATTTAAGACTCAAATTATAGTCAGAATTTCAGGAACCTCAGGGCAACACCTATCCTATATTCCATTTAGCCTTTGCTTATAGGTGATGTGAATGAACTCTGAACTCTGCCGTAAGGAAATGCACTCTTCTTAAATCTGCAAGACACACTCTCAGTCCCCATCACCCCATCTTCCTGCCTAGGCATCAATGTTAACATATACATAGGCAGAGCAGGGCAATGGGCCTGACTTCTGCTTTACAGACCTAGGAGTAAAATTATGTCCTGCTCTGAATTATTTATTTTAATACTAAAGAGTGTAACTTTTTTTTTTTTTTTTTTTTTTTTTTTTTTTTTTTTTTTTGGTGTGGGGCAGAAGTATACTCTGCAATTATAAAATCTAGCACATAAAAGCTAGAGAGAAAAGGACAATTACATCACCCTGCTTTTCTGCTGGGCTATTTCCCTATTATTTTCTAGCCTTATACAAAATGTTTCCAATAATAATCTGCTGATATCTTAAATGCTCAGAATAACATTAACATTAAAAAGAGCCTGACTGTAAAGGGCGAATGTAATGGTCATAGAAGAGGTGAACAGGTAACCTCAGAACTACAAGTCCCCTTTTTTCTACCGCCACAGGTAGCAGCAGTACATCTTCTATACACTGTTCGGTCTACCAACATGTCATAACCCTGACCTAAGGAGGTCAATTTCACGGTTGAAAAAGTAGCTTAGCCTCCATGGCTCATTTCATCCTTCAGCCTCCTGTTGTGATTACTGACAACTTAGCCGATGTATTTATTTATTTTTATTTCTTTTCTGTACCCAAATACAGAGATACAGGCACATAATATAATGGTCATATCCATAAAAAGGCTGCAGTGGGTGGCCCTACACAAACACAATCCAGAAGTCTTTGTGCTTATTTCTTCCACAAAGATACAGAAAAATTCCCTGTGACTTCCCATGATTGTAAAAGCATCCAAATGGAAATATTCATTCCCATGCCCTATACAAAAAAGTCTGTTAATTTTAGCTTTACCCCATTGCCTCTTTCCCTTGAGATATTAATTTTAACTTTACCCTCTCATCTTTCCTGAGAGATAAGAATGATCAGAAGGATAGCCAACCCAGGGTCTGGCAGCCAAATGAAATTAAGTGAGTTCTATGGATGAGACTGTCTTACTGTAAACTGAAATCCTATCAACTCTAGCACCTCTGCCAAGCATTTAATCCATAAAACCCTACACAACACAGCTGTGTTTCAGGAGGCGGGGGAAAGGGAAAGGGAGACCTGTTTATTTTAGGGCATTTTTTTGTTTGTTTCCTTTTCAGTTTCCTGAGGCAAGTGTCTGCCTACTCCGGTGTCTTGAAACATTAAAAGGACACATCAATGATGGTGATGATGGTAATGTCACACCCCAGTAAGTAACATAAAAGAAGTGACTGTGGATGAACTGTTCATAGGTGAGGGAAAACTGGCTCCAAGCATGGATGACAGAACTCACTTAAACTTGGCAGAATGATTGCCTAACACAAGGAATTCAGCCCAGGAGAGAAAGACTAGAGAATGGAAGAAGAGAGAAAACGTGCCTACTGGGAATTGGTCTGAGAATGCCATGATGCCCTCAGATGTTAACAGCAGTCTGATGATGGCCTGGACTGAATTCAAACTGGTGACCTAAAGCAGCAAGAATCTGTATCTAACTAGTAATCCCCTGATCCAGGATACTTCAGTGCTTTTAATCACAAAAGAAACATTACAGTCCCAGAGGAGACTTCACTGGAAGGTAGCACGCCAGATACTGAAAAAAATTTAAAAGCTTATGAAAAAACATGCAGCTTCTTCCACCAAATAACAATGTTTCTGTTTTAATTTTATTAAGGCCAAAAATTAGGGGGGAAAAGACCCAAACAAAATAATGTTTCTAATAATTCTTGAATGTTTTTCCCCCACTCCTGTTGGATAGTGATTAATGGATGAAATTTCTTCAGTTCCACTTCATGATTCAGTTTTTCATTTCATCAATGGTCTTTCAGGATCAAAATTTTAAAAGACACACAGAATGAAAAGGGAGAGAGGAGAGGAGTGGAGAGGAGAGGAAAGGAGGGGAGAGGGGAAGGGAGGAGAAAGGGAGAAAAAGGGAGAAAAAGGGAGAAAAAGGGAGAAAAAGGGAGAAAAAGGGAGAAAAAGGGAGAAAAAGGGAGAAAAAGGGAGAAAAAGGGAGAAAAAGGAAGAAAGCCATGAAATGTAATTATGTGCATTAAAAATGTAACCACAGTTTACATTGAGTGAGTGTAAACTCTCAGTTTAATGGCAGGTTCACAACACAGTCTCAGCTGCTTACTAACTTACTTCAAGTGTAACAGGGAAAGTAAAATTGACTACTTCTCTGAAATGACAGAAGTTGCATTATTATGGTTAACAATGAAGTATCACAGCATGCGCTTTTACTTGAGAAACTATTAAGCTCCTAACTGATTAGTAAATGATGAAAGCATGGTATGCTTTTACTGTAGATACTATTTACAAAATATGAGTACATAATCTTATTGAGTAGTATGTTATGAGTATCTCAAAAACCTTAAGAAATTTTATGCCCAAGGTTAAATGCTTTCAAGAGCAGAAAAATATTTTAAAAAAAAATTCTAAATTCACATCTTTGTCATTATTCTCCTTCTTTAGTGAGATTATCTATGGATAATAACAATAATCATCTATCAACAGCAGGATGATTTAATGCAAGGTGAATCTTAAAAAAACTTCTTTTTGCTTGAGTAAAAAATATTATTTTTCAATGCCAGAAACACTAGACCTTGCTAAGGACTATATGGCAACATTTTTGGGTTTAATTTAATTTCGTAATTTAGTTTCATCCATAAAGAGGAAGAAAATCTTGAAATGGTAACATTCATTTTGTTTCCCCTCTATTCACTGACTGAAAATAAGAAAAGTTAAAAGGGTACACTGAAAGATTCAGCCAAAAAATAGTTCCTTAAAGGCAGGTATTTCTTTATCTTATCTTTCAGCCTGGAACAAAATTTTATATACAACTTTTAATACTGAAAAAAAATATGGGATTTATAGTTCAAATGTTATTGATACAACCTGAAGCACAGTGTGCTACAAACACCTTAACTTCAGGTTTTCAAATGGTGCTGTTGAAATAAAACATCTCATTCATTCTTTTTTACTGAGAGGATGCTGCAATTATTAAAGTATTCTTGCCCTCTGTATGCTTGGGAGTGGTCTGTCCATAAGTTATTAATAAACCATGGGTAGGTGCAGCAGCAGACCAACTATTCATATTAATGAATGTCTCATGAATATTCAGCTACATGTTGACTCTTGCCTCAGAGGATGACGGGAACCAAAATCCAGACCCCTATTCTTGCAGTAAAACCTCCTCAAGCTGTAATATTTTATTTTGAATTATAGCAAACACTGTTTTTACTCTAAGTGTGGGAGTGGGGGATTGCTCTCAGTTTTATTTTAAAAAACCCCAAACCCTCACAACAATGAAAACACATAATAGTTGTAAGTCCTTATTTTAACTAGAACTGCATTACTCATAATTTAACATCCACACAGATTTAGTGATAAAATAACAGTTGCTAGTGCTGGCTACATCATGTTCTGAAACTAAGACTACTTATTTGGTAGTTACATTCCTCTTCTAGTCAAACAGGATACAGCATGGATGGGCATCTGCATGTTTTAGAAACATGTACACATGTATCAAAACACCCTGACTACCGTTTTCCCTCCTACTCAATACCTTTTGCAGACTCCCCGTGATTTTTATTTCTCATTTTTCTGTATAATAAATTGAAATCTCTTGACCATTACCTGTTCCAGCAACACCACACACAGAACACCATTGACGTATAAAACTTCTAAGTAGGATTTATCAAGGGATTTTTTGCCTGAATTATTTGTCATTTCAATTGTTCTCAATAAAATACTTTTATTTAAAGAATTACTGTTCCATGGCTGAGATGTAAATGCCCACTAGATATCATTTCAATGCCAGCACACACTTCCTTAACCAATTCTATCACTTCCTTTTCAAACTGAACAGAGCTCCTTCAATTCTGTACATCCTCTAAAAGTTAGAAGAGAGCACCTTGACATGTTATGACAGGAACCTGGGAAGCCAACAGAAGCAGTTGGAGCAGATATTTTAATAAGCAGCTCTTAAAAATTCAATAAAGTGAGTGGTAATTGGGCACAGAGACATAAATTGTCTGAGCAAATTAAGAAAAATACCTTGCTTTTTGGTGCCTTATATGCAAAATTATTTGTAAGATCACACTAGACATGCATCTGAACAAGCAGATTCTTATATATTCAGTCAAATTATATCAGAATATATAGAGCACTAACTGTGCTTTTCTTTCGGATAAAATTAATGTCAGCTTTCTATCCTTAAATCTGAGCCAATGGGGAAACAAAATACGGTTAGCCCTGAAATAGTTGCGGTAATTCAATCCCTGCACTCTCCTTATTTTCTTGATGACAAAGAAAAACTCCCAACTGGCAAGGCCACCTGCACTGATTACTCCTCCATCCACACCCACGGACTAGGAAAATGAGCCAATGATCATTAACCTTAATTTCTTCTTACATAAACCTCAGCAGTTTGGTTTTGTTGTTTTTTTTTTTTTCCCTTTAGGTTTGCTTCTCTCAAAAGTCCCTTGAGATTAAGAAGGGGGGAGAAAAAGAAAAAAGAAAAAAAAATGGGAGGGAAAAGTCATAACTGGGGGGAAAAAATCAAGAGAACTGAAGAGAACTCAGTGACTTTTTTTTCTTCTGTTTCACAGCTGGCTTATTATAACTTCACAGTACTCAGATAAAGGGATTTTGAGGCACTCTCATCTCTCTTGATAGCAACTTTGTTCCCTCCCCCATCTCTCTCTCCAAGCAATAAGGTAAATGCTAATGTGTGGGTTTTCTGGGCTTTTTTCAGATTTTTAGTTTTTTTCCCTGGAGATATTCCTGGGTAAAGACAGTTGGCAAAAACAAAGATGGGTCTGGACGGCAGGAATGCAGGTGTGGCCCAATGTCAGGACTAAAGGGCCAAGCACAACTGGGTGGGATATTTCCAGTGTAACAACTTCAAAATACAGTAGAGAATTCATCACCCCTCCTGGTCATCCACATTTTGTTACTGCCAAGTGGAATAAATTTTAGTTCAAGCTGTGTGGGACTAGCTCCCACTGGCATTACATCACTTTCTAGTGGATAAGACACTCAATTGGACCATCTGAAGATTACTTTTTATATATATATATATATATGTATATACACACACACACATATATATATATACACATATATTAAAAAATACATATGAATAGATAAAATAATAAAATAATCAAGCTATAGAAATAATAGTTCGGATAGCACAAATGTGTGTACTGAAAACAGATACCCTCTTATCTTGTACAGTATCTGACAAAGCTAACTAGATTTTAATCAACATTTTCAAACTAATTACACATGTGTGAAATTAAGAACTTATCAATTCAGTGAAGTATGCTTGGCAGTATCCCCTGTTGAAGTTATATTTTTCCTGTAAATTATTTAAAAATCTTTATAGAGCTAAATAAAAACAAAACCAAAAAGGTTTTGATTTTTTTTTCATTAGGATTATGTAACTAAAAAGCAAATAAATGTTCAGAGAACATAACAAGAGTGTGATTGTATTACCTTCCAATACATTACAACAAGCTGTTTGTCGCCTACCAAATACATATAGCAGGGCTTCTTTGGAGATCCTGCTTCTCAGGAGGCAGACAGTAACTTTGATCACGCAGACATTCCTCATTATTTCAGACCTCAAATCAAGTAGCAACAGTCAGGGGAAGAAAGGGGTGAGAGACATGGGGCTACTGGGGAGGAGAGGGGAAGCAGACTGCAATTTTGTCCTAGGTTCAGCATCCTAATTTAAGCAAAACCAGGCTGCTGGCGTCTCTGTGCTTCCCTGCAGCCCCCTCCCCTTCCCCATACTTTCCAGCCTCCTGGTTCACTAAAAATGACAAGCACATTTCTAGGCTCTGCTTTTTTATCAAGCTGACAAAGGTCAACAATACTAGCCAGAAGAGTGTTGAAGTATTCAGTGCCACAGGTCATCTTAATAGATACTGGAGGGACTCATTGCAACACCACTGTAAGCCAAGACAGCATGATTTTTAAGAGGCAGCACTTTGCACGTTCACAGTCTGGTTAATTTAATACAACACTGGTCTCTTGTTTGCAAAATAGCATTGGCACATTTCAGAGGTGGTATCTTTCTGTGGGTGACAGTAAGGTGACTGAATTCAGGCATGTTAACAGATGCACCTTTTTATGCTCTGTTAAACCATGTCACAGACTACAGCCCCTAAGTGCATTCCTTTATTTATGCTGCAGCCAGCTGAGCTAATTATCAGAGACAGACCTGGTTCTAGTTCTATAAAGTCCAGTGGTTGTGTGTGCGTGCAAAGAGACTGGGAGGGAAAATGGGATAGGTGGGGGGTTGAGGGGGAGAGACTCTTTTTGAAAGCACTTTCTAAAACATATGGAATTGAAGTCTTCATGTTATTTCATTGGTGCTAAGAAGGTGGAGGGGAGCTGGATTAACAGCTTGATGATATAATAATGTTTGGTTCAAATGAACTGTGTTTCCCACAACCCTCTTCTTTTTTTTCCCCTTTCATCAGTTATGTTTAGCTTCAAACAGCTATAAAATAAACATCAGTACAAAAACTCTCTCCAGGACTCAAAAATAGTGGAAGATGCTACCTCAGGAAAAAAAGAAGTAAACAAAAGAGCTTATTACATCTCACCTACAATTCTGGTGTGTTTTATCTTTTGTGGGCACAACAACACCCACTTACAGCTCTCCTTTCACCAAATATTTCAATACACCAAGTATTTGCCACAAGCCTTTATGCCACAGTTGTATTTTATCAGGAGCAGCAACTACCTCCTTTCAAAAAATACAACATTCTTAGCCCATTTGGCTGGGGTATTTTACCAAATGAATGTCGTTTGCTTGCATGACTTCATCCTGTACTAGTTTTCATTAAACATGTTCGTGGCACTCCACAGAAAAGATGGGAAAAAGAACTTGATGGTGACAATTCTTTTTTCTCTGTACTACTTATGACTAAGTGACCTTAACTGAAAAATTAAATCATTTATCATATGAGCAACAGTTTTTTGTTGTTTGGGGTTTTTTGTTGTTTTTTTCTTTTATTACAGCATACAATTTAGCTAATAACTGGTTGGGGCCAATCTTTAACAAGTCACATATTTCCATTGTCCCTTCACCCCCTGCTTATGCTTTTACCACATCCTAACAAAAACATGACCAGAACTGGTGAAAAACATACGGTTCCAACTAATGAATCACATACTTTCCCGCAAGTGCAGTAAGTACTACCAGCTGTGACAGTCTTGCTTTGGCAGTGGAACCAGTGCAGAACAAGGCCGACACATCTGAAACCAGCTGTACTGAAAAACCACAAGCAATTTAAGTCCGTCTGCCTTCTCAGGGGCTTCTTTGTCTCTGTCTGTGTCTCTGCTCTGTCCCTAAAACTTGCCAGCCATGTTGTTTTGACAGAGTTCAGAGTTTCAGAAGTTTCAAGGGGGGGGGGAAAAATCCGCTGATTCAGGAAACTGCGTTTCAAGAAAATGATAAGGAGGTCTTTGTCAAACCAGCCCGAGTCAGGAAATTTAAAGAGACAGAGTATGCATCTACCCGTCTGCTCTGCTTGTACGACAGCTTAAAGCACAGAAAAAGACGTGTGTAACTTAAAACACACGATGTCCATAAATTTGTATTTGTGCTTTTAGCACAGAATGCTCTGCACAAATTGAGGAAGGTATGGAGAGATCTTGAGATTTTATCAGATTATATCTGGGAAGGTCATGAAACTCACAAATTACTTCATTAATCTCTAATTACATACATCACCCCAACAGGAAAACCAGTAAAAGTTATACCCCACCACACTGCCTTATGTGCTGTAAATGCCACATAATTTATTGAATACTTTCCAGCAGTGTTTCAGAGATTTTTACAAATTTTGTGTGAGACAATTTTTTTATTCTTCTATGCCAAAGCTCAGGTAGGAAAATTAAAATAAACCTACTGTACCTGGCTGAGAGGGGTTGGAGAAAAAAGTAATCAGTGCTTAAAAAAAAAAAATTAAAAATCACAGTTGGCTTAGGGTACGTTTCCTTCACATAAGAAATAGAAATGCTGTGACATTCAGGCATTCAGGTCTGATATTCCCAGCCCATCCAGGATTAAAAGCAAGTACTGAATATACTGAATATCGCCTGCTTCTCCCCTCTCACTTTCAAAAAAAAATCAATTCATGTTTCAATTCCTGCAGAAATGCAAGATATAAATCCTAATATTCTTTAAAATTTCAAGAGCCTTGTCCAGGATTGGTATTTCTTTATCTCACAGCTCACACAGATATGCATTTAGAGAGTAACCGTACAGCAAAAGGTGAAATTTTTTACAGGAATAGATTTTACATTAATGAATTTTTTTTCCAAATTTTTGAACAAATTTAGATTAAGCAATTGTCTAATGACGGATTTTTGAAAATACTGCTATCAGTGCATCACACATCTATCATTTGGATTTTCCAGCAGAGACATCCCCCATTTAGCACATATTGGGCAGCATGTGAGAAAGGCCAACACCTAGAGCAGGCTGTCTACCTGTGGTGACTGGTTTTTGTACAGTGTCTCCATGTGCACACAAAGGCTGTGAACACGTTTAGCAGCTTTCAGGCTTTTGTTTCACACTGGGGATGGTCTCATTACCCCCAAGCAGTAAAGCCGTTAAGTGAGTTATTCAGACTCCCTGTCAAGAGCAAACAGCACTTCAATGCAGCATGATATTATATATTTTGTATACACATACTTTGTAGGAAAACTGTTTTAAGTATAGCTTAAGATACAAATACATGGACTGTGATCTCTCCCTATGCAATGCACCTGTGATGTCACGCTGACATACCAAGAGTAATGCATGCCCTGCAAGTCAAATCATACAGAACTTCCTCAGTTACCAGGGGGGTAAACAACTAACAAGAATTTCAAATCATAGTACTTAGAAACGATGAAAAACTATTCAAGTCAGGTTTGACATAAGAAACAGCTTCATGATTTTAAGAGCTGTTCAGACTGTTCATTCCTAGATTTCCACAAGGAAGCTTGAATTTACTCCTTTTCAGAGTGTAAACAACCCCCCTTCATGGTATTTATATTCATCCCTTTCTGATATATGTGTATCAGCTTCTGAATCCATTTGTAGCAAATTTATTATATATCCTATACCAAACGTAATCCTGATGCTATTCTTACTTTACAGCTGAAGCTCCCACCAGCAGTGGAATTGGGAAGAGTGATCAAAGGAGGCTGAAATTCTTCTCCAGCCTCTCCTTCTTGATAAGATAGACTGAAGACAGCTCTGACATATGCCCTTCAAAGAGCTGCACTGGATGTTCTGGGATACTAGAGGGTGGTTTTGGGTGGGATAGGTATAGCAGATTACGAAAAGAACAGACAAATTATTTTCTTTAATGTGTTAGCCTAACATCAGCCCTGCAACAGCAGAAATCAACTGTGCATCCTTTTAGCAAACATAAGCTAAAAGGAAATTACAAACTTGAGCTCTTTACACACTTAAAAATTACCTTTTTTAACTCTAGGGCAGAAAGTGGTTTTGTTTTAATGATTTGCTGGTTTACCTCAAATTAAAAACTAATAAAATATATTTCCTCTTAAAATGGAAAAGGTCTTCAGCAGGTCTTTGGAGAGTCCAAAGAAAAATAGTCAAAACAATAATAAGCTGCTATCACTGAATCAGCTCTACCATTTACATTGCCTTCTAATGCAAGCATTATTTTTCTGTGAGCACAAAAATGACATTCATCTGTTTTTCAAAATTCAAAAGAAAATAAAATCAGTCAAGCAGCAAAGAAAGAGCTGGGAGAGGACAATTAGAGATATCCAGCATCAGCATAGGAGGGCTGCCTTTTGCATGGTGTCTTATAATTTCATGTACAGCTGATTCTAAATCCCTACTTCAGTTTACTACAATTAGAACTAACTATATGATTCACCTTTTCAGTTAATATTTTGACTTTCATTTTTTTCCTGAAATTTATATTTTATGGAAATTAAAATTAACATATAATTATTCCAAAAATTACAGTACAATGTGCGGTACCCTGTATGTCAGCACACCTCACTGTAATTTCCTGAGAAGAGCAAAATGTATTCATGTACACTTCCCTGACCAAAAAACTGAGTCTCTGTTTGTCCTACTTCAACTAATGGTTGCTTATTAATTCAGTTTTTTACATTCAGATGCTTACAAAAATTTAGAGGAGAGGAATTTATGACAAGAATTAAACTGAGGAATCAATTTTCTTTTTATTGACAAAAAGTTTTGGATCATGAATCCAATCAACTATAATTCAAGTATAGTGTCATGTGATTTAGCCACTTGCAAAATTCATCCTGTGATTTCCAGAGGTGGTCAGACTGTTTGAAATGAAAACTACAGGGTTTTTTTCCCGAGCAATTGCATGTTTTATACAAATTTCAGATTATTAATGCACTTTTTATAATCTGAAAGGAAGAAAAAATCTATGGTACTATTTACCAGTTTGACTAAGCCACAGTATAATCAACAGCAGTGGCTATAAAAATGTGATAGCTGCCGTTGATAGTTAGATAATATTAACTATTAGAAAATCATATTATTTCTTCTAAGAAAAATAACTATAATCATCATAGATTTGAAAACAGCAGTACTATTCATTGCTTCTCTGAGGAGCAGATTCTTATTGAAATCACCAACCAATCTACCTTCAGGTTTACCTTGAGTTTCTTTGGAAATAATTATTCTTCTCTCCCAGAGGAGTGTGCATCCAAGGTAGTAGAGGATGCTTTGAGGCTATCTCTTCAACATGTCAGCTGGATGACACAGACATGCAGTGCTCTGGACATGTTCGTAAGACAAGAGAATGGGCAGCTCAAAATGAGGCACGTAAACAGCAGCCGTAGAATGCTGTGAATCTATAATTTTGATTGATTTTTTTTTTTTTTTAAGTTTGTATGTATGTACTTTGATTGTTCCTTCATGGTTATATGAAAAAAACCCAAAGATTTTTCTTCCTAGCTTCATATGTGCAACTCCACAGGTTTTCAGCAAGAAATGTGTGCTTTTGCCCGAGAATACAACTATGTGACATATACAAGTACATACATGCACACACATATATATATAAATAAATATATACATATATATACACACACATATATATGTGTGTGTGTATATGCCATTAGTTTTGGGAGGTGGGATTTTTTTTTGTTTAGTTTTGTTCATGGGTTTGTTTGTTTGTTTGGGTTTTTTGTTCGCTTGTTTGGGGGTTTTTTTGTTTTTGTTATTTTGTTTTGGGTTTTTTTGGTTGGGTTGTTTGGGTTTTTTTAGAATCATAGATTAATTTAGATTAAGAGAGCTTTGGAGGTTATGTGATCCAAGTCTATCCTAAAAACTGGGATACTTTTCAGCAGCTAGCTCAGTGTCTTTTCTGGTTGAGTTTTCCTAGAAATCATTTTGTTATGGTTTTGGGGTTTTTTCTGTTTTTTTAAATCATACCAATAACAGGTTTTTTTACCTAACTTTTAAGAATTACTACTGACAATGAGAAAAATAAACATGGGTGTTGAAAGACTTGTGTGTAAAGAGATGACACAGGCAGAATCAGAGGCCAGGAACTTGCAGTACAATCCATTAAACACTGTTATCTAACCAGTGTTTCTGTTGCCTTTTAAACAGACTTGCTCTTCAAATTAGTCTTACCTGCTTAGCAAACTAACCCTCTGTACTCCTTTCCAAGTAATGAATGAACATACAAAACATTGTGTGGACTAGAAGGGAATATTTATTTCCATCCCATGCTGAGTTCTTGCACAGTTTTTAATCTAAGTTAGAATTTTCCCATATTTTGTCCAAAAATCTCTCCCAAATCAAAAGTATAACACCTTGTGTACTTTCCTAGTTTCTTGCCACGTAGAATGTTTAAAAAAGCATACCTTACCCTCAGAAAAGCACTTCCAGTTTTTCTTTATGATCACCACCATTAGGTACCTCATTATAATTTTGAGTAAATAGCTTTTAACTATGTCTTTACTTCTTACCAAAAATCTTATTTAACCTTTTCAAAAGGAAGAATAAAACATTTAAGTAACTGTTCAGGGAATGTTTAACAGATATTTTATATTTTAGATGAGAGCCACTGGTGGTTTATTACAAATTAGTTTCTTTCACTTCCTGTCTAAGCTCCAAAATCATCTTAGTCAAAACAGGCATTGCTGCAGATGTGAGTTGTGCCAGTATATAATGGGGACAGCAAAGGAAATATTTTCCTGAAATATCTGACCAGCCCTAGTAATACCCACAATTTACTTACACACAGTCTACATAAACAGTTATGCTGGATTTAGCTCGTGTTTAGCACCACTTGATAAAAACTATTACCAATGTGGTTTACATAAATTACATGTAGTCTGCTCCATATGGAAACCATATTTTAGCAGCAACCAGTGTTTAATAATGAGCACTCTGCCCTGATCTCACACAGGCAGTCTCTTTCTCGCCTCTCTCTGGCTGTGCAATTCCTGTGATTTAATAAGATACTTAGCTCATGAAACAAGCGATTTGAATATTCACACTGCAGTTAAAAAGGGATTAATTTTATTCCATGCCATACTAGTAACAAGATGACGGGCCTCTTTGGAATTTAGTGCACTAAATTTTCCCCATCTATAAGTTTTTTCAAACATAGCCTGATAACAACAATTCACTTCATGAACATCATTATTTATCTAAGTTATTAATGACTTTTGATTGTTTACTTTATGATAAGTCTCTTTACTTTAGCTCCTGTCATATAAAATTAATTAACCAACTGGCCACAAAGAAATACAATCACAAAATGGTCCAACATTTTATCATAAATTTGGGTACCTCTGTAACATTTCTGTATTATTGTTTAAAAATTATGGCATCTTCTGTATTTCATTAGACATGATATAAGGTATACATTAAGCAGAAAACATGAAGGACTATATACTAATGATAGGCATAAATGCCTTAGATTTCCCTACTAAACTAAGGCAAAAGAGATAATTTTTCTATCAGGTCTGTAAAATTTTAGTCTGGAATTCTGATCCTTTTGAAGTTCATGGTAATTTTGTTCTTTTGCTGTGCCCAGATTTAACCCTCAAGTTTATAAAGTGTTTAATATATCAGTTAGCAGGAAGAAAAGCAGGTTCTAACAAAAACACTTCCAGAAAAATAAAAACTATTACAGCAAGACCAGGCCTACCCCATTCCTCTGTTCTTTATTTAAGTCTTTAAGAAATAAGTAAAAAGCTTAGAGATTTTACCTGAATAAGAGAACTGTAATGAAAACCATGAGCTAAGAAAAACAAATCTAAAAAGGAAATTAAAAAAGAAATGCTATTAAAAGGTAATGATTACCAACTTAGATGAGATCGTATTAGAATGAATTTAATAGAAAATTTAAACATTGATGAAGTTTAAAACTTAGTCTTTCTGTGTATAAATACCTATATCATAATTCCTACCTGTGACATATTTCCATACAACTAAGAAAGCTTGTATTAAGGATACAATTTTTCGTAGTTCACATACAATATAAACTTCCAAACATCTGGCGAACTTCAAGGCAGAGCTTTCCATCTCCCCAGAGAGTTATCAGTTGGACTATAATGTTATCAGCTTTCACACACTTCTCAGTGAGATGCAATCTACTTGCCTGAGAACATGAGGGAGAGCCAGGAATTCCTGTTCCAATTCCAAATTTGTGGACTCTCTAAGATTTCTGGTAAGTCAAGGATTCCCAGCTGTCTCACTTTCACAGACGCCAGAAATGGGGATATTTGTATGCCTACTTTTCCAACCAACAAGGATTAATTACTGGATTATTGACAACTGTATAAATTCTTATACAAAATTATTTGAATGGTAGGGCTCACTTCACACTGAAAACAGACAGTGAAGGGGAAGATTTTGAATTATAAATGACAGCCAACACTGACATATGATCAACACCTCTCCTAGGTGCAGAGAAGATGATGCTGTTTATAAAAGCAAAGCAGACTTTGCTTTAGTAGTTTATAATCCACTGTAATTCAGAGACAGCATTTCTCTCCAGACCAGCTGACCCATCAAGAGCAGAATTCCAGTTAAATCTGTGTGAACGGTTACCTGCCATCAGGTGCACAGAATGCTTTGATGTGTTCCCCAAAGTTTGGGACAACCAAAGTTGTTTGGCTACTTCCCAAAGACTAAGCTGTTTCAAAAATCTAGTGATCTGCTAGAGAATACCTGGAGGGTGTGGAACCCAGATACTACTTCAAACCTGCCTTATGAGATGACTTTTATCTATCAAAGACCAACAGCTTACCAAAACACAGTCTGTGTTATCAGCCTCATGTTTCAAGGGCCATTAAGAAATCTGCACCCCAACAAGAGAGAAGGGAATCGGTAAATATAAACAGCAGCAATTTATTGTGAAAAATGTAGGGAGGAATGGCAAGTGCTGACAGCTTGTAGACAATGAAGTTGTTCTTTAAGGGCACTTTTCACAATTTCTTATAGAAGAATATGTTTTTCTAATGAGAAATCCCATGAACAGGAAAAAGTATTATATCAACAAATTACAATTAGACAGCATGTGCCACTCAAAGTTTTGAAATCCTGCAAAGACAAACACTCATTCTGAATTTACGGATGGAGAATTCAAGGCAGTGGAAGCTGGAAGTAATTAACGAAAGTCCCATTAAGAAAGTTCAAGTTTCATAGATTTAGAAAAATCAGAAATCAGTGAGAGAGAGCAGCTAGAAACCAAATGATACTATTCCTTCTTACACATCCTCTTACTACACAAAGTTTCTTTTATACACAGGTGATGAAAAGACATATAAACAGCACTGCAATGGGTTTATAATCCTAATAGGACAAGTAGCAAATGATCTTCACACTGTATAAACAAATTATCTGTATCCAAAACTAAACTGCTCTAAATTCTTTGGTTGAGTAAATTAAATCACTTATCCTGTGAAATTTCTAAGAATTTCTAACCCCAACATTACCCAAAATTTCCCAAAATTTTGAGTCTTATTTCGCTGATGCTTTGAATCCAGCTATTCATAATATGCTGAAATTCCTGATATTCAGGTACAAGTACACAGACAACTATTTAACATGGGTAGTTTACATGGACAGTTTGGGCAAATATATAAAAAACTAATGGTTTCTGTTCACAGGGAATACATATCTAATATCAATAAAAAAGTCATATTTTTCCTTGCTTAGCCATCACAAAATTCTGATCAAAATCATGCATTGTTTTCATAGATAATTATGCACAGTTTGGGTCAGATCTACTTAACACAGAAAAACTGGCAGACCTCTAACTGTTATTGTGCGAGTCTGTTACTACTGGCTCAAAATTTAAGTATGTTCATACTTTTCTAACTTCTAATTTCAGTGTTCTGCTACTAATTACTAATGTCAAAACCAGAACAAAAGCTCACTGCTTGGCTCATTGACTTCTGCACACAGATGTCAAACACACAGAGTTCATTAATGATTTCAAGGTGACGAAAATGAAAGAGATGGCCAAAACTGTGCTGATGATTATTGGTTCTTTTCAGATTAGCATTTTCATGACCGAAGAAAGTGTATTTAAAACCAAAATCTTAATTTGGCTTGCATTCTAATTCATTTTACACCTACATACAGTATCACAGAAAAATCCAGAAGAGTCTAGAATAGTCAGAGATGTAAAAAAACCCATGAATATAAGCTTATTTTGATGAATTGCATGGCATCAAGGGGTTACTATAAAATAAAGTCTAGTACTTGAGTACTAACTCAAGATAGACAGAAATAATGTGTTCTGTATGTGAATGCAGATGTGTAATCCTCTAAAAGACAGATATAGATATCTGTCTACTTCTGTTGAAATGTCTTATTTGGTCAATTTTCTTTCAAATTGCAAAGGGATGACAATGAGTAGTTATCTGTGTGAGAGATGTAAAACTAGTACAGGAGATAATTTAAAATGTGCATAAGCATTTACTGAACATTACAGAGTGGGCAACTACAATAACGATCTCCCCTTCTAGTCAGCACAATGGTTTGTTACATTAGAAAACTGTATTTTAATGAAATGTCAAACTTGCAGATTTAAGTCAATTCTAACTCTTGTACTTAGTCACTCTACTGTAATACAATTTTTCCAAGACAATAAAATAGTAATTTTTATGTTCTAGATTCTACATACTCATTAAAATTTGGCTGGAAAATAGAGTAAATATACAGTTGTTTTATGAAGTTCTGAATTGCACTGATTTTTGCAGAAGCTGAGATTAGTTGTTAGGCGAAAAAAATGTGAAAATCTTAACATGAATTCAACCCATAAGAGGAGGAACCATCACAGACTTTCACCTCTGTGTCCACAGGATTTTTTTCAGTCTGTCCTAGCCTGTTTTGTAAGCTTACATTCATATGTGTTGTTGTAAAGTGTTTTCTCATATTATAATGCAGAAGGTCCACAGAAACAGCACAGGGAAGCAGACACACACTGATGTCAAATTCACAATTAAAATGGGGTGGGATAGTTTTCATATCCAGCACCCTTCAGTTCCACAAATCTGTGGCAGTACATGAAAGGAAAGCAGGTAAATCATTTACAGATGTATGAGACTGTTCCCTTTACAGCACCTCCTAAAATTATTCTGTTCAATACCGAACAGTCTAATGGTCAAAAGCACAGAAGCATTAGAAAATACCAAGAATTAATTATTACCTATACTCCTCAGGAAGAAATGTGGGACCTCAAAAGGTGGCTACTTAAACTATGCTTCAGGTATGCTTGAATACTATGAAGGCCATTTTCTGAAATTCTCCATATTACTTTCCTGATTCACATTCCCTGACCTACTTTTTACTTGACTAGAGTAAAGCTACTGCAGCTGCATTTTCACCAACTACATAAGCTCTACTGGAAGACAGCAGCCATTTTCTCATCTTGCTGTGTTTTTTCCCTATGTCACTTGTCAATATTCCCATCATTATGAAATTTATTCACAGATGTCACTGCAGAACTTGGGAGTTACAAGCACTGTAACACCTACAATCCCATTTTATCTGGGATAAATCCAAAGTCAGGTTGATTACTTCTGTGTTTCAGCTAGGCTTCCTAGTTACCTATAAATCACAACCATGTCCAGCACCTCCAGGTAGGATCAACCCCATTCTATATGCACTTCAGAGATGGCTTTTAGGACAATTTATCTCTCTGGCAAGCTTTCAAAAACTACTGCACAACTCATACACAGTTACTCTGCCTTTTCAGGAAGGGTCAGTAGTACAGGTGGTCTATTCACATGCACTAATCCCAACATGTCCCACAGGCACTGTCCCTCCTCACTTTGCAGAGACTGTCTGCTCAGTGCACGTGCAGCAGGCCTGGCATTTCTTGGAAGCATGAGACTCATTGAGCATGTGCTGCAGAGAATGTGAAGACATTTTTATGTCCAGGAAATCCTAGGCAAAAATACAATGGGCATAGTTGCACACCACATCAGCCTTTCAACAAGGTAATCAGAAATCAGCTCGCTTGCTGATGGATTATTTGCCCTCACGATGAGAATTATGTAGAATAAACAGGACTAGTTACAATAACTGAGTGGTTACCCACATGATAATGATACCTTTGTTCGATTGAAAAGCACCTCCCTGGAAGATCTTTTCCATGTGAAATAATCACATGGAAAATTATAACAGTGGTACAATTTTTGTTGATTGTATTAATCTGAAAAGCACCTTCAAATATTTCTAAACATCCTTGTTGATTCTTAGCATATTAAAAAGTATTTGCAGATAAGCAAAATTCTAAAACATTTAAGCAAATACATGTTTAAATCTGTGTGGTATTTTAATGTCATTAACTACTGTACTGTCAGCATACCCTTCTATAGAAAATATCCTGTACATCACAATAAATATTTTAAAATTGCAGCCTTTTATAAAAAAGTCACACTGCTACTCTGTATTTTTTTCCCCATGAACAGAAAAAGATTCAACACACATACTTACAAATTAACTTTTGAACACTCCAGTAACCATGACTGCAATTTTTCTCTCTGTCAATGTCTCTGGCTGAGTAGTAGGAAGAGAGGCATTCTTCCCCACACCACACTGTATACAGATGAAAAACTCCTTCAGCAATCCCTTTTTCAAGTGCTGCAGTTCATTTGGGGAATTCAGTGCATCTAGAGAGGGCCTACATGGAGGGCAGTGACACCTCAGCCATAAACAGGAGCAAACCTCTACATGCTTGAAGATGTTAATATATATATGCCTCCTCCCACAACCTCCTTTTCCGGGCTATTCTTTATCCTTTTTTCTCAGATGGGCTGGGGCTGGAACACCAGGATGAATACAGTTCCAGAAAATTATCTCTAGATACTGCTTTGAAGGCTGAGCCTTAGATCTTAGAAAGTGATGGAATTAGGAAGTCCATTCATATTGTAAAAACAGCGGGTACAATCTAAACTTTTGTCTAACATGCATGAAATATATGTACCTGTACACCCAAGTGCATTCAGCTTCACAGCAACATCCTGCTTCTATTTTAAGCACAATAAGAGTCCTTAGTAAAGTTCAAAAATGTGTGAGAAAGAAAAAAAAGAGAACTTGCCCATATTTGCCAAGTATTCTCCCACCATAAGCAAACACTAAAAGCAACATGTTACTTAGCAACATTTATCATTTGGCTTAAACCTGCTTATCGCAGTTAAGATTTATCTTAATTGTTTCATAAGCCAAAATAAACACTGACCCCCCACTTAGAGCACTGTTTTCACAGTTTGTTAGTAGGAGTGCATTGATCATTTCTACATTGTATTACACTCTTAGCATGGCCGTTTTAACTTTTTTGTTCTGCTTCTCTGGTCATTTCTGTGAAACAAGTTTTGATTTAAAGCAAGTGGGCACACAGACAAGGACATCAGACCTATGCACAGAAATACGTGAATCTGAAAATTGAAGAGATTAGTTATCATTGTTCAGACATTTAAATGCCAAAATAAAAAAGAGAGCAAGATGTTCATAAATAAATTCCATTTAAAGTTACTAGGGATGACAATGATAAGAAAATATTATGGTTTAGCTAATGTTTCCTGCTTTCTCTTCAGGTGCTTAAAAGAGGAGAGAAATTGGAATGGATTCTGTTAAGGTCCTAAGACCTCTTGTAAAAACATTTATTGAAGTGAGAACCCAGTAATTGGAATAAACACTTTGAAATTAGGCAATCAGCATGACTGAAATGTTTTCTTAACATTTCCTCCCATTTCTAAGCCATTCCTTAGTTGTCTTGACACTTTTGAAACAAAACCAAGATGTCTCTTCAATTCTCAGTAGTGGAAATGAATGAAGTAAACTACAGCTCTGGTAAATATTATGCCCCTCTGCTTGGAATTCCCTTCATCTTCCCTTATCACTTCAGTGACGGGTGCACTGCTGGACAAGACAGCAGGGCAGAAAGAAAACTTTATCACTATTACTCTTCAGTCTGGGTAGTACCTGGGTAATAGCAGACACGGCAGTAAAACCTCACAGAACCTACCCAAAGAGAACCCTGGCCTCATACTGAGAAATACTGCATGAGCACAAAGGAAGCACAGTCTCTGGTCATGACTAGGAAGAGAGAAAACCTCAGTCAAGGACCAAAACAGACATTATAAGTCTTCAGGAACACAGGCAGCACTACTGTGCTGAATGCTGTTTGCTCTCTTCTGCTGGTTGTGCTGGTTGCCTAGATCAGGCTTGTTTTGATTTTTTTTTCTCCTTGTCTTTTTTTTTTTTCCCTTTGAGACCAAATTTGTTGGGTTTTTTGCCATAAAATGCTGCCAACAGGGTATGGTATGGCAATGGAAAGGCAAACAACACAAAAGAAAGAAGCAAGGACAGACTAAAAGTGAGTGGGAAGTAAGGAGATGGTCAATTAAAAGAATGAAGTGAAAGGGAAAAATGAAACCTGAAGTCTGAGATAAAAATGCCATTCTGGACAACCAGTAACAGAGTTTAAAAAGCATCTCCATTTCACTGCAAAAACACAAAAGGGTGTCACAGGCAGGGAAAACTACTTCAGCCACTGCAGAGTAAAAAGTTCAATTTTGCATTTAAGAATATTGATCTGCAGGCCACTATCTGCATGGCTGAAAGCAGCCACCTCCAGATAAAAACTCTTCTTCCTCATCCTCCGTTTTTCAGAAACAAAAACAAAACCTACTAAGTGTTTGGGAGAGATGTTCACATGAAATTGTTCTTCCTAATCCAGCCAAACATATATTTGACTTGGGTTTTACAGGGGTTTCATTTGCTTGTTTCCACCACAAAAAGTAACACTGAAATGATTTATTTTTCTAGTAATGTAAGGATTAGGATCATATGTCATGAGGTAAACAGTCTTTGAAAACAAATGGGTTGTAACAGCACTTCACAGCATCATTAGTAACACTTTAGTAGAACTGTGGACCAGAAGAAAAGTCGAAAGAAATGCTTCCACTAAATAGTATAAATATGGTTGTTTACGAACAGTCCAAGTGTCACACTAATACTTAGGGAGGATGATGTCCCTCAATATACATATTTCAAAATTCTCTTTAACAAAACTAGATGTGTATATATTAACAGGTTTTTATGAACATTTACTCAAAGTCCTTCTGAACGTTCTCTCTGTGTGTTTATGTTGCCTTTGTGTTTACTTTCTGAGGGTTGTTTTCTGCCATGAAGGTTTGCAGAAACAACAAACTGAATGTTAAGTAGCAGCTTTCTAGGAATGACTTCTGAGAATGTAGGAATCTACAATGAACCATTGCAGGACAAATATTAGGTCACAAGGAAATGTGCTTATACAGAGGTTATTAAGTTTCTAAAGTTTAGCAAGTCTGTGCATACCATGAGGTGCCTTTATCACACAAGTCTCTTTAAGTTTCCCTATTTACACAGTCCAGGTGCATCACGAAGATTCGTATGATTTCAGCCAAATAAATACTGAAGAATTAAGAATAAACTCTGTGTAACAAGAGTAATGCCCCTTATCCCAAAGAGTCACAGAATCATGTGATTGTTAGAACTGGAAGGGACCTCTGGAGATCACCCACTCCAACCCCCTTGCCAAGGCATGGTCACCTAGAGGTGGTGACACAAGAATGCACCCAGGTGGGTTTTGAATGTCTCCAGAGATGGAGACTCCACAACCTCCCCGGGCAGCCTATTCCAGTGCTCTGCCACCCTCAATGTAGAGAAGCTCTGCCTCATGTTACGGTGCAACTTCTTGCACTTTAGTTTACGGCCATTACTTATTGTCCTGCCACTGGGCAGCACTGAAGAGTCTGGCCCCATCCTCCTGACACCCACCTTTGAGATATTTCTATCTATTGGTGAGATCCCCTCTCATTACACTCCAGACTAAACAGGCCCAGCTCCCACAGTCTCTCCTCATGGGAGATGCTCCAGACCCCTGATCATCCTTGTGGCTCTCCACTGGACCCTCTCCAGCAGCTCCTTGTCTCCCTTGTGCTGAGGAGCCCAGAACTGGACACAGCACTCCAGAGGTGCCTCACTAGGGCCGGGTAGAGGGGGAGGATCACCTCCCTCGATCTGCTGGCTACGCTCTTCCCGATGCACCCAGAACACCATCGGCCCTCCTGGCCACAAGAGCAGTGACAGCTCATGGACAATTTGTGACTCACCAGGAGTCCCAGGTCCTTCTCCACAGAGCTGCTCTGCAGGAGCTCAGCCCCAGCCTGCGCTGGCACTTGGGGCTGCTCCTCCCCACGTGCAGGACCCGACACTTGCCCTTGTTGAACCTCATTAGGTTTCTCTCTGTCCAGCCCTGCAGCTGATCAAGGTCCCACGGAATGGCAGCACAGCCTTCAGGTGGATCAGCCACTCGCCCAGTTTAGTGTCATCATGAAACTTTACACAACTACCATACATATTCATAACATTGAAATGCTGAGATATCTTGCTAAGACTGTAATTTCCTGTTCTGCACACAAAGGATTATGGTAAATTTTTAGAAGATTCTGACCTGTCCCAAGTACTACTAGAGTTGTTTTTTTTTTAAATTTTACTGGTTTTTGCAAGTTGAGTAGTTCAGGCCAATAGAGTTACCATAAGCAGGCACAAGATTGCTATGAATATAGAATGAGGACCCTTATATTTACAGAGAACAGTCTCCAGAAGGGCTATTTATTGAAAGACTTGAACCTAGTTTCCAGATCTCAGCATCATTGCTCAGGTAAAGGTCCCATTGTTTCAATTGGGATCTGCAACATAAGATTTGTCATAGAACATCACGATTTGCCCTATTTATTTAGGTCTAAAAATTATTCTTACCCTTCAGATCCCCTGTGTAGTTGTACTCTAAACTAGACTGGAATATAAAATGTGTAATGACATCAAAACTGGAATGCTGTCTTAAATCCAAAACAGAAATGATATGCATGGATTAGTTGTAAAAAAAGGGAGTTTACTTTTCAACCACTTTTAAAGGGATTAATAGGATATTAATTGGGTGTCTCCTTTGAATTATGTGGAGAATATGGATCCACAGTGTATGAGTCCCAGGCAAATAAGACCCCTATATATTTGGTCATTGCTCAAATGTTTAGGCTTTTCATGCAAAATACTTTTATAAATTTTGTGAAGAGTGTTTTCAGAACTTCTAGACTGTGTAACCAAGGATTTTTTTATGCTTGAACTGCTGAACTGCTTGCTTGTCTGTCTGCTTCAGAGTAAAAAAAAATTAAAATCTACATCTGCATTCTTAATTGTATGCTAGTTTCTAAGCTGTTCTTAAGCCATAAAAGCAAAGTTTTCAAATAGTAGTCCCACTTCAAAAACTCTCAAGGACCTCTTAAACAAATAGATGACATATGATTAATTTATCTTTTTATTTAAAAATGAAGTTTAAATTCTGAGTTTAAATTTAGGTTTAAAATATATTCTCAGCAAATTAATTCTCTAGAGAAACATTTGTGCATAAATTTTGAAACATAGTAACTCCACTAGGGTTTTCTTTTGTTGGCATTTTTATAAAATCAGGATTTGACACCAAATCTTTGACACCAACATTAGAAATCAAGAGAAGTCTGAGAAAAAGATTTTAAAAGATGATGTTACTTAATAATTCTAGCTGGACAGAAAGATTGTTAACAACAAAGAATTAACAGGAACAAGTTGACAAGTGTGTAACAAGTGATGGTTGTCCAATTTATGTTGGTGTCCTTCCTCCTTCAAATGCAATTTTTCTACTTATTTTCAATGGGATTTTCCATACATGAAAATACATAGCTGGTATATAGTATGCTTCTATTGTCATAATTTTGCTGTTAAGCATTTTTTCCCATTCATTGCATGAACACTCATTTGCTCAAAACTATTATGCCTACAAATAGCCAGAACAAGAAAAGAAAGTCCTGATTTCATACATTTTTGCAGAACTTCCTGCTACCTTACTATACAAATCTGGACAAAGCAGAAATCTGTGAAAAATGCACTCAGATAGAAGTGTTTCCTAGCCATATTAAGGAAAAAACCCCCAATCATAGAAACTCACTTCTTTTCATTGTTTTTTTTTCTCCTTTTATTAATTCCTTGTTTTCCCCCCTTGTTGTATGGTTTTCTTAGATATTAATTACTTGACTCCATATATTTCAACAGAAGTCTGGAAGACTTTCAACAAATTTTGGCAAATATAAAAAAAAGAATTTATCCATTTTATAATTTAATCAAATTTTGAAACCTTTCCTTATATCCTCTCTCATTTCCCCATGCCCACTAGATTTTATAAAATACCGTACGTAGTTCTGTGATAGCATTGCATTACTATCCCATTTAATACAGTATTCAAGAACAATGTAAAAAAACTCTCACAAAACAAGGGAAAGCCTTTTGAAACTTCTAAGTTTCTAGCCTTTAATTAAAATTGAATCACTTAGTCTATGAGCTTAGCAGTGTTCTCAGTTCTCTGGGAGATTATAACTGGTAGCTCATTAGACTGTTTTTCACGTTAATTTACTGAAAAGGATGATATATTTATAATACAGCTTGTAATGCTATAAAATGGCTCATCAATCTGTTTTATTCATGTAAAGTCCACATAAGGCCACTGGTCTGTTACTGGCAATAAACCTTTGGTGCATTTTCAAAAGACCTGCATATTACATAGTGATTTATAGACCCTGTCCTAACAGATGCTAACAAGGAAAGGCATAACCCGGGCGACACTACTGAAAAGCGTAAGTACATCATGGGACTATGACATGCACAAAGAGAAGAATTCCTTGTTCTTAAGAATAACATGAATTTCAAAAGACCTGGTAACGCCCAATGCACTACCATTTTTATATTTTCATCACTGCTGTTCCAGAAAAATTAAATGCGGTACCTGCTCCTTTTATCTCTATGTTGTAATACTTGGGTTTTTATGCTGTTCTTACTGCATTGCCTATCATACCCACCTTGTGAATGCCTATCACCATAAAGAAATTTTTTATCATCTGGAAACCATTTACATCTCTGAATACAACACCACACTCAATATTTTGCCATGGAATAATAAAAAAACCCACAGGTTTTTAAATATTTTTCTTTTCAATATGAAAACAGGTTGTAAAAAGCAAAATTAAATAATTTTATAGATTCACAAAATTACAAATAATTTTCTCTCCCTTTTTTTTGTTACAGCAAAACCAGACCTTTTTAAAATGTTAGTTTTCAACATGGAAAAATATATTTAATAACAATAGTATTAGAGAGGGCATAAGGAATACAGTTTAATTATGCTCTTTATAAAAAAATAGAAACCATTTAAAGAGGGGAAGCGTAAGTTTTGCTTCAATATTAACCATTTTCTTGGTGAGAGGAAGAGATTTAGTATAAAAGAATTTTTTAAAATCTCCTTTAAGACTGGACAGTTTTCAGAATGCCACAGAAAGCATTGAAATGACACAGTCTGCAAGACAACTAATTTAAACAGTTTAAGTTGTACCCTTCTCTCAAAAGTCTAGGCAATTAGACAATTTTCGACCAATTTCAAATTGTTTGCAATGTTTTCTTTGCAGTTACTGATTGAAAAAAGGGAAATTAATTAAAAATGGGAAGAATAAACATGTGAGAAACCACTATAAAAAGCACAAAGCAAATAATAACAAAAGAAGAAAACTATTTTCTGCCAATATATTTTCCCTGCTGCAATAACTAGGGTTTGATAGACTGATGAAATATTTCCAATGATGATGAGGCCCTATGTCTCTCTGAAGCAATTTTTTTTTTATTTTGCATAAGTAACATATTTTTAATGAAGAACCATACTAATATGGTAATATACTTGCAAAATATTAGATAGCATTTCCCAAAATCTGGGGGTTTCAGTAAAGTGTTCAACATCATATGAATTTTGAAAGCTCACAAGTTTCAAAAGCTATTTTGTTTAGTACAACTTAAAGAAAGCTGCAATAAGCTGTGATTCTTAAGGGATTTCTATTACCAATCTGCTTCATCTTTTTCTGACATGACAAAACTACTCTAGCTTGGTGATACAGTGCTTCCATATCACATAATGTGGTTAAGTGACAAACTTCAGCAGAAACATAGACAGATTTAGTTAGTTTAAAGTGCAAAGAAGAATGAATCTCTATTCAGATCAACACTTTTCCTTGGAAAGCTGCATACAGTATGGAATGTGCTTTCAAGTTAAGATAATAACTAAATAACAGCCATAATGAAAATAAGCAACTGCTTTAAAGTAAAGCAATTCCCTTATAACCTATCACTATAACCGCTGTATACTCCTTTTTTCATTTATCCTTTTGGATTTTCTTCATCTGTTAACTACATTAACTTTCTGGATATTTAAGGAAATTTAAGTAAAATATTCATACATAGTACTTTTCTGTGTGTTCTATAAAACACCTTAAATATTACAGACAGCAAATACTGCTCAAGTTATTACAGTCGGAGGACCAATGGCATTGTGTTTCAAGGTGGGGTTTAAAATAAAAATAGGATTAATTAAGATATTTACAGTGAGTTTTATGCTCTATAAAGTCCTACAGCAAAAGTCACTCACCAAGGAATGATGGAACCTGGTGATGTGCAATGTCAGAACATGGAGCTGTATTAAAACTTGGCTGTAGAAGGTAGCTATAGATAGATAAGGCTTTACGGAGCTTCTCTAACTTCACGGATTCCAAACCACATGTACTTGTTGGAGTCAAATTTGTTACTCAAGTTAACCTTTTGCGGAGGGATAGTATTCCTTAATATTTAGTTCTGTTCATCACTGATTGAATGAGGGTGTTAAGGCTGGGGAGGGGAACAGAAAGATGTTTAAAAGGAGGGAAATAATATCAGTAAAACAGCGAAGCCTTGAAAAAGACACCGCATAATTCCAGTGCACTGAAATACATTGTAATAAAATGCAAAAGAATGTTTAAAGTCAACTCAAATATTTCCCAGAAGTGTGGTCATGTTTTTATATGTACAATATGTCTGGGTCATTTTACTATACTAACACAAACAATTACAATTCTATTAAAACATTTCTGCCTGTGATTAGTGCAAAGTGGGCTTGTTTCTCACTCTTCCCACCAGGCCCATAAAAAACAATGCAAGTACTTTTTCTTTGTGAGAAGTAGCAGTGGAAGTTACTACTACTACTACTACTACTATTATTATTATTATTATTATTATTATTATTATTATTATTATTATTATTATTATTATTATTTTATTACTCTTGTTGTAATTATTTTCTGTAGACAATTCTTGAATTCCTGAATGATTAAGTAGAATTAATGTTTCTTGAATGCTGAAAAACTGGAAAAAATCAAATTCTCTGTCATAGGAAATGTGGTGCAGAACTGCTACCGTGCACCTCTGGAGGGAGAGATGGGAGCTGTTTCGGCAGGCTTGGGTTTCTCTCTGTTTATGTGAAACGGACATTGGCATATCTTGCCTGGACTTTTCCTGTGGGGTTCATATGGTAGGCAGGGTGGGGAATAGTTGTCTGAGCCATACCAAGGTCAGCCTGCTAGAGCTGACAGTTTCTGTCTCTGTACAAAGAAAAGAATCAATACTTTTGGACTACGGCTGTGCCCTCAGTGTAAAACAACAAACATGCAGCGTCTGACATGTTTCTAGGTGATTTGTGGCAGAACCTCTTGTCTGATCTGTATCCAGGAGCTGCTGTGTTACTGCTCTGTGCTTTTCTTCTCTCTCTCGCTCCCCCCCCCCCCAGCTCTGTGATGTCTAATACTTTACTCAGGTACAGAGGCGTGTGTTCTACCCTACAGCTACTTGTCACTCAATAAATCACACCTACAAGCACAGTCTGCACATAGTGATCTGGGTTTTAACAAAGGATCAGAGGGACAAAGTGCAGGCAAGATACTGTAATTATAACAAAAAAACCCAAAAAAACCCCATTCAGGGGGTTGTAGCAAAGGCGTGGGCTCCCAGGCACTAATAAAATGTTATTAGAAATGCAGCTTTGTTTCAGTCCTTCAGGTTTCATTTTTAACAAATTTTCCATCTTAGATTCTCTTGTTCATCATCCTTCCAAGCTAAAACACAAAGTTTGGGCAGATGACCTATTTTTGTGTGTGTATATATATATATAGATATAGATATAGATATATAGATATATATTTTTTTTTTTTTCTGGATAACAGAATAACCCTGTGTTTTACACTGTGGGTCACCTACAGTCAGTGAAAGTATTAATTTCTTGATTTCTGCATGTCCATTTTTGGGCCAGTTCTGTTGGAACAGAACTATAAATATGACCCAAAAGCAGAACCAGCACCAAAAAACCACTTACCTGAACATAATTTGAACCAAATTATTTGAACAGTCTTGAACCAATCAAGGTTTATGCAGTGTGCATTTGTTTTGTCTGACAGCATAATTTGTGTAGAAACATTTCCTCAGTAAAAGTTTAACATATATCACACATGTATATTTGCCTTGGAAGGAGTTTTACACCAGGCTTGTTCTTGCAGGTACATTACTTCTGAGCAGTTAACCTGTTCGCCAACTCAGGTATAAATGCAATACCCATTCTGAGTATTTTAAATGCACCCATTCTTGTTGATATAGCCATTTCAGTCAAATCAAACACCTCGTAATGCAGGGTAAGTAACTCACCTCAGAGTTTTCATGAAAAGAACGTGGATTAGAGGAGCTCTATGCTTCCTTCCTATTCTGTCGGCAGCCAACAGGCCATGTTTCCTCACCCACCTACTGCAACAGCAGTGGATCAATAATTGTGGTTTAACAACAGTTAGCCACCAATCATCATATGAATGATTAAACTGTGTCTGCATGCAAACTGCTTTTTAGACTGGCTGGGTCACAAGATCAAAGCCTGTGTGCTGGATTTAGTGCCGGGGGATGAGATCTGATTGGGAAGGAACACAGGATAAGGGGGAAGGAAAGACAATCAAGGGTTAGGCAAACTCTGGAGCAAATGCTACTAATTCATACTGGTTTTGCAGAAGTGAGATCACCACATCTGCTCTATGCATTGCTCACCTTGGCACTTTCCCACCATTTTGAACGGTGGCAAGCTTCCACATACATCCTTTTGCTGTTCCTCATTAAATCAGCATCTCACTATTCACGGAGAGAACAAGCAGCTTTGCTTGCATATTTTAATGAACAAAGACTTATTTAAGCATAGTCATTACAAATGAAAGTCATGTTGATGAGCTTGCAAAGGGTCAGCACTTTCTGACTGGGAACAACTGACCTTCTGCCCATACCATACTTGCTGATTTTTCCCACTGAGGAAAGCAAAGGACTATCACACTTGCTTGCCCACACGCAACAGAAATGATGTCACTGTCCCAAAACACCGATATTTTCTTGAAGCACCTACTATTACTGACCTGAAGACCACCCCTGAATAAACAGAGGGAAAAAAAAAACACAAACCACTCCACAGAAAACAATGTTAGAAAGTTAACAACAGTCCTAAATCTGCTGAACATTTACTGCTGGCCTGAATAACTCCAGATGGTCCAAGGAGAATATCACTTTTTGATCCTTTAACTTAATACTCAAAACCACAATTAGAGCCCTGAATGTCAAACTCCTAATGATTCCCTTACTCTTCAAAATTCTGGCTAACTAGCTACACACTGTGACCCTTTCAACAACGGATCCAATTCTTTCCTCAATCTTTTTGTATCTGTATACAACTGGAGCTGTCTACAGGGAAACGACTGCATTTGCCATATGGTTGTCCTCCAAATAAACAAACAAAAATGATCCAAAACAAGAGTTCTCACATTCTTTTTCTTTAGTTATCATAAAGTCCCATGGAAGTCATAAGCATGATACTTCACAAAGAAGATACCAAAATAGCCCACATGCTGTTTTTCATTGAAGTAGATGGAACTCATTGGTTTCCAGTTAAAGTCTAGTGAAGGCCTTTTCTCTCTTGGTCTTCCTAACTATCATTGCATTGCTTTTGATTTTCAGAAAGCAAACACCACATCAAAAAGGAAAAAGGGTTTCCATGGTTTGTCCAAACCATTCATGGTCTTCCTAGGAATTAAGCCAATTTACAGATTGAAATGAATATTTCTTCTCCCACATTTAGTCATTCATACCAATATGCCACAATCAAAATTCATCTCGAAGGAAATTTGAGGTGGTAGGGACTGGCAGCAGAAATGTGTATCACAAAATGTGCAATAAAACACTTTGTAGTGTGTCTCTAAATTTGCAGAGGTTTTATACTGGCTTTTCAAAATGTGCCATACACCAAATACACTGGAAATTCAACTCACATTTCATACAGCAGCAGACTAAATCATGATTTTCAGCAAACGTATGTACAAGCACATCTCCAACTATTTGTAACTTGCATGTTGAAAGTCCAAGCAGGCTTTAACCCATAACCTTTTCTCATGAATTTTGTTTTCCCACAGCATATTGTTCTTCCACAATTAGCACCAGCTATGTCTAGGAGATAGTAACCCAAAACATAATATCACAGATAACTGTAAATTTGATTCCATACATGCCTGGATCCAACCTTATTTTCACATTTTATACTGAAATTAAGCAATAAGTTTGGAATATACAATTTTAATACTGGTTGTTCTGGATGTCATATATTTGGCAAATCTGCTATGATGTTTTTCTTCTTGTACTTCGCTTTTGCATATCCAGGCCTCAGAAATGTGAAGTTTTAAAAACATTCTAAACTTTATACACTAAGATAACTGTACAGATCCCAAGGCTCTATGCATTCATATTATGAATATTTGTCTTTAGACTTTAGTCATCTGTATGAGTAATGCTCCATAGAATCACAAATATATGTGTGTATTTTTAGTATGTGGAAAACTTCATTATGATAGATTTAATTGTATCACTTGATAACCTCATAATGACTGTGGATTTCATTTTATTATCTACTTCAGGAATATATTATTACACTTTTTAGAATTAGGAGATTCACATTTCTTTTACATATTCATTTTGCTTTCATTGGATTCTATTTTATTTCATTTCATTTTAAGTTATATATTATCTTACTATAGAGTTCTTGGACACTTGCATCGTAAGATGTACTTTTGCTCTTGGGCTCTGATTTCTATGTTACCCTAATTTTTATCTCATCTTCAATTCTCTGCTTTTTTTCCTTTGAGTAATTTTGGCATCCCCTTGATCTTACTCACGTCACTTACTGAATTTCCCTCTTTTTCTCTCTTCCCAACCCTAGTTCATTTATTGTGTGAGCGTGTGTGTACACCATGTTGTAGGGACGTACTTCCTATTATCTGTAAGTCAAAAATATTAAGAAATAATTACTATGTAACAGATCTCAAAACAAAAGGATGCAATGACACACATGATATGATAAACAAGATTATTTGTATTCGTATGTGCTACACTCATAATCTGTGTACAAAGACATGCTAGCAAAGTAGATATCAAATCTGTATTTCTTCCAAATATCATTGGCCACCTTTCATCCTGAACAAGACTTGTCGTCTAACCCAAGCAATCTCCTTTAAACTACTTTCAGAATGACTCTTTCCCCAGTCCTGCTTTTTTTTTTTTTTCCCTTTTAAATCAAAAGCTCCTCAAAATTGCACATTGCAGGTACCAATATTCACTTAACCAGACATAATGCATTTTTATAATCTTCCATCCGGTTAAATTTGTGCAGATGTTATGCATTGTTAAAACACAAATTCTAGGGGCACTTTAGATTGACAGTTATTGTGTAAATCATAGGTAGAAACCAGGTTTACCAGGCTCACAGAGACACTAAGTCGGCCAGATCATGCACCCAGACTTTGGAGTACATACAGAAACAACCTTGAAAAGACTTTATCATGATGGAATGGGGACTTCAGCTTCGTAAAATTGTCACAACCAGGAGAGAACAAAATTGATATTAAAAAATACAGAAGCATCATCTACATCAAGCATCAAGCAACAAATCTTCAGAAAACTATATTATCTGGGCTAGACAATTTGCTTACATTTGTCTAATGTGGGAAAGGTTTTCACTTTAAGAGGTGCAAAGTGCATTATTGCTCCTTTAAGGAACATAACCTTTAGCAAGTACTAGGAAGATTAGGGAGTGAAGATATTTCTAGCTGCTATTAGCCAAAGGGCATATAATGGACTTGCCATACCATGTAATTTTAGCCAAATTATGAGTTTTTAGTCAATAACCAGTGAGCAAAATGATCATACCATGTTAAATTTTGCTTTTCTTATTGCTGGAAAGTTAGGTATGGTACGATCATTACAGCTGTCTTTCAGTGCACTGCCCTGAGCCAAGTCTACATCCTGCTATGCAATGGACTACAGAGATCTATCAAAAAGGGTTTACCTCTTTTAGTTGTTGATTAGCGTCTTTGACACATCACATTTAGTTTCAAAAAGGAACAGACTACAAAAACTGCACTTTTTATGCTTACAACTAAAATGCAAAAGTATTTGACAGTGAGTCATTATCTAAAAAAAACCAATCATAAAATGCATCTGCAAGAGCCATTGTAATAGTTATATACACAGATACACGTACATGCAAACACTTTTTTTTTTTAACCATAATATGACTGACTTACCACTGCAAGACATAAAACTTAGGTTTGTGTTTACCCTGTACCTCTGATTGGAACTTGGATAAAGCTACTGTTGCTAGCCAGAATAAAATGTACACTGCAATATTGTTGACATTACTAATGTTGGACAGACTGTAATGTAAACATACATTTTGCTACAGCTACAAATATGGTTTTGATAGATTCTCAGATTTTAAAATGATTGTAACTCAGAGCAGGTCTCTGCCAAAATTATTTGCTATTTCACAACCATATGAATGAAAAATATATGACAATGGATCAAATCTGTATCCCAACAACTTGACCTAGTGGCTTATGGTATTGTAATTTCTCTCCAACCGCTCCCAAAATTTTCATACAAAGGAAAATATCTCAGGCAGTACTGAGGGGACCAGAATTAGTCACAGTATCAACATGTTCAAATTTTAAGAGATTTTCAGGCTTATCATCTATTCATAAATCTTACTTCCCACTTTTAGATTATAATGTAATTATGAGGTATATACAATATTTCGTATATTGACTGGGTTGATTTAATGCAGTGAGTCAGTATTACTAGATAAAGGATGGTAGAGAACAAGATACCAAGCAAACATTGAGCCATAGATTTCATTTTTTCAACCCCAAGAATCAACAAAGTAAATTTCCATCTCATTTCCCCACACTGCACTTGAAGCTAGGAAGTATCTTATTGCTCCCAAGTGCATTTTGCCTGCACAAGAAGTTGCATCATAAGCCTCTGACACCATTTTGTTATGTCTTCTTACCAGTATTTGGTTCCACTGGCAGACTCTGTTATCTGATAAGAATTAACTCTCATAGATCTCCTAAATTCTTACTAAATTTCAGTGTGAATAAAACAAACAGAACCACCTTATACTACTGCTGACCACCAGAAAATATCCAAAAACATCCAAAAAACTCAACTGTATCACCTCCTTTATAGTTTCCTTCCTCAATATCTTCCTGGTTGGCTATATCTGACACGACAAAAGAAATTTCAAACTAATGTGCACAGCAAAATGAAAATTGAATCAAGCACATGCAATTTTAGCTAACATTATTCCAACCCTTATTTTGAAGTTCTCTCCTTATTTCTGGATCAGTGAACATGTACAGTTCCTGATAAATCATCTCAAATGGTTGGGATGAAGACTTACAGTACTTGCAACATCCCACTCTGGGATCAGTTCATTGTAAAAATAAGGTTTGTTCTATGTTTGTGCAATAGCCAGACTCCTGGCCCAATGCTGGGACTTCTATGCACCATTGCAACACAAATAATGAACACAGTCATAACAATAAAGAAAAATAGCTTTTCTAAAAAGCAGTTGAACTTATTTCTATACTAGTGCTCCTAGTTATTGAAGCTGGTGACAGCATCCAGCACTGACATTTTTTTTCAGTTTTGGAGACTCTGGGCTACTCCCCATTACTCCTTGTACAGCACAATAAAGAGCAGAAAGAGCACGGTGTGGTTTCTTCAGCTATGCAAGCGAATACAGCATTAAAGAGTTTAGCTTCACCCTAAGGCCTTCTGCCTTAATCTTTGATCTTGTTTCATCTGCTTATCCACAGTCTCTTACCTGGTAATTTATGAAAATAAATGCATCAATAAAAGTATTCCACTATGAAATCAATAAAATAAGCAACAAAAAATAAACCACAAAAAAATCATGTTGCCTCACTCCCATTATAATTCATGAAGAGTGTTTACATAATTCCACCTTCAAAGTCAGATATTTGCAAAATTTAGCAGCTATCACCCACCTCTGAAATGCAAAATCATATGCAGATCCCCTTCAGCTAGCTACCGTATGATCCCAAAAGCATGCCCCAAGTAGCACATCCCAGGTTATTCACCAGTCTTCAGCATCCATCTACTTGTATAAAGAGAGTTAGACTAGATGATCCCTGTGGGTCCCTTCCAACCTGAGACATTTTAGGATTCTATGAAGGAGAAAACCTTGTCCTCAGATAAATTCAGCTTAAATGAGTCTCTCTCCTTTCCTGGTGGCAACTTACAAGTCTCAGAAGGATGGAGAGATAGAATGAGGTTGTTGCCACACTGTGGCAGAATGGCAGCCATCTCTTTAGACACTCTTTTTTGATACCCATCCATCCTGGTTTACCTGCTCCCTCAAACCTCCCTTCTAGGCAACAAAGCACACCTACACGTGTGAGAAACTATACCCAAGGAACAGAACTCAAGCACCATACAAATTAAGTATCTACATCTATTTAACTTTGAAAGCCTGCCAAAAAAAATGAAAACCAGGTGGGAAAAGGTAGATTCAAAGAAAAGAAGGTGGTTTATGTGGGCAAATGATAGATTTTTTTTTTTGTCCCTTTATTTTTTCACTCCTTCTTAAAATAAATTATTACATTCAATATTATGAATATTGAGAATTCAATATTATGAATTGGGAAAACCCAGTTCTAGCAGTGATATCTATCCAATTATTTGTTTAACTTTTAATCACAGATCTAACAAAAAACTCTGCAAAGCACTTTGCCAACCCCACTTCTTTCCTGCTCATGCCAGTCCTGTTTTCTGCTATAAACCTCAGCTCCACTTTGTATATATTTCCATTTCAGTAAAGGCAGAATAACAGCTAGCCTGACTAACCTCTAGAAAGCAGATCAAATCTAGCTTAGATTTGTCTAAACTCAAATGAAAAATCTGTCTTTTGTTTCACTGACATGCTTGAGATCTTTCAACGGATGTCCAGGTATAATGCTACAATGAAATTGTAGCATTATACAATTGTCATGTGGCTTTATTATCCTTTTTTTTTTTTTTCTTTTTAATTAGGAAAACACCAAACAAATAATTCATGGATATTTTGTTCAGCTCCCGATTCACAAACATGAATGAGACATACTCTTAATAATAGAGACAATGCTAAGAGAGAGATCATTACTAGAAAGTTGCTTTATTTAAGAAAATGTGAGGCAGATGCATCAGCTTCTATGCTTAAATTTTCCAGTAACTACTATTTTTTTTTTTTTTAATTAGCATTAGACCAGCCATTTTTTATTTCTTTGCACAGAATAAATTTAAAGAACATTTCATGGTTTTATGTATGGATTTCTACTGCATCACTTCATTGTAAATTTGAATAAATCAAACACAATTCAAGGACAAGTCTAGGAATGCCTGCTACATCAGAGACTAATTGCTCAATTAATAAAAATAATATTTGTGAGTGCATCACATGGGCTTTGTGCTACCTGTTGATGCCATAGAGGACAGCATGTTTCAAACTAGCTCATGAAAAGAAAATGCATACAGATGGTAGCAAAGCACTGGGAGGATGTAAGCAGACACAAACGATGCATACAGGGATCTAGAAAAATGTGTCACTGTTTTTTGTCTGCTAGCTGCCACTGAAATGGCACTCTGACCAACTTTATTTTTTATTTCTTTAATGGGGATTAAAGCCTATTGGTTTGCTTCTTGTAACTGCTTGGTTTCCAAAATGGCACTGAAATCAGAAAGTGTCTTGTGCAGGACTCCCAGGGCCCATGTAGCACCCATCAGCTCTCCTGTTCAAAGTCAGGCCCCAATCCTTCCAGTACTCCAAACCTGTAGTTCGGTGAGCCTAAGTGTTGGTACCAAATGCAGAGAAGTTCTGTGGACCTGTCAATTACTCAAATGGATGTATTTTGTTTTCTACTTCACTGTTTTTCTACTTCACAACTCTGTAACCAACTAAGGCACCATTTGAGAGAAATTTCTTGCACAGCTTAACTAGGCACTTTACGGTTAGTTGCTAAAATCATGATTTGTCTGAACATCAAAGAACACCTCTTTGGTTTACATAAGGAATATCTAATAAACTTAACATGCGAGTGAAATATTTTTTGTACCAAAGCAGCACAACACAGCACTGCCCACAAATGGTGAGCTGCATTTATAATAAACTTTGATGTGCCTTGAGAAAGCAATGTCTGGAGGGTATTTGTACTTAATGAGGCAGGGGACAATGGGTTAAAAGAGTACAATTCCCATCCTAGGAAAGAAAAAAAACCAAACTGTAATTGGGAGTATGGCATGTAGCTGTTTCATCCAGAAGTTTGAGCAACTTTCTGCAGAGTTCTGCTATAAGAATTGACAAACAAAAAGATCCTTACAGATCACAAAAATTTAGCATGAAAACTTGCTTGATAATCACAATATTTTTGCTATTACATCACAAATCTTGTACAACAGCTTTGCAAAACAAGGTAAGTTGACTTAAAAGCACATTTTTCTTCAATGCACAAAATGGGTTCAATTTAAATCTCTGAATATTTTTTAGCCTAACACATTATTTCAGAAAGAGGGGATGGCTTATTTATTCCTGTCAGAGAAAACAGGGTTCTTAGAATAGTATTTTATAAACATTAAAGTAACTTGAACAGTTTGCATTACACTGGAGCTAGCACACTAACATTTATATCCATTTAGTACAGCCATCCTCCCCTCCCATTCTCAGGGTTTACTTTCAGATTTAGTCTGCTAAATTTTAACAATGTCTGCAGCGCTATCTGTTCATTCTGTAGTTATTTTGTTCCTTCTCACTCCTCCTCTACTCTGTCATAGTTTAACTCAATTTTTCAACTAATCTAAAACACACACAGAGAGTGTTTCACAGAAATATCTCTTGGTGTATATTAGCTCAAAGAAACTAGTCTGGGGAACACAAAGCTTTTATTTATTCATTTTTTAGTGACATCACTGAAGAATTGTTTCTTCACAGCTTCCAGCATTATGAAAACAAGTGTAGTTGACGTATGATAGGGATTAGGCAGAAGGAAAGTGACAGTCTAGAAGGCCAGGATGTAAATTGCAGGTGTTGCAAAGGCCTTGCAACAGGAAAAAGTCCTCTTTTTGAAAGGATGGGAAGAGAATTCTAGTATCTCAGACATGACAGAAATGTCTAAAACCAACACTCTTCATTTTGTTTTCTGAAATGACAGGTCGGCAAACTATATGCCATAAATATATTGCAAAAACATTTCAAATACATTCAAGGTGAGGTACAACCTCTGCTCCAGCTGCTAAAGCACTCCATAGCAAAAAATATTTAACACGCTCTTCATGTAGAAATACTGGTAATGTTTTAAGTGTCCAAACTTAAACTTTTCAAATCCACTGGCCTGCAGTTCAGCACATCCAGGCATATTAAGGTCCCTTAGTCTGACATGCACCATTTCTCCATCTTACCTGGAATCTCAACAGGGACTGAGAGTGCTGAGCACCTCCAGGACTCGGGCTGTGCTCAGCCAGTTTCCGTACAGGGCCCAGGTCTGACTCTGCTCCCCACGTTTCCTTAACAGCTTCCCAGCGTTCTACAGACTGCTCTGCCACCAGCCCAAGTTTGCTGATAACCACAGCATCGATTTCTTGCTACAGGCAGAAGGAAGGACTGGTACAGAACACACAGCTGCAAATTTTAAAATCTTTTGCTTCAAAGTTGTATGTAAGTAACTTTTTGTTATTACAAACGTTTCCTAAGTATTTCTATACTAAAATAACCAGTTACTTCATCTACAGGGTATGCAATGAGAGGTTTATACTCTGCAATCACTCGTGATCTGTATACTGTCTTTCCTGTAACCAAATACCATTTTACACCAACTGCTGTACCGTTTGGGCACCCTTAGACAAGACAAGAACAGTGACTTACACAAAATACATTTGATTTTAGTGAAGAAAACAGCTTTAAAATCTGAAAGAATAGCAGATTTTTTAAAAAAGGACTATTTTCTGGTTACTATTTTGGACACTGACTCCTTCAAGGAAAATGGAAAAATCAACCAGGAATGCCAGACCTATCTAACCAAAAGGCATCCACTGGAAATTCAAGTACTCAGATGTTGCAGTACTCTCAATTCCAAACAGGAACTGAGCAAAGAAAACTGGAATTCCACAAAACTGGAATTGCCACAAAAACCCAACTGCACAATGGAACAAAAGTTAGAGCAATTTTAAAAGCTGACTGTAATACAGGCAGGCGAAATTCACAATCATTTACCCATGGTCTCTTCTCACAGGAAGAAGGCCCAACAATAATTTGCTGGTACCTGCCAGAATTTGAAGCAGCCTCCCAGCCACATCACTGAGAGCAGCCTAGCACTGCATATGCTGACGATAGCCAAAGCATGGGCTGTGACCTCTGGCTGTGTGTCCTTCCTTCAGCTAGAGTCTTGCAGTATTATTCCAGATGCCAAAAATCTGCCTGGGCTAAATCTGTAAATTTTTGAAGTTTCTTAAGTTGGGAGATGCTCACGACTATCACTTTCAACTATTTCTGCTTTCTATAGGTTACTGCTCAGCAAAAGTCAGTCTATATCTGCCCATTTTTAGAAAAAAGTGTGTTTCCATACAAGAACTATTTAAAATAATTTAACTTTCAGCCATTTTCTCTGTACATTTATGAACATGGATAATACTTTATTTGAAGAATGTCCAAGCAAAAAGCAAACTGAGACCTTTTACCCAACATTCTTTTACTCTTTTTACAAGTTCAAGATTATGTATTAGTTATTTTCCTGAAATCTTGTGCAGTATTTCTTCATTTATCAAGACAGCTGATGCAAAGTAATGAAAATGTCATGTCAATAAATGCCCCTCCTACCTTCAACAAAATGAAGCTAACAAAATTTCAAAAGCATCTCTCTACACAGGGGCCCCAGATGCTTATTTGTAAATATCTCTGCTATGGCCCAGTTCCAAATGTATCAGACAGATAGATACAGAATAACGGGTAAGTTGTGCTAACATTTGTAGGCAAAAGTTTTGTTAACAAGATAGACTTCTGCTTGGAAACTGCAAGGTAAGTTTTGCAAATCATATACCAAACTATTCCTTGCTTTATCCATCATTATCAGGTGTTATCTTAAGCAAAACTTTATCAAAGCAACATGCCACTTTCTGGCATGCTGATTTTACAAAACTCACTCTCTGAATGTTGTTCTACATGATGTCATCACACTGTAACTCACTACATTTACAGTATCTGTTTCACTTCTACTCACAAGCTAATATAACTAATTTCTTTTTTTTAACTGCACACAGGCTGCTAGACACATGTGCACAGCAAATGGAATCTGAATTTAGCTTAACAGCCTCATTTATTCCTGATGGTTTAAATTATTTCATCACAATTAATGACACCCCCTCAGCTTCCTGTGCAGCGCTGCCAGATGTTCAGAGACCACAAAGCCACTCTCTTCTTTGACGGCTGGTGACAAGTCGTCCTCTGAAGGACGTTCCCTCAGTGCACAGGCCGGATGACACCTCCATTGCTTAGCACCTCTCTACCTCCCCAAGTAACCATGGTGAAAGAAGAAGGAAGACATGAGAAACCAGTCAGTGCATTAGTAAGGACAAATTAAGCGAAGCGTTCTGAACTTGAAGGATCTCATCTCCTCTTACTGGAGTTTCAAGCCTGGTTGTTTTATAAAGAGACAGACGACTGTTTGCCTTGATCTTCAAGGTGTGAAGTTTTCTACATTCTTTCAAAAATAACTAGTCCTTTCTTTAAAGGGGGAAAAAATAAAAAAAGGAGAAATTTCAATTGTAACCACGTGGCCAATGATCTCTAACCTACAACGTTATCGCACTATCCCATCATCTTCAAAAGCAGAATGCAAAAAACCTGGAGTCTTAGTAAAGTTTTAGTCAGGGTTTAGTTTGGGTTTGGGTTTTGAGTTCTGTCTTTCTCTGTGGGAAGATGATTTTCCCTTGCAGTTTTCTTCTCACAAGTTTCAGGTATTTTTCTCTACAGGAGGTATCTAGACATCTTAAAGGGGAAAAAGTGAAATAGTGAGTGTGAACATGCTAAAGATGAGGATACATCATCATTTCTTAACAGGCATGGGCAGAAATGGTAACAACTGTACAACTACAACCTTGGAATAACAAAGCAGCAAGTGTCTTGCATTTTTAAGATTAAAACCCAAGTATCTCAGCTCTGTTCTTGAAATTTCATCCACTATTTTGAGCACATATGGCAGACATTCTACTGACTTTTTTTCCTAATTAAAAAAAAAATTGCTGATCTGTGTCAGGGACTGAAGGGCTGCTCAGTTTGCCAAAAGTGTAGTCTTAAAACAGAGAGGCCACCTGTGTTAGCCCACCCGATAGGAAAGTCAGGAGCTGGAAAGTCTATCCCTCTGTCTCTCTCCCTGGTTTTGTTTGTTTGTTTGTTTGTTTGGGGGGGGGTCATGTCTGTTTCAGTTTTTTTTCTTTTTTTGCCTTTTGCTGGACACATGTAAAGGTAGACTTGAAAGGGAAAAATAACCCCCATCAATACAAACTCTAAATAGCAGTGCCAGAAATCTTTTGTACATGAGTCTGATTATGTGTGTGGTCACTCCAGAGTTATTTCTGCTAAGTTAAAGATTCGTTCATCCCTTAGATTACCAGAAGTTACTTTGAAGGAAAGTCCCTCAGAATTTTTCTAGAAACCCAGTAGCAAAAGTGGAAGAAAGTGAGAGGTAGCACATCACCTACAGTCTGTAAAAGATGCTTTTTCTTTCCATCTATGTTTTTAAAAATGTTTTAAAATCTTTCACAGCACTGGTATCATCACTGAGTTTCTTTTAGTTGCTCATTTCAATCATTTTGCCAGACAATCCTGTAAGATATTTTGCTTTAGCTTCAGCTTCAGAAGGAGGAGAGAGCCATGTAGTGTGACAATAACAGGAGCTCCTGAGGATTCTCAGATATCACCTTTTCCATACACACACGCACACACACACACACACACACACATGTATGTATGTATGTATGTACGTATGTATGTATGTATGTATGTATGTATGTATGTATGTATGTATGTATGTATGTGTGTGTGTATAAGTTTGTATGTGAAATACATGCCAAAAAATAAAGAAAACTCACATAGGTATGTACAAATGAAAAAATCCCAACCTACTCTGAAATGCACTGAGATTTATGGAGAGTCACATGGACTTCATTCTGTTGTCTCTGAATGTTTTATTGGGGGGAGTGGAGGAGCTGAATAAACTTTAAACTCTCATGTAGGGATGTATAGCCTGTGTGTCTCTGGCAGATGTGGAAAGGAGATGAAATGGGCAAGGGAGAATCGAATATCCCATCACTGCAGGTTTGTGAAGGGGAAAGAGCACTGCAAAGATCTCACATCTGGCAATCATTTGTCAATAGCTGGAAAGAGAACGGCAGGAAACTTTTTGGCTCTTGTGGAAGATGAAAAGACAAAAAACATGTGTCACACATGCACAGTACTAGTACAATGACTACTACATTTATTTCCCCACACCACCTTTTTTTTTTAATTTAATGATCTTCAGATATACTTTAATCCATGGTCAAAATCATGCAGTCACTTGACTTGTTAAAGCTGCAGTGTATGTACATTTTTCAAATAAACCCCAGGGCTGATGTTAGAAAATCAAAATCATTCAAGCGTAGGCTGCCTGGTACTTTGGGCAGGAATCCTTGTGGTTTAGTCAATAAACAGAATCTAAATGAAAGACACCACAGTAACTAGACAGTAATGTTTTGAACAGTTCTTAACACAAAAGGAGAAAGACAGAGAAACAGAGGCTGACCAAGTGTCCAGAAAGAATGCTACCATGTCCACAGAGATCATTCTAGTGCAAGCAGCATCTGTATTTGAGCACAAGGTCACTTGTTGTTTCTTAAAAAAAAAAAAAAAGTATTTTTATTTAGGGCTATTTTTATGATTCTTCTGCAGTTCTGGGTTTGATTTTGTTTGTGCTTCCTCCCTTCCTTTCCCTTCCCCCTTCCCCCTCATTTTTTTCCATAGAGATTTACCCTGCAGAAATATCTGCTAAATAAAACATAAAAGGGTCACTTTGTCTTTTCTGAGCCACAATGCCAGATTTAACTAACTCACAAGTATCACATCGTACAATATTGCAAACACTCCTAGGGAAAGCATCATTTCAAACTACAAAAATCGAATAGCTACTAGGATCACTGGTGGCTTTTCACACCTGGCTATCAGTTTATTCGTCTGCTTTTAAGAAGAAACTGCTGCAGCAGAAGCACATCTTGTCCCCGTGATTCTGCAAGTAAATGCTGCACTTTGTTTAAGCTGGCAAAATCACAGTAGTCTGCCAAATTATAACAGGAGCAATATCTCTTCCCAACAAGTCTGATCATGGTTAATTACAATGCAGACCAGAGAACAGCCACAATTATTCATTATTACAGGAAGTACCTCATTTAAATTTTATGGAAATTTGCACTTGTACTTCAGTATGCCTGGGAAAAGAACTCCACTCACACAAGGAAGGACCTCAAACATCTGAAATATCTCAAGATGCAACATATAAACTGGGAAAAAAATGTTGCCTTGATATTTAAATCAAAATATAGCAATAGTGATATTTACCAAGTCCAACCAACATGAAATATTGTTTTCAAGCAACTCTTTTTAGTTTAGTCATAGGAGTTGTAAACATAAGCAAAACACAATGAAGTGCATTTTAATTGAAAAAGAAAAAACCCAAACCTATCACTATAAAGATATAGGCAGACAAACAGATAGACAGACAGATGGGTGGGCATAAATATGTATTTTTGTCTACACACGCGTACATACGTCTTTGTGTGTGGTGTTGCACAAATTGCACCCGTCCTTTTCAACCGACTAACGTTCTCCTTGACACTCTCCCCTGTGCAATGCAGTTTCAGGCTCCAAACTTGCAGACAGTGAGAAAAGAGGAGCAGAGAGATGGGGATGCTTCAGGGTAGCCCATCACTATCAGCCTATCAATAAGACCATATCATTAAGTTTCACTGCCATAAGCAACAGCAGCAGGGCTCCAGGGAAGAAACTGCTTCCACATGTGTGGGTATGGGTAGGGAAACACACTGTTTACTAAGCATTGTGACACAGAGGTTCTTTTTTCTTTCTTTTTTCTTTTACATTTCATGTGTGTAACTAAACAATTCTGCTGATTTAGCTTTCGTTCAATATTCCTCCACCAATTAGCTATATATCACACGGTGGTTTTACCCATCCCATTTATGCTTTGAGCTATCATCTCACTCTCACTACAATTGCAAATACAGGCCTCAGAGTGTAAATTTACATGAATCATTATTCTTGGTAATATAGGCAGCTTCAAAAACAGGCTTAACTTTGTTCTAATACTTCAATATCACAAAATATGACAAAAGATAACTCCAGGGATGAGTGAGCCCTGAAAACGGTTTCCCAAAACATCAAAGAAGGTGATTTCACCTCAGATCATTCTAGAGATTAAGTTTACAGCATAGCCCAGTGAACAACTGTGTTAGTAGCAATGGAACGGTAGGGTGATTGAGCAAAGGTGTTACACTGTACAGAAGCCAGGAAGGAGAAAGGACGTGTTTTCTACCAGAGAAAATTCTGAAAATTTCAGAGCAAACAGGGATAAAGCATTAGGGAAAAAAAAAAATCACACTGAAAAGCTCTCTGTCAGGAGTGTATGAACCTACAAATTGAATAAATATTTTCAGCTGCTAGCTCTCCCTCACTAGCTGTCCATAAAGTCATATGTAACAGTAAGAGATAGTAACAGTGACAATATTCAACACTTAATTAAAGCTTTCCACCTTCAAGACACTGTCTAAACATTAACAAACAACTGCTCTACCAGATATATCCCGTAAAGACAGTGGGGTTACTATTTAAGCTGGAAGTAAACTTTAATGACTATTGCAAATTTGCCATTCTGCGTGCACTTCGGGATTATGTTTGCTTTCATAACTCATAAAACACTATAGACGCACTCATACACATACTAATATACACATACACTTTCTCAAAATTCTTTACTGTGAGCATGGTGAGGCACTGGAACAGGTTTCCCAAAGAAGTGGTGGATGCCGCATCCCTGGAAGTGTTAAAAGGACAGGCTGGATGGACCTCTGAGTGACCTGATCTAGTGGAAGGTGCCCCTGCCCATGGCAGGGGGTAGAGAACTAAATGATCTTTAAGATTTCATCCACTCCAAACCCCAAAACCATTCTATGACATTACGGTTCTTACCCTGCACTCTGCTCTCTGATGTCCTGTGTAGTATTCTAAGTAGGAAGAAACACTATTGGCTACCATGGAATCATCTCCAAACCCTCCTTAGCCACTAAAGGAAACAAATAAGGACTGGAGGACACTTTCTAAGTACACACACACACACACACACACACACACACACACACACACACACACATCTTTTAGTAAACATGGACTTTCATGAGAAGTCTCAGGCCTATTATGAACATACTCTTTCTTGATCACTGCTTGACAATAGGGAGAAAACAGTCTCCTTTCTGAGGAGGTTCACAAAATCAAATAGTCTCCAGTTAACTAAATACCTGCCAATTAGTTGATGTGGTGTTTGGTTTATTGCTTGCTTGATTTTTGTTGGTTTTTTCCTTCATGGAAGTATCAAGTAGGGCAAAGAGAGGGCTGGACAAAACTTAGCCTTTAAAATATAATGACTTCTGGACCAAGGGAAACATTCATATCTCTTTCAATGCTGGAAATATCTTGTTATTTTTAGTGGAAACAATGTCAGCTTCCAACAATTGCAGACCCAGCTCACAATGTTCACTAGGCAACACCAACACAGACTCTGAGAAAATAAGGTTCTAACCCATTGCTCTCCCTTCTGACCCACTCAACACTACCAGCTCTGATTCTGCTTGAGAGAACCTTCCAAATGTCCTGTGCAAATCCTCTCTCTTGAACTGAATAATGAAACATACAGATTCTGCCAAAATTCAAACTATGTGTGTCTCAAGAAGTAATTTCCTTATTATCATCTTGAGTCATATTTTAAAGTTGTTGTTGGAGTTCTCTACACTGCAGGTTGCCATGCAGGGATAGTAGAGCAAAGACAGAAATGAACTCGGACAAAGAAAACATCTTGAATGACTCTGAGGCAGTGACTTCTGCCTTCCAATGGCAGAATAAGTTATTTTGCTCTAGAGAAAAGCAGCCCACACAGAGCTTTGTGAACTTTCAGTTGGGCTGCTTTTTGGGCTGCAAGCTATTTTGAATCACTCCACTGTAAGGCACACTACTACACAGACAGACCAAAACACCTTGCATTATTCAAGCTGCTTTCAAACAAACAAAAAAAAAGCTGGTGACCTGCTAAAAGCCAGTGGCTGCTAAAACAAAACTGGAGGCGGTGTCCATTTTTCCATGATTTACCCATTCTGTGCATGGTTCTGAGCACAAAACTACCCAGGAAACACACCACGTTCCCAAAGTCAGTGCATTGCATGCTTTTTCACCTCATAAAATCAATGTCACATGGATCTGTTTCATCACGTAAACTGCGGATAATTGTACAAGTATGCTTTTGCCTCAAAAGCAGTGCTAAACAAAAGATGGTTACTGACTAAACTGCAGTTTGATTGTCAAATTAATATTTCTTACCTATAGACCGTTTTGTTCATCCTCTTTTTTTTTCTCTCTCCTAAATGCCTCAGCTTTGTAAGTGTGTTTCCTATTAATGTAGCATGAAACTAGTAATAGAAGGGCTTTCTCACCTATTGCCTGGATCATGTCACTCCCCTCTTTGATGTGGAAGGTAAAGGAAACTGATTCAAGTCCAGGCTCTTCATCCCAAACTTCAAGGCTCTGAACAACTCTGCTTCTGGCTATGTTTCTGTTCCCTATCATATTATTTTCATTCTGCTCCCTGCAGCCCATAGCCTTCCTCCTCCCTTGTCTATTTAGCCACCTCTTGTCTTCCGTGTCCTTTCTGACACCTGTGCAGTTCCTCTCACTGCAAACCCGCCCTCATTCTTTAAAACAAGTAGTTTCTTATGTAAAGCACAGACTTTAAGTCACTTAGAAAAAGTTGTTTCTGTTTTACCATTAAACGTCAATTGCAAAGTTCAGAGAGACAGTCATCCTGTGGCCAGTGTTTCACAACTGGATCATGCCAAATGTCTGTTTAGGTTATGAGTGTTTACAGGAGAGGGCCATCCACTACGGCTCTTTCACACAGTCCTAGGTATACTAAATACCCTTCAATAAAACACACTTTTAAAATCATCATTAATAGCTTAAAACATTTCTCACAAGAGGAAAAAGTGATTATCTGAACATAATCTTAGTCCCACCTGGAAGAAGAAAGTTGATATAAAAGAGACAGATTGGGAAGTCTTTACTTGGGAAACAAAGCTGGAACAGAATTTAGTTGAGATGTTACACCTTTAAGAGAAAAAGAAAAAAACCTTGAAGACAAGTAAACTTTTTTCTCATTGTCATTTTTTTGTCAAATATCAACTGTGCAAGGCACCTGTCATGTCCAAAAAAATTTAAAACTCTGGAAGAAAAATACCAAAAGACAATTTACACTGTGAAAATGAAGGGAGAATACCTTCAGGCAACTTACTTCTGCACTCTTCTGTAGTGATAATTTTGGGCAATTTTTTGAGTTTGTAAGCCTATTAGGAAGACACCTACACAAGGATAACATGTCTCAAACAGCTTTGGAGATTTTCTACGGCAGATACATGGACGCTAAACTACACAGAGATGGCAAGGACATAAAGGAATTCCAGAACTATCAAAATGAAATGAAAGCAGAAATGCAATTTGATAAGAAGGCTAAAACATAGTACCAGGTCCTATCTGAATGTTTATGCTTTCTCTACATAAACCATTAGTTTACACTGAACTCTTAACCTCAGAAGGACTAAAAAGCAGTAGTGACCAGATACACCGTTGCAATGTTCCAGCCTTACAAGTCAGCTTCCTTTGTTACTGACAGAAGGTTATAGTGTAAAAATCATGTTAAACACCTGCCTTCTCCAGCATTTATTCTGTTCCACACCTCTTGAAAAAATTCATTTCAGAATTCATTTAAATGGATAGAGAATCCATCCTTCACATGAAAGCCCTTCCATTTTGGGTAGTCCAGCAACTGAAACCCAAGAACGTATCACAGAATGGAGTCGCAGTGTTTGAAACATTATGAGGTATCTCACCATTAAGTGCAACGTGGCAACTACAACTGACCTCTTTAATCTAGAACAAGTATTCACTTTCAAGAAAACTACTGCATAGAAAAAATTCCATGTTTGACATGAAGCATTTGTAAAACTCAAACTTTCCTCACAGAATATTAATAAAGTACCTTTTCCAAGACTTCAAAAAGATATTAGATCCACTGTTAACTGTAAAAAGTAAATGTAGGGCTGGATTGAAGCTTTTTTCCTAAATGAGGAACAGTCTTTTATATTATGTTGTTATTACTCTTGTCTTGACAGCTCTCACAACCTCAGAATCATAAGTTCTTTTCTCTTTATGAGAAGATTATTGTGGGTTTTAGCATGATCATTTGCTCCTGTACCTTCTCATCCCATGGTCAATTCACTCTGTGATATGACTGACACAGGTTTATTTGTGTGTCTTAAATCTCAGGTTATCTTAGTTATCATCATGCCCACTTTTAGAGCCACAGTCTAGCTCAATGAATTCTGAACTAGAAAGGATGAAAACACTGAACCCAAAACAAACCACTCTCTCCAGGAAGCAGATCAATATTGTATCATTGTTCTCAGTTTCGATTTTGACCTATGTCTAATTTGAAACTTCCATCCTAGTTTTCAAATTTCTTTATGGAGGCAGAAAGACTTAGTAAAGCACCCCCACATCTGAATTTCCAGGGATCCGAATGCAGTCCAGTGACTCATTTTGACAATGTATTTTAACACAGTGCAGATAGCAAATAGCATGGTCTTAGTCCTGACTTCTTTTGTTTGTCCATTTTCTTTCCACTTTCACTGTTTCATGTATGTGGGACTTTTTTCATTACCTTTTTCAAGCCATTAAGTCAGCTTTCTTCAGCTTTTTCTTTCCTATTCAATGTAGCCAGTTCAATCTCAGTGACTTTTTATTTTCCATTTCTGCATCTTTCTGCTCTTCCACAACTATAGTACCCTATGTGAGCTGGTTCATGTCTCTCTGCATTTATAGCCCATCTTTTCTTTCTCCTCTGCTTCAAGAATTCTCATGCTCCTTAAGAGCTTCAGCAACATCTTAAGAGACAAAATATTGTGTGGGACAACTCTTCCTCCCATTCATGGCCATGTGGAGCCCCTCTTGCCTGCAGTTACTTAACATCCCAGGGTGGCACCATGCATAACAGACTACAAGCAGGAAAATGTACATGCAATTCAGCAGCAGAAACTAAACAAGAAAGGCACCACCACAGAACTAGTCAGCTCCCTGTAAGCCATCAGCAAGTGCTTCATAGACTTTAAAAAATGAAAGACTCTGGAAGCTACTCCATCTTGTTTTTCTACTCATGATCATCACTGTAGCTGTTAAAATCAATATGAACAGCAATAGTGCACAAAGTAATTTCTAGAATCTGTTCTTCACCTTAGCTCTCCAGAATCAATGGACTCCCTCCACTCCTAATTATAATATCCAAATGAACCATTCTATTAGGGTTCAATTAGACCTTAATTTTCCAGAAAGGTGTTTGATATCTGCAGAACTTCTGGGTAGCAGATGGTAAGTTTTGCATCAGTGTCAAATATATTAAATTTGAGGAATTTGATTTTAAACTGTAAAACTTTAAAATACAACCAGCATCATATTTCAAGAAAAAGGATGGCAAGAAGGTGGAGGTATCACTCTGAATGTTAGCAAATAGATGCCTGTACACACAGAAGCTCCCTTAACACATTTTAAGTCACACAAAAAGCTGTCAGATAAAGTTGATCTCCCAGGAATGAAAGAACTATTCTCCAACAAATGTAATACAGAAATGTACACTACAATCTGCTTTGTCATCTATATTCCCAAGTGGAAAAAATATTAAAGCCAGGTTTAGAACAAGTATAATTAGCCAAGCATTTAGTGTCTTTCACTTCATGAATTCTAATATTATCCAGGTCTCTGAACCTTATTTGACTGATGGGTGAATAAATGGAATAAAACCCCATTATTACTCTGATAAAATTTGTACCTGAGTTGTCTTTTTTTCTTTGGTTCTTTTTATTTGTGTGCTATGTTGTACATGGCAGGCAGTGTATGAAGATTCAAACACTTTGGATTCTGAATGTCATGCAAATTCATAGTTTGACATTGTTTGATATTGTGCTGACTGCTACTAAAATTTTTGAAATAATGTTCAGGCTTTAATGATTGGATGACATTTTTCTGACAAAAAGCTATGTTTCTTTCTGTCAAAAATTCAGAAATGAATGAACAGGTCTTTAAAGTGTCCCTCTCTGATCCCTGGGGCATAGCAGTGCTGAGAGCACAGCTACTGCATAGAATCTCTCTCAAAGGAATAACAACTCTATGTGAAGGAGCTATTTACAACTTGCCTTGTGCATCATCAGAAGAAACAAAAGGTACAACAAGTATAAAGGCTTTTTCCCCTGTCTATCCCTCCTGACATTTATCCCTCACACCCAAACAGGAAATAAGGGGAGAAGGAAGCAGGGGCACAGCCTTTTATGCAAAATAAGAATGTTTGAGGTAGAAGTTATTCTGAGCTATGAGCAAAATATCTGCCCAATCCTTCACTTCTCCCCTCCTCACACGTACACACTGCCTCTCAATACCAAGGCTGTCCAGCGGCAAGAACATGGAATAAAACAGGAATGATGCTGATCTGACCAGGAGTTGAAAAGATAGGCCAAAGGGAGAGAAGAAGTGACAAGAGGTGGAAGTGAAAGACACTTCAATGACTGGTGCAGCTAATGGAAAGCGCCCAGAGCCAGATGCTTCTTGTAAATAACAATGAGATTCAAAATGCCTTTTCAGGCCAGTGTCAGTCACCACCAACGAAAGGTTAAGAATTATGGAATTTTAACAGGTCATAGGGAAAATCTGCAACAGGCAGTGTACAGATCAAAGACATGCCACCAATGTGGGAATGTGACTGACACTGTGGAAATTTTTCTGTAGTTCAAAGGGACTTGAGGACTGCCAGAACGCACCCCTGGAACTCTTGGGAAAGCACTGCAGTCCCAGAGATGGAGTCAGGAGTCTGGATACTGAGACCAGATGCAACTTCAGGAAAAGAGGGAAGTAGAGTCTTCTTTTCAATACTTTTCTCTATTTCATAAAGGCAGTTTCTCCCTTTACCTCTAACAATTTTTATTCTTTACCTAAACCATGTTAGGCTGCAGGTTGATGTTTTTGGGATTTTTTCCTCATTGAAAGGTTCTGCTGTGGCTCACTAGCACCAACAGAACCCTTGACAGACAGGCATACCTTCAGAAGTACAGAGCAAATGCAAGGATGAATCAGCAGATGGTCCATACACTCACATGAGTAGCACAAAAAAATTCAAGAGGATTTCTGAAGCAGAAGACAAAGCTTGCAGCACTTACTTCAGTTCTGACATTTAAGATATGCAGTCAGAGAAGGCACCTGTGCAGACCAAGGAGCTCTGGTACAGCCACTGGTAAAGCTTAAGGACTTTAGCAGGAATACCATTTCAATCAGTGGTGTAATGATACTTTTTAATATCCACACACTAATAACTGAGATGGACAGATTTTGAATGACATATACAATGTTTTCATCAGAACCAGAAAATCACAATGGAAGTTGCTGCCTGGAGGAAGAGAAAAATCTCTTGAAACAAAGCAGGAAGACAAAAAAATGAATCTTTGATTCAAGTGATACTGTTTGGAAAATGTATTTTTAAAGGCCGTACTTACAGCTGGTTCCAAATGTGCAACTATCTTACATGTTACTGTCATATAAAATGTTACAAACATGTTTTCAACAATTTAAAACATATTTTGTAAGAACATTCAGTAGATAATTACCTGACTTCCTTCCTAGTGCGGCTTTCTAAGTAATGGGCAGCATATCGTTAAAATCCTAACATTAAATCAACAAGTTATTATTGACAGAATATGATAATACGATCCTTAGAGCAAGATCAATGAATTAAGGTAGTTTTCTTTATAGGCTTGAGGAATGAATTTGGTTGTGGATAATGGAGGAAGAAAAGAGAGTGAACATGATTTGCTCCATGAGAAACAAGAACATTACCATTATGCAGCTTGCTTACTGAGTATGGCCATTAATATAAAAACTCTTCCGTCTCTGTTGCACAATTTTTTCAAAGCCTCAAAAAAGAAGTATTTTACTTCTGCTTTGCAATTGATTCTTTCTAAAATTTTCATCATATTCTTGGTCAAAATTTAATCAAACACTTGAAAAAGCTAAGAAGATTTTATGCTATTGAGTGTTATGCAGAATCTTCACATTAGATGTTAGATTGGATTTCTCTTCCCTATTTTTCTGTATTTCTATTTTTCCTATATTTCTGTGATTCTAAGCTCTACACATAAGCCTTTTCAATTAAAATTCTTGAAGGCTGACTAAGTGCTTTCAAACGAAAGTCTTGGAAGTGAAAGAAATGAGTAATTTACACTTGCAATAGCATGATGTGGTGGCTCCCATGTCTGTGGCCGTCAAGCAGTGTCAGACTGAGGCAAGCATCAGCTCTTTGTCAGAGAGTAGAGGAAGACTAACTAAATAACAAAGTTAAATATGAATACCCAAGTCTTTTAACATGCACTTTATTCCATTAGATAACCCTGGACATGTAAAAGGGAGGAGTATGCTTTACTCTAAATCAGCACAACTTGGCACATGTTTTATTGTCCGTATCACTGCTCATCCCACCACAGATAACACTAATCAAGTGTGTTTATGCAACAGTTTCTGCTATGAAAAACCATCTCTCGTGCAAGATCAAAACAAGAACTACATGAATTTATTTCTAAGCATTTTATTACCCTTCTTCAATTTCCCTGTAAGCAATGAGCAACCTGTTTGTTTGCTTTTCTCTCTTTGTTAAAGACAGCCCACTCCCTGGAGAACCCTATTTATTTCTTTTAAACATGTTTTTACAGGCCTTTTAATAAAACGGGTGTGGGGGTTGGGGGTTGTGCAGGTAAAAAGTAGTGTCTGAAAGAGCCTCAATAGTTTGTCAGCTGTAGTGCCAAGGAACTTCAAGCTTAGTCCATATTCAGAAGATGCAGAAATGTGTATTTCTGTCTTCCACTTCATATCTAAATCTAAGAAAGTAGAGGAACAATCTGCTAAAAACATACTGCCCAAATGAAAGGTTACCAATAGGTCTGCCCATGGGTCCACACTGTCCTGTCCTATGGAGATCTAAAAATCTTTTATTTGGTTGAGGTTATGTGCTTACCTAAAAATACAAGAAAACAGCTAGAAACAGGCCAAAAATAACTAAATAATTCACTATCAAACAGTTTACATTCTAAGGCAGTTTTGGAAACAATTGTAAAAGGCAAGAATGGAAAATTTTCAAAAACTACTGTGTGAATTTTATCTTCACAAGATTCTAAATACCTGATACCTACAAGCAGGTTGTTTTTGTTTTTTTTTTTTTTCTCTGAATGAGTAAAGAACAAATAGAGTGAAAGGAAATTAAAGCATATGTGCTTGCTCCAGTTTACATTTTATTTCTGGGCCTTACAACTGTCTGATTTTGCCACTGATTTTTTCAGACACAGTCAGACAGTAAATTCTTTTAATTAATACAGTTAACAAACCTGTGATATCACTAAAAAGTCACCAATGAGACAACAAAATCATTTATGTACCTTTCTATCAAACTTTCTCTGTAGATACATGTACATATTGCTTTGTCTACTTCTCATTTTCCAGCCTTTTTTAATTCAGACTACATATATAAGCCAAGTACATAACTGTAAACATATGAAACATCACTCCATGCCTAAATGCTTTCCTTATTTATAACCCAAATATCCAAATATTTTTTTTTCAAATTTGGCCTTGAAAGAACTTGTTAACAAGCATTATTTACATAATATGTTTAAAGCTATAGATTGTTGGGGGCTTTTAGCTATATGGAAAAAAAATGTTGCAATTCTTTGACATTCTAAAGCAGCTGGGAGGACTTTAACCTAAGTGTAAAAAAATTCCCTGAAAACCCAAAAAACCTCAGTGCACATTTTTAATAGAGATTCAATCATGCAAAAAAATCATGCTAAGTGATAAGTGATAAGTCACTGATTTTTTTTGAATTTTTTTTTTTTTTAATTCAGTTAGTACTGACTGTCATGTGAGAGCATGGTGTATGAAGACTGGACTTGAAGTCCCACATAAAGGACTAACTGCACAATTGTTAATATTCAGTTTTGTGTCTTCAAGACCTTTATCTTTTGATTAACTTGTCTTGATGTGGTATGCACACCAGAAACATGAGAGATAAGAAAATTCATCCTTAAATGATATCAAGACTCTTTAAGAAAGAGTGCTCAACATGACAATTTAAACTCTCTTCTTATTACTAAAAAGAACCTTTTTAACGAAGATACATATAAGTTATCACCTTTCAAGATCTGTCTTTATTAGGAAAGTTACATCAAAATACATTAATTCATCTAAAGATAGATCATTACAGTAGTCCAAAACCGTAACACAGACATATATAGATAATACCTACGCACATTCACATAAATCTAGTTTTGAGTTCATTCACATTGTCATGGTTTAAAAAATTGTTGCATCTCAGCTTAACAATGCACGTGCATTTGTCATCCACTGTAAACCTGGGATGAAATGTGGACAATTAAAGTTCTGTGACAGAGGGGTTTTGCTCACATGTTCTACTTCACATTTGTTGTGGTAAGTAGATGGAGTTAATTTGTGTGGCTCAGCAGACTTATGAGACCTGATCATATTCTGAGTCATTGTTCATTGAATTACTGGTTCAGTTCACCATAGTTATAGCAAAATTTAAACTGGTTTAAACAAGTCTACATTACAGCTTATAGTAGCATAATTAGATGAGTATGTACATGGATGTTGAGACCTTACAGATGTGTGTTTAGATGTGTGTATATAGATATATTCTAGTTATGTGTGTATGTACCTGTGTGTTCATCAATTTTTTTTTTTTTTGGGGGGGGGGGGAAGCAGGGGGAGAGGGGAGAAAGGGTATGAACATCCAACTAATGGAAGCATCAGAGTATCAGAGTAAAATACAGGGTTAATTTCTACTTTATATTTGCAAACCGAAGCATAAAAGTCTGAAGTCAGCATATTTCAATGTATCAAAAGACAAAAAATAATCGTGTTAAATGTATTATTTTTAATATCTTTATTTTTACACCAATATCACTGTTTTGTGAAAACCAAGACAAGCTTAGCAATGAATGCTTAGCATTCTTGGAAATTCCCAACCACGGTGTGGGGCAAATTTTTCTCCTTTATAATATAACACTAAAACCAAAATGGTTCTCTACCTTTTTGCACTTTGAGACAAGGGACTGCAAAATGTTTGCAGTGCTAGCTCTGATTTGATTAGTTGTACTTCCACATTGCTATGCATACAGACAAAATGCACCTTCTGTTTTAAAAATAATGAAAGAACTTTATTTTATTTTTACATCAGACTTGTAGCTAAATTTGGCCTGCTGTCAAATTACTTCTTTTCAGAATAATAAGTGAAATCTAATTGCAGGGAATTTCCAAAATTTTCTTCATCCCAGTTTTTAGAAAACTGTTAAATTTACTGCAATTGACTTGGGAAATTATTTTTGAGTTTCAAATAAGTATATTTAAGTATATTTACATACATTATATGATCATATTTCACTGGTCACATATCTTCAATCAGAGTAATTTTAAAATTTTCATTTACAGGCTATCATATGTAAATTCTTAGTGAGTTTGTACTGAATTTAGTTCTAAATTTCGACCATACTCAAAGTGTGTATTGTTTAGAATTTATGAAAGGTGTTAATGAGGATTTCTGAAATTTGAAGTAATTATTCTGTCTATAAATCATTCTTTTCCTTTATCAGTGACTGTTTGTTGAGTTTATAACCCTCCATAAGCCTTGTCAATTTAACTATTTAAAAACACCACCAATAAACCTTCATAAATGCAAACTAATCAGATTAACATCTTTAATTGACAAAATTATCTCAATTTATGCAAGCAAAAGAATTAAAGCATAGAGCCAAATGCAGATGTCCTAACTGCTCTTACACAATAGATAACACAGGATATGATTTATTATATGTTGTTGGAGGACTTATTTTCTTTCCTAGTGCTACATTCTTTTAAGGAAAAATGTCCAGTATAACTGGATTTTCTGGCAGATACATGGACAAATGAGTAATTACAGTGTCTGCATCTGCTCGCTAATGTAAAATGTTTCAAACAAGTCAAGTATTTTTCTTTGCTATTAAGGTGTACTACACTAATTTTTAACTTCAGAATTCAGAGAGAGCAACTTGTACACATCAGTAAAAAATTACATTTGTAAACACACTCATATACGTACAGAGAGGCTACGAACATACTTACGTAAGATGGAAGAAGTTCTGCTTATTTTAATTTAATTTTTTCCTTATTTTAAGTACTGTAGGCTTACTTTTACTTCTTTCCATCCTAACCTGTCAATATTAAGCATCATTAGTTTTTCTTTACTCTTGCATGCGAAGTTTGATATCACTGATAGCACATCATTCAGAAATCAAATATATATCTATATAATGCATGGCCTGAATGAACTCTTGCAAGAAAGCAGACCATTTAGCAGTAAAAATGCTAACATAAGCAACAATAAACTTAAGTCAATAGATAACCTTTGAAGTGACATGGTTATTGCAAACAACTGCAAGACACTAAATCTTCTCTATGATCTCTGTGACCATTTCTCATTTGCAAAACCAAAACCCTGTCACATCACTCTTAAGTGTCACTTATTCTATAAACACAAATATGCATACAGTAACATATTTGCACCTGGACTGAGATATTTAGATAAAGATATAACATAAAAATATCTAGAGCGTTTTGTCCCTGAGAGACCAAATCAGCCTTCATTTGCATCCTTGCTGCTTCTTTGACTTCAGTGACTTCACCAGTGTACATGCCAAAAGCTTATGTGAGTTGGCTTTTGTGTGTACATATATGCACAAATTCCATAACAAAATTGTCCAAACAGAGGTGTCTAAATTTTGTAAAAAAAGTCTGATTTTTGGAGGTTGAGATTGCCCACAAATGTCACAGAGGTCCCAGTTAGACTTCCCTTATCCATATCCACACAGAATATTTTTATACTCATCACCAGTAGTACATATATTCAAAGATTTAGGGTTAGTATTAGATATATCATAATTTTACACCATAAAGAGCTCCGAACTGAAGACTTCACAGTAATTTCTTTCTAAAAATCAGTAAAAAATCACATATGGCACATGACTTTAGTATCCTGAGACCATATAAAAATACGGAGACACTGAAAAAATCTAATATGACTCAAAACAAAGTTTCTTTCCAAGGACTGTATCTGCACGGCTGCTGTTCCAAATTGCCTACTCTTGCTCTACTAAACAATCCTGTTTAAACTTTGCTTAAAAGTTATTACTACAACTAACGCCACTTGGAAGGATAAATTTATTCCCTTAAAGAAATCAAATCTCACAAATGTGCAGTATTGTTACGTTTTGTTACTTAGTCCTTTTGCAGTCTAAAATTAAATCCTCCTGAGTCATGTCAACCATTAATACAAAGAGATGTTTAAAAAATGTAAAAAGGAATGAGGGAGTAGTAATGGTAACATACAGTACCATGAGCTGCTTTGGCCTCCCAGCCAGGGGTGTGCAGTTAACAGATCATTCCTGGCCATCAGCAGACAAGGAGGGGAAAAACCTCCCCCCCTTGTCCAGGGCCATGGGCTGGGGCAGCAGAGCAGGAGGGGGACGGGGGAGAGGTCTGGCAGTTTACAGAAGGCAACCCAGCTCCCTCCCAGTGCATTCCTTTCCCTCTACCTCCCAACCTCTTTGCGTGTGTCTTGTCATATTTTCTTCAGCTGCTAATTGTCTGGACTGAGAGATTTTAAACAGCCGCAGCTTAGGAAAAGCGAAACCTGTCTAAGTGACTATCGCAGCCCGTCAGCTTCACGCTGCCGGGTAAAATTTTCCAGGGGAAGTGCTCTTCTGATAGTTCTCGAGTCACTAAGTCACCCTCCCTCCTCCTTTCCCCACCACACACACTCCCCTTGAGGCCTGAATGCACTTGTGGCAATAAAACATTCATGCGACTTGGAATTTTAACACAATGCCATTTCCCTAGTTTAACCTGAAAGGAATGCACTAGTCACAACAGACTACATCATCCTGCCATTAAGCCCTGCCAAGGAACCGCTTTTTTGGCTGTGCTGGGCCAGCGTTGACGGGAAAGGAGTACACAGACCCACACACAGAGCACAGAGGGGCCACCTCTGCTTCCTCAGCCTTATCCAGCAACACCCAGCTCTTAACCATGACCCCTGGCCTGTGTCAGCACTGTGACAGCCCTGTGATGCATGTGTCACTTCAGGACTTCTGCAGAGTCACAACACTGAGCAGGCAACTCCTGCATTTCACTGACTTGCTGCTCTGTCTCAACACGCACTTGATCATCTGCCAGAGGGTGGTTGTTTCCCCCCGCCTCTTCTTTTTCTACATTTTCCAGCGGTTTTTTTAAACATATACACTATTGTTACTGTTGAATGTTCTCAGTTTAAATCCAAAGACCTTTCAGCAACTATATACCCTCCCCCATCCAAGGAAAAAAATAAACCCAAAAAAAAAACAACCAACCCAACCTTTCCAATTGCCAGTGGTAATTAGGTTATGATTACTGAAAGAACAGTTTGCTTAGGGGACTAGTTACCAAAGCTACCAGAACTTTGGTATTTTAGTGTCTTTTCTTTTTTTTTTTTTTTTAATTAAAGAAAAGGGGAAGAAAAGACAGAAGCATTTCCTTGATCATTTACAAAGAATGCTAATGGCAATAGGAAAACACTGAATGTCTCATTTGCCCTTTGTTAATGCTTTTGTGTAACGACAGGATTACTGTAAAAACTGTAATGCACCAGAGTGATACACAAGAAGTGCCATTTTGATTTTTTAAACTATGAGCACAGATTTCTAAGACCTGAATTTATTTACTTTGTTGTGTTCTGAATGACGAGCAGCAGAGACTTCACCAAAAAGCACTTTGGTGCTCCTTGCCCTTCTTTACTACTTGCTTTAATTCCTCCGCAGTTGAACTACTTCTGATTTAAGTGGACAGAGTGCACTGAACAAACGAGCAAGGAAACCTTTCAAAAAAAACTAAAACTATACCTTCAGCTATTTTGGTGCTTGCACTAAAAGGGATACTGATACCAACTGTCCATGTGTCCTTGTTCTGTCCCTTATGCAGGTGTCTGTCCCTTATTACAGATGCCTGTAAACCAAATTAGGAGATAAAAGCATTCCTAGTTCTGCAGTACACAGCATTGATTGTAACTCATGAGAGTCGACTAGCACTCCCTCGTGACTGATTATAGTGTTATCATAATTATCGACATGCCATTGTGGCTCCACAGATGCTTTACAGAACTACCCAAGAGGATAGGTCCCTCTGCCCAAGGAGTTTACAAAGGGAATGATATATTTCCATTTGTGCACCAAGTACAGGGTGCAAACAGATGAGGACAAGGATGAGAAAATGGTTACTGCATCTGAGGGCCCAGGAGATATGCTTTAGTTAGATAGTATCTCATTCCTACAGCATTAACACCTGGAACCATATCTCCACAGGTAATCACCCAGAGGTCATGGGAAATAAACACAGATCAGAAAGGTACTCTCTCAATACATAACATCCAAGAGCTGCACAACAGATTAACAGATTTGTTGTTGAAGAATGCCTTGTGTCATTGGCATTTAAAATTTTTCTGTAATTTTTCCATTGATAGTCATGTTTCCAGAATGCAAAAGAAAGCAGCAGTTCCTCTCGACTCTAGGTTTGTCTGGCTTACGTGTATGTTTTTAGAAAATTCAAGCTTGATTTGCTGTTTTCTAGAACGTCAGAGATTTTATGAATGCCAAAGCAACCACAGTGAGCAGTGGTTAGTATCACATACTTCACAGAAAGAAATCCAGTGTTGGAAAAACATAGGCTAGATTACCCACAGAACAGACTTTTTATAATCTCCACCCTGTTATGGATTAGTTTATGGCATGATGTGAAGATGTAGATAATTTGGGGAGGAAAGCTGCAGCTTTGCAAATACTGTTCTGGTATCTGCAGAATTTCCTTCTGGTTACAGCAAATATTCTTGACTTTACATTTAAATTACAATTAGTACTTGTATTAGGCAACACATAAGTAAAAGAACTGCTTCCTTAAACATACAGAATATTTTCCAATATGCTTGGCTGTACAGAGTCAAGTTTGCTTTATGTTTACCATGAATATGTAACACAGTAATGTAAATGTTCAGCATGAGGAATTGAATTTGAAGCAAAGACAAAAGTTAAGCAGGCATATATGCAATCAAAGCTGTTCCATAGCTGAAGGCAAACACCACTTCAAATTTAGTCTATGGATGACAATACAGTGACTCAGAACACGGAGTTTCCAGAAACTGTTTTTCTGTTCTGAAAGATCTGGCCTTGCTGCTAGAAATCCATATTTGCTCTTTTAGAGATACACTCTTGCATTTCAGAAAATTTTCAGCAGCTAAACAACCCACACCCATTACCTGTAAGAGACCTGTCATCATTTCAAAGGGCCTACTTTTAACTTTGCCTAGAATGGGTATATTCAGCATTTATTTATTATTTATTCAGAAGGCTGTAGAGTCTACAAATCTATGCCTGCAATCTCAAATATATGTATGTAGCCTATATGATCTGTCTGTGCTTATAAATACTTCTCCTTTAACAGGGTTTCTTCTCATGCAGTTCTTCTGATAATGAGCACCTGCTAATTTCTACTAAATTCTGCTTTATACAGCTCTATTGAGTCTTTCCTAATGGTCTTTCATGTAGAAGAAAAATCCCTTCTCCTCCATAAGAGTATTCTGTTAACAGTTCATTATAGCGCAGACCAGCCAGCTAAAGGGGCTGCCTTAGTTTATTGTATGCATTCAAAGAAAGGAGGATAATGGGTAGACAATAGTTTGGATTTACTCTGTTTCATACATTTCTGCTGTATCATATCCATTCAAAAGAATAGGAAAACAACCAATGCTTACATTACACTTTGGAGTAAAATTTACTTGAGAGGTAGTAGAGTTTCGATTTCTCTTGTGAAAAAACTGTCTCTGACACTCAGTCGTAATATATACCCACATAATTTAGAGTACCAGTACTGAACCTTTTTTTTTCCTATGGATTCCTAAAATTTTCTTATGGTGAAATGGGCACCTTTGCAAAATAAACAGATACAGACTGCTCTCTAGGATATATGATCTGCCTCTCTTAATTATCTTTCACAGGCAGCATAGACACAAATCTCAAGGAACATGTAGATTACAGATGGAGAGAACATAGCTATGCTGCAGAGGGATCAAGAGGTCTTTCAAGGCTGCAGGGTTGAAGAATACAATTTAATTCTGAGTAAAGATGCAAAAATGGTCTATTTGCAGCTACTGAAGCAAGGACTCTTTTTTTTTTTTTTTTACCAACATCTGTACTGTAACAAAAATTTAAAAACATATACACAGACCAAGCTGATAGCTCTCCAGGACATAGCTGACAACACCTATCGGTGATGATGTACCTTGGTGTTTCAATCATATATTCTTGTCTTCACTTCAGGCAGATTCTCTCATGGACGGACTTAGATACAACTTAAGAATAATCCAAGAACTAGTTAATTTTGCTCTCTTAAGAGTGGTTTATTTCTCCTTGACCTTCTAGGCACCATGAAGTAATACAAGGATGTGTCAAGAGGCCATTAGGCTAGCCAAAACAAAACTGAATGCTTGGTAAGATACTAATGAGGCACCATGCGTAGTTTTTTCAAGTCCCACAGTATTCTCAAGGAGTTAAAATTAACATGATGAAGCATAAGAAGAAAAGTGATATCCTTGGTTCTTCATTGCTCTACCTATTTCTGGCAGCTGACAAAGTGTCTATCTGGGAAAGATGAAAGATCTCTACTGAAGCTCCTCTCTGTAGAAAGATCATCAATGGTATCCATTGTGTACACACTTCCCCAGCATACCAAGAATCTTGCCATTTCCTAAATGTATCACAAAAAGCTTGGTTCGAGCTGTTCCAAATAGTCCTCAATCCTTTTGAATGAGAAAGAAAGCACTCTGTGATCCTGGCATATTAAGTTCCCATCAGGAACAGAGGCCCTGCACACTATAAACTATATTTCTTTAGGTTAATCAGTGAATCCTTGGATGACAGAATGGATTAAGGTAGCAAGCAGGTGCTAAATGTCTAGAAATATCTGTACTCCACTAATCTTAAATCTGCTGACAGGTAGGAAAGAGATATTAGAATATTGGAAAATCAACCATGTCCATCTTTGCCCGTACAGACCATGTGCAGAAGCAGAGCTATACTTGGGGGAAAAAAAATCAACCATTTTTCTGAGGGAGGATGCCTGAAGTATTGGGAGTTTGGCACAAAACCAGAGAAAGTAAGATAGTGGTCTGAAAAAAGAGAATGGACTCCTTGGAAGTGAAAAGCCAAGGTAGTATCTCTGAGAAATATAAATCACATTAATTCCTTGATGGAAGATGGATATTTAGCACCAACAAAAATACAGTGGAAGTTGCAAGAGAATTAACATCTGGGTGCCTGTCTGACTCCTCCTCCACAACAATAAGAATCTTTTGCTGTTTAGGATCTGGAATCAGTGCGGGGGATATTGCCAGAGGAGACAGCTGCAGATCCTGAAAAGGCAACAAATGAGTGAATTCACATCTTCGGTTAAAAGTTTTCTGGCTGCTTGCTCAGGTTCCTGTATCTCTGGAGAAACATCTGAAATGACAGTCTTCTACTGAGTTCATGGGGCTTGGATGCTGAGGTATCAAACTAGTACAACTCTTGTGCTTCTCCAAGGACCTGGAAGGAGCAGCCTGCTCGGCTGCCAGGGCCTGGCTCTAGGGGCTCCCACATCACCATCTGCATGGAAGCCTTCCCAAGGGGTTAAATACAGACTTCTTCCCAGGCAGAATTAGTAGAAACATGTCTTCATATCATCATACAAATGCATAATTCTGGAAGAAACTCATCTTTACTTAACACACTAGCAAATGGCTGCCTGCAGTGGGTAGGGAATATGGGCACAGAAAGACTGCGGCATGAACTCTGCTATTTCCATCAACTACCCTTTTACTCCCACACAGAGATTCACACAGTGTGTTCAGAAAATCAGGCACTTCATATGAAAGACTCTTTACCGGAAGCCTGGCCACCAGCACTCCTTTCTTTCACCGTTTCGTCATGACACTAAAGCAGGGTCTCACTGTAAAAGCTTAGTCAATATGCATGCCTGCATCTATTTCAAATCACTAAGAGTTGTGGAACCAGACCATGGCCTGACACTACTGACATTCATTTCAGAAGGCAGGTGCAGAATCACTGTTACTCAAAAGAGGTTTGTGTAGCGAGATGATTAAAATGTAGAGAACACTCTGACAAAGGAACTGCAGTGTAACCTGTCATTCATAATTTTTTCTTATTTGGCAGCCATAGTTATGAACTGTCCCTCTTACTGGGAACTCAAAGTGATCCTAGCATCTTTGGCAAAACATTATGCACAAATATATCAAATAACAGAAGAATTTAATTGTGGAGCACTAGCAATACCTCATACTAAATTCTCTACAACGACAAATCGTTCCCTTTGGTTGCAAAAAGGTGTGCCATGTAGAAATTCAATTTCTGCTTTGCCATAGTACTCAAGAAACTAACTTAATTCTCTATTTGGGTGCCAGCTTCCAAAAGAAATAAAGTACTCTGACACAGATTTATGTAACACTGTTTTCTTTTCTTCCTTAAAGTGCTTTCAGATAATTTGAAAATGGAGCAGAAGAGGTTCATGATGTTGGTTATTTTACTCCCACACATGTGGAACATATGTAGATAGAAAGATAGATTGATTTGAACCTCCAGTCAAATGCATGTCTCTTACTCATTCTATGTAAATCCAACTTCTAATGTGTCTCTCATAAAAATAATAAGACTGAATAACAGTCGTTGTTATAAACTGCAATTTTTTTTTTTTTTTTTTTAATTATACAGAATGACCACTCTGGCCTTGTTAATAGTCAGATTATCTACAGTTGTAGCCCATTCTCCACATTTTCTATTTCCTTTATTGTGTTCCCATTAAATTTCAAGTCTGACAAGACTGTGTTGATTTCTTATATGACAACAGAAGGCATCAGCACAGCATCAACCAAGGTTTCAATTCAACCAGTGCAAGGAATAATCTTAAGTGAAGATGAGAAATTGCAATGAGGACACTGCTCCACAGCCTCAAAACAGAGCCTGTTTAAAATCTGTGGCTACTACAAAGGCCAAATATCTTATGGTTTTTTTTCTATAGCGAGATGGCATGTGTACCCCTAGCAGCTTTAAAATAATCCATAATATAAAATATGACATTCCAGATATGAAAGAACAGATGTTACAGGTTTGAACTGAATTTGGGACAATGAAGGAGAGACTGAACTCATTCAACTTTTGGTATCAGTACTGTGAGTAGGTTTTATTTCTAGCTGGTCACTTCTTCATTAGATCAGATCCTTACTCTCATTTCACCTTTTCTTCAGAGTCCAGAAGCATCTGCAAAAACCACCACGAATTATGCCTTACCTGACAGTAGGTTCTCTGAGAGCACTTACACCACATTAATTTTTGCTAGACCCTAAACTGGGTGTACCACTTGTACAATTAAACCAGTCTCCAATGATGCAGAGACCCTCTCTGCCTAAAAAATTAGAAATAGATCTATCTGCTTACACCACGTATCAGATGCACTTCAGCACAGCATCTCATGTTTGCGCAATGTTACTACAGCAGGGCACACTTGGTCTGTCCTCTGCACCTTGCACAAAGTTGCAGTGGCCATGCTGGCACTGCACTTTACTCTGAGAAAAGTAATAACATGCTATTGAGAAAACACAGGAAGACCCAGTATCTTCTGTTTTGACTCCCATTGGTGGTTTTGGTTCACCTCTGACAGCACATTTAAAAGACAATAGTTGTTTAATCCCCTCACCTCTGTGAAGCCATAAATCTAATAGTGTTATCCACCAGAAAATAACTCTATGGAATCTGGACAGATCACTCAGCCAGGGCATTATGTTAATCTTTGTCTGTTGAGATTAGGTTTTGAATGTAAGCATTACAAGGCAAAGAACTTTTTACTTTATATTTGAAAACTGATACACATTTCACAAATAGCAAATACTCTGTTTTGACTGTGTTGGAAGCCCAATAGATGCATAATTTTTTAAAAGATAAAATCTAAATAGGCAGCAAACCTAATCCACACTTTCACGCAGCTGAAATGTGTCATTGTGTTCGTGGCAACTAAGATTTACAAATCTTGGCCCCTAATTAGTATAAATATTATGCAATCATTAGATTATGCTAGTAGATATCAACGAAATAGGTGACCCACTGGATCTTACTCATTTTATCTGAGATTTCAAACCCAGCTTACATTCTGTTTCCAATGTCTAGAAAAATGTGTCACTTTATTCACCTGCAAGAAGAAAAGGCTTCCCAGAAGCACTGTATCCAAACAACAAAATTCGTCATGCTATAAAACACAGAAAGGAAAATTTCGGTTGATTATTCCTGAGACTTCCATTATCAGAAGGAAATTACCTTAAACTCTCACAGGAAACAATGCTAAGGAAAGAATAATCAAAATAGTGCAGGAATAATGAATGTGCAGTATGCAAGAATGTCATTTCACTACTCAACTTTAGAAGTCTCATTCATGTGTCCTGCCAAGGAATCACAGATAAAAACATGAACATTTTATTAGCCATCTTAAATGAAATATAATATTAATTTCATGTACATAATCTTCATTACTGCAGTATACATATTGCTAGTGTAATTTAGTCAGTTATGGCAAAGCTACAAATCAGGTGCCACCACGAGAAATGTAAAACGGGAAGTTGCACTGAAAATATTAAAAGTGAATAGCAAGGCAGCAGTAATAAGGACAGGCTGAGAGAGGAAAGAAAGGATGGGAATAGGAAAGTCTTTAAACCAGATAATTGCAATCAGAATAAAACCCCCCCAGTTATGAATAATATATTTCAATACAAACATGTAAGCACAAACTAGTTTTAGATCCAAACAGACATTCATTAATGATCAACTAGACAAAGTAATAGAGACTCTTAAATTCAGACCTAAGGTATGAAGTTTAATATGGCATTTCAATAGCTTTTCTGACTTGACATATATTACTTCTTCTCTCTTTTCCATTTGACTCAGCTGCTATACAGAAGACCTCGTCACAACACAAATTAAATAAGAGAACAATGTGTAACTTCAATAGAGAATGAGGCTGGTAAATGCATCCATTCATCCTTGCAGTCATCTCTCCTCCACCCCCTGTTTATTCCTTCCCCAGTCCAACCAAAAATATTACACACGCATGCACATGAATATACACACGTGCATATTATCAGCTTTATGCAATGAGAAATATGTTAATTTACTCAGCACGGCAAGGCACATTTGGTGAGTGTGGATTAGCTAAAATAACAGAGGGGAAAAGCTGGGGTAAGCAGGCTGAAGCCCTGTGTGTGGCCAAGGCAGCGGGAAGCAAGGCAGAGAGAAAGAGAATGAACCCAACAACACAACAGTGGAACAGGCAGCTGGCCTGAGATGCTAATTCAGCGCTTTAACAAATCAATGCCACTTGAAAAGTACAATGCAAGCCCTCACTGGGTAGATGTCAGGGGACCGAGAAAATGCATTCTCAAGTATTTCACATTAAGAGGGAATAATGTGTTAATTTATAACTCTTCACCCTATACACTTGGATTATCCATCTGTGTCAGTGATTTGACTTCTTAAATTTATCAAAAACATGCGCAAAGGGAGGCATCTTCTGCTAAAGCATTGGGAAATAGCGATTCAGAAACAGTCTGCCCTATTTTGTTGTTGGGTGGACGGCTGGAGGGGGTTTTTTCCTTTTCTCTTTTTTTTTCCTTTGGACCCTTTGGTCAAACGAAGGGCTTGCCTTAGTGGTGGCTGATTGCATTAGGTACCATCCGTCAAAAGTGACACCACAGAGCAGCAAAACCTTGAATCAGCAACCTGAGATGCCATCATTGGAATTTAGTTTAAGGAAACTTGGCAAAATCCCTCTGCACACCTAGCAGAAGAGAAGCTGCTACGATTAAAATGCCGTTCTAAATGCCAGCTGAGATCTACAGATGCTACCTACTGAAATACAAAGGAGAGGAGGCTGGGGAGGGAGAAGTAAGTTGGGTTTATTTTGAGATAGCATGTATGTATGAGGAGTTTCTATGCAAAGTTGAAGAGGAACTGTCATAAGAAAAGTAAGACTGATTGCTTGAGGTCAGATTCTTGAAACTGTTTCTTAACAAAAGGTGTGTTTGTTTCAATTACATAGACAGCACCATTTTATATGCATAGAGAAGTGAATGTCAGTCCAGAAAACACAGATCAAACCTAAATTGCTTTTGTTTGGAAAATATGTCTGTTTCACAACTTGGGCTTTTTTTTTGTCTATATATTTATTGGTAAACTTTACATTAATTTAAAGTGTCAAGCTAACTGCATGAGAATGAGGTCTGGTTTATATCTATTGAACATAAACATCATGGACAGTGGCAGTGCACCTTGCCACCCAAATATCTTCATCATAATGCAGAGGAGCAAAATTCAAAGGAGCAATAGGGATAACGTGTACTAATTAGGATCAGCTCAGTAATAGTTAATGCAAAGATACAGTGCTTTCTGACCAAACAGTTCAAACAGTTACTCATCTGTGGGTTAGATATTAACAAACAAAACAAAATTCAGGAAGATTAAATAATTTCTAAAAATTCCTGAAAACCATAAGTGCCTTTTACCATTTCAGATTAAATTAAATAGGCACGGACAACTTTCTAGGTGCTCGCATAATTGCTATTTATAATTCCTTGTATTTGTACTACACAACGCCTATATTGTTGTAGGAATTTTTTTGTCAATTATACAATTGCAATAGAAACAGACACTCTCTTATTTTCAGAACATTCATATGTAAATAATATGCTGATGAATGGAAATTAGATGCTATAGATGATACATAAGTATCCACATCTAGTAAAAGGAAATGCTACTTCACTTAAATGGACTTCAGTACTGCCTTTGCCATGCCCTGCTTCCCTAGTAGTGGCAGGTACCACATAAGATGAGGGAAGGTGGCCTTTCAGGGGGTTTCTGATGGTTGTGAAATTAACCTGGAGAAACACACAAACTGGAAAATAAATCTGGTTTTGACAGGAAAATGTTTCATAATTTCATTCTCTCACATGGGGGCTTTGTCTTTTCTTTCCAGTTATTTTTTCAAAAACAAAGACCATGGAAATACGTATTTTCTTTTCCATGAAGAATGCAAAATTATTTTCTTTCAAAACAGAAACCCCTTAAAGAGCATTTCATATTTTTGGCACTGTGCACCTCTTTTCCTTCTCTTTGCATGAAACCTTATGCAGAATATAACATGCATGCTTCATAGACTTGTTTCAAACCCTAAAGAATCCTGAGGGGGTCTTTAGGTCTGTTTATTAATTATAACCCAGAAAGGTACCACATATGTGCACTGATTGCAGAAAGTCTGCATCCTAGCATCTCGCACAAATTCCTAATCCTGTCTGTCCCATCCAGACTTCTCCCTAATATAAGCTATCTATTCTTATCATTATAGTACATTTAATCCCCCTCTGCTACTCCCCTCCCCTCCTTTCTGGACTCACCTAAGGGGTTAAAAGACTAGAGTACATTTGTGACTTGTCAGTGACATATAATACCCAGGTCCTTCATGCAATCAACTTTTACTTGACATGTATTTGCTCATCACAGGACCCGCATTACTACTGGGAAAATGAAGAAAAACCTAAATTAACACTTGACATTCAATATGGTCAAGTCCTTAATTGGCTGGGCTTCCTGAGAAAGCAATTTTCTATTCCCCAAACTGTTCGTGTGTCATGTGTGGAGTGCAGCTCTTGGCCATCACTGCTGTCCCTCGCTCACTCTAATGAGAGCAGATGAATTAGTGCTACGTGACACGATTTTAGCAGGGCTCCCTCATTCCCTCCCCCCAGTCCTTTTCCTCTGTTAGTGACAGCTGTGTGGCGGGGGGTGGGGACAAGGACACTAAGAAATGCCAATTCAAATAGTTGTGTGAAGACCGAATATTTTTGAAATATTAAGTATTTTCTTGATATTCCTGGAACCTTGAAATTTAGAAGTAATAGGATGGAAAAGGAGATGCAGCAGTATAAAGATATAAGAAATTAGCTGAGTTTGCCTGGATACAAATTAACTTCCAGCATCTCTCCCATCCCTCTATTAACCTGTAGCAATCTAATTAAAATGGAAATTTCCTACACTGGAAAAGTAGTTTAAAAATATTTACAGAGTTGCTAGCTAAATGAATTTGCAAATTTTTTTCATGTATATTTCATGTAAATAAAAAATTACTTCTACAGCATGATTCCCTGTACGACAAAGATCATGTACTACAAAAGAACATTTGTGTGTCTGTTCGGAAATGACATCCTTCATATTCAGTTTATTTTTAGTATACGGGATATTTCTTTCATCTAGGATAGTACTGCTCACTTTGCAATATAATGTTAAATTCTAATAATGCTTTAACTGTTTGAAAACCAATGGAAATCCCATAAAGAGCTCAAGTCTTTCCTGAGTATTTGTTGACTGAGAGGAGAATGCAATTCCTACTGCTAACATAAAAAAACAAATTAAAACAATATATAAAAAATGAAATTTATCAGCTGGTATCAAAGATAATAAATTAGGAAAAAAGGAGACTAAGTGAACAAGACAATCTGAATACTTAAATTAAATTGCCCACCAAAAAAAATGAAGTGTATACATACCTGAACATCTATAACTGAAAATGCACAAATGACTGCAAAATATTTAAAGGAGACAACTCTATGTGGCCATACTTTCACTTGACTTCTTAAATGTAACAGAAAAAGCAACGTGTGTGTCATATAGTGTGAAATACTTCAAAATAAAATCTGACATTGCACAATCAGTTTAAGCAAAAAATTATAGGAGTTATATTAACAGTACAGATGAACTCACCTCAGAAAGAGTCTTTGTTCCAGATTAAAAAATAAATAGCTTTGCAATTTGCAAGTTATCTCTCCAAATCTGAGCCTGGCCTTGTAAAGTTATATTACTTCAGTAAAACAACACACAAGAGCACACTTTTAATTACAAGGCGAAAGAAATACATTTTTTGCTGTAAAATACATTCATAAACATGCATCACCCAAAACAGAAATGAGACTTTTCGCTCTATGTTTCTGCACCTATGACAAAGGTGTGCCGATTTTTATGACTATGATTGTAAATATTTCAATAAAGCAACAACAATTATGTTTAAAGCCTCACTTTTTTCTTATTTGCTTTTAAAACACCCTTTAGTCATTTTGGTGTTTTCAAACAACACTGAAGGAACCGTATGGCTTTGGTCACCAGAATTTCTAGAAGGCTTTAAATGAACCTCTTTGTCAGGTGCTGTAATAAGCCCTCAAACACAATAAAAGCTCTAAATGGCAGCTATGACAAAAAATTAAAATATCAGTCATTCTCGGTGCTGCATATTCACACGGAAGAACCCCAATGAACTGAATTAGACCACCGATCATACCTGTATCAGCAGAATGCTAAACTTCAGAGCACTTCACTGACAACAAAGAGCTCCACATTTGAAGCACTTGTTGGTGAGGAGAGAAGTCGTTAAGGTTTTCTTTTAGAACGAACCCCAAAGTTTACTCCTATAATTTTTTCAAGTAACAAGTACTGTAGCAGAAGCATCCTCAAGAAACAAAGGGCACAGTGATCTAGCTAATAGTGTTGTGGTGACCTTTGAGACACTGACTAGTCTGTCAAGCACCATCTGCGATATGTAAAGCGTAGTTAAGAGGAGGATTATTAGCTAGCCTAGAAACTGAAGAGCCATTTCAGTCTTAAAAAGAATACAAACTAAATTCACTGAACTTGTACAGCTCAGGCATCTGACTGCCGCAGGTTAAGAAAGCCTTCTACTTCACAGGATAGGATCCAAGGATTATGTTGAATATATGGCATCTCTCATCTTAAATTCATCCTGAGTCTGGGAAAACTAAAATCAAAGAAGCACTGTACCACAAATCACCTTTACTATCAGCAGTATCACCTCTGCTGTTGACAGATATCACAGGTACAGTAAAGTTCCCAGGAAACTGAGGACAGCTCTTAAATGGAATAGAATGAGATGCGTTAAAAAAGCTTGAGCTTTCCCTAAAAATATTAACTCTACTTATTGTAGGATATGCAGCACCAGCATCCTGATTCAGCATGCTCAGATTTTAATCATATGACCCCCTTCACATCACTGGATGAGAAGTAGAAATGACAGCAAATAATGGGTCAGAGGAACTACTTGCCGCTAAACTGGAAAGCTCCTTTCCTTACTGCCTACAGTAAAACAGCCCATTAAGAGTTGCTTTTTGATTAAAAACAAGTAAGTAATTTCAACTACGGCAAAGTGACATGTTTTAACTTGACATTTTGTTAAGGATGAGTACCCTGTGAAGCTCATGAAAGAGTGAAGATATTCAGTGGAACACTAAGATTTACTATATATACTCAATGCCACTGTCACTCCTGTGCAAAACACGTCAACCCAGAAATATCTGACTCAACAGCCCTAAGGTTATTTAGAATAGAAAGTGAGATTTTTACATGTTTCACTTTGATGCCATGAAAGCAGCTGCATTAAGTTCTCTCAGTGGTTTTTAAAACCCAAATAAAATGCTTGCTCTGTGTTTTAAAAGTTACTGTGAAAATGTGTGCCACCCACCCAGTCAGTAATAGCTTACATTCACCATTTTCAGAAAAGATAAACACAGCAGAGAAGGAAATGATAATATAAAAACAGCCTGGCACGTGAAATGAGGAAAAGCATTGTAGAGTATCTGGCAAGACAAAGCACACAAATGTTATTTTATGAAAATTAATAGCATCTGAAATTATACTCCCATCCCAGTACTCTCACCCAACCTCATGCCCAAATTAAAAGTATTTTATCTAATTCCCAGCTGAAAAGATTGCTAAAAGTGGTAAGTCACAGCTGTGTTGACATTGAACTTCTTGAACACAGAATATCAACATCACACAACACACTTTGCAGATGCTTCGTTACAAGCCGCACCACTCACTTGATTTGAAATACCTAACCTAGCTGTAAAATAAACTGATAGTCTCCAGCCTCTTCTCCAGTGAAAGTCTTCTTTACAGTTCTGGAAACACAGCAACACTGTATTATATTTATGCCAAACTTATCTGCATTTTGTTTGGAATTTGACAGTGACCAGTGGTTCAACTCAGTGGTACCTCAGGCATGGCTGAGAACAGACCCCACTTACTCATCATTTCAACTAGATGCTCTCCCTTTTGTTCCTGTAGAAATCTATAACACAATCACATTCAATTTAAAATACAAACTAACTATCCACTCCTTTCAAAAATGTTGGTATAATACTGATACCACCTGACTTGCCTGGAGATTTTCAGTTACGAAGAGAACCTATCTTTCCTTGAACACAATAGACAAAAAAACATTGGATGTCAAATTCTGCGCAGAGCTAAATTATGGTCTTCTAAATTATGGATATCTTTATAGCAGATATCAATTGCTTTGATATATCCATTTCCTTTGATATACCTAGTTTCAGAAAATTTTACTCTCATAACACTTTCCTTCAGTCAACGAAACTACAACGACCTACGTAGGTGAGTATACTGTAATTGACTGTATGGAAATTACAGCACTGCTGTAACATCTGCACAGTAACTTCACTTCTGAAGACTGCACATATTTCATCCAGTTCCTGATATGTAATTTAAAAATTTTTCTGGAGCTACAAGCATTGGCTTCAACAACTTGCAAAATCAATGACCAAATTTAGTACTTTCATAATGACTTAAATAATTACAGCAACCAGTAACATTTTACCTTTACAAAGACAGTGACTTTCTAGACCACAGCTATCTAACAAATAATACCGACTTTTACCTCACATTTTGAGTGGTTTTGTGGTAGACAACGACTATCATAAGTAAAACTCCGTGCAAAGCTCTCTCAGCACTGTTTTTATACAGAGGTGACCAGCAGCCATATTTCAGTCCAATTAGAATCGTGGGACCATGTTTCTCCTAACTGTATTACAATAAGCTGACTCAAAACCCTATACTGCAATTCAGCTAGCATTTTCAAATCCTTACTGTGTCTTTCAGTATTTTAAACTATAGGAATTTGTGTGCTCTTGGGGCAATGGATACTTAAATTTCTAGATGCCGATTTCCATACCTACAATATGGTAGCAGAAGAAGAAATATACTGAATACCAATGAAAAGATTATAATGAATAAGAGCAATATTTTTCGAAACATAATGAATTAATGTATTTTATTTGTATTTTATAGGGTCCCGCGATGGTTTTGCACTTCTTTTCAATGAGTCTCAGAGAGCATAAATGGTTAACAATTGATATTATTCATAATTCAAAATGAGATTCCTTATGAATCAATTACATGCTTGAAATATAGAGAGGCTATGCACATTAGTTACCTGAAATGATTACAGATAATATCAGAAAAATACATTTATAGTAGATAAATTAAGATACAGGTAATTTTTAAGATCAAATCATTTAGGACTCAGTAAATTTTAAGGACACCAGAGTTGGCTTCTAGATAAATACTTTCTAAATGGACTTATATAATTTTTTTAGGTATGTCCAGTCTCAGTGATATGGTAGTTACATAGATACATTATTTATGTGCTTTATTCATTACAAAATTATTTACAAGGATACTGTATGACTGTAACATGGATTTTTTGCATAGAGGCTAGGGTGTGCTTTAACTAATTCAAAGGAGAAAGAAAGAAAAGGTTACAAAATTCACAAAAAAGCAGGTAGACGAGATTCAGACTGCCACACAGTGTGTGATAAAAATCAAATATGGAACATAATGGGACATATGGAAACATATCTTTTGTGCAGGGAAGGATGAATCACAAGTTCACAGCTGGAATTTATGTGGATCCTTATTTAGTGGAGCATCTGTAGCCACTGTTTAGCTACATTCCCACATCAACAACAAAACGATGCCACAGAAGAGAACACATGCATCAAGCTCCAGCTGGTATCTGCCCACCACTCCTTTCTTTTCCCTGAAGCCACATTTAGTCAGTTTTCTTTTTACAGTTTGTAGGTGTATAAACATGCATATGCAAGTCAGTGGGTAGAAACAAAATGCCACACCTGACCACTGCTGAATTTTGGAAGGGTTAGGGATGTGGTATAGAAAGGACAGGCTCAGGAAAAAAAACCCCAGTCATTTAAAATCAATCTCCTGTTATACAGTGTTACTTTATGCATTTACATATTTAGACATTGCACAAATTTTACATGTTAGAAAATTTTTATTTCAGCTTGGTATCATTAAAAAAGCCCTTTAAAAATAGAAATTTAAAAATCATAGGAAACATGATTTTTAACAAGTCTGTTTGTAGAAAAGCAAATTTCAGCTTCCTCTTTATAAAACTGTTTATGGATGGACTGCTTTAACATTCTCAAACCTGACTTTTAATTCCTCAACATTAAAAAGAAGCAAAATAAGCATGTGGAGAAAGACATAATTTCATGTCTAAGCACTTTCACACAAAAAATACATAAATATCAGCTAAAGATGTTTAAATTTGTGTTCGTTTTGTTGTGGGAATTTGTGATGTTTTACTTTTTAACACTTTTGCTGTCTAAGCTATAAGTTAAATAATTTTCTTCCAACATCTTCTGAAAGATTTTACAAATGAAGAAACAGATTAAGAAAACATACATTTTTACGCAAGATTAAAATTGCATTTTAAAGTTTAAAAATGCCTGAATTATCAGTTTTTGAGCCCTGATTTATCAGAGGACTATTTTTTTAAACAGCTAGCATACACCACACAGTTTCTCATAAGTATATAATAAAAATTTTGAAGACCGTAGACTTTAAAGGTTATGTTTTTACAAATACTAAATTATTTGAAACTAGAGTACAATGCTCTAATCTGTTTCCCAAATTTTACTTCTACAATTATTTCTTCATTTAATATTTAATATGCTACATCACAGAAGAAGCAAAACATGAAATATGTCTTCCTGAGGAAAGACTGTAGGAAAAGCCCTCACACCAATTCTGTTATCATAGACTATACTTTTATTGATTTCAATGAGAAAAGGACTAGGCACTTAAAATTATGATTTTCTAGTATTGTGTAATATTGGTTTTCCACAGAAAACTTTTGTATAAGCAGAAGATTTTGAGACATACAGGGTTTCACCTGTAATAATGTACTGACAGGCTGACTACCTCAATGAAGCTTTCACCCCAAGAAAATAGATAGAGATTATTTTAAATAAATTTTCAGGTGAGTCAAATGACGTAGAAAAATTACTAACTGTGTGTATTATTGTCTGAACACTTTCAATGTTCTTGCTTGTGTGCTATGCCCCAGCTTTTACATCATTGCTTAGACAATCAGAGAAGCCACTAATGAAACTACCCTCATTAACCAAAAATTACACCAGTAGGTACCAACGTCCTTTTTTGCTCAATTTTTAATGAAAAGAAAAATGAAAATACCACTTTACAGTAAATGCTATGTTAAAACTGGAGAAGTAGTGTTTTCCATTGAAAAAAATTCACTTATGAGAGAGATTACACATTTATCAAGTTCTTCTAAATAAATTATCTCTGGATTGATAAGTACTAATTTAATATTGCAGCTTATCCAACCAATTTTTTTTTTTTAAATTTAGGGGGAGACAATGTCTTCAGAATGCTGTATGAAAAGGTTAAAAATCCCCCAATTTTCACCTAAATTTAAATGTTTCTGTTGTCTTTCTTACTTATCACTGCAGAGAAAATTGAACATCTCAGTAGATTCCAGAGCAATGTTTTAGGAGGTCTTTCAAAATAATATAATAACATTCTATTTAGATTGTTTTGTCTTTTATGCTTATTTTGTTTTCGAGGAGGAGGAAATCAAAGTAGGAATAAACTGGATATTGTACACTAGAAACAAATGCAGCCAGTCATATACATTTTATAATTCAAAACAGTGTTTACTATTCAGCTATCGCTCTTTCAGTAGAAATCCAACATTTTTTAAAAGAGTAGAACAACTATTTAAAAAATGTAGTAAGTAAAATCTATGATAATGAGATTCCATGTCAGACAGACGGATGTCATACCTTATTTCTATACATGAACAAAAACCTATAGGGTGAGTTGAGAGGGTTTTTTTCTAGCAGAAAGGAAGTGATTGATAGACCCCAGGTTAAAATTTATTTTCCTTTAATCTGATCATTCTCTCTCATTCCCTTTCTCTCTCTTATCCTCTCCACCCTGAACTGAACTTCAACATTGCATTAACAATGGACTAGTGGATAGGAGGATCTAATAAAATGAGTAACTCACTGCGTAAGGTACTTCCTTTGCAGTATGCTCCATCTGCATGAAGCCAATGTTTTGGTGTGCTGTCTGCTGCTGTGACTAGTTCTCTCCCAGATATCAATGAAGCTGTGCATACATTCTATTTTTTTTTATGCAAATTATGGTTTTGGAGAGGTCATGCCTCAACACCACTGAATTAATAAGCAGCCAATCCGTGATATAAATAACATATTTAAAATCATCAATCACCTTTCAGATTATTACATTGTTTGCAGAACATAATCAAAACTGCTAATGGGCAGTTCTTGCTGAGCATTTCTTTATGTCATTCTGCATGAAGATGCAGCAAAGCATATGAATAAATCTCTTTTTGGAGAAGTTTGTAAAATGAGCATTTTTCCTGCTATCTTTAAGAACACCAGCAATTAGAGTGAGCTGTTTCATTAAACTGTTTGTACACCAATGTTTGAGTTACACTTGAGGAAAACAGTAATTCAGAAAACAGATTACTGTTTAAGGCTTTGAATGGTAAAAACACCCCCACCCTACTCCAAACACTGAAAAACATCTATAAATAAGCAATTATTTAATCATGAACAAGACACAGAACCCCTACAATTTGCAGAACAAATGATAAAGTTTTTATACAATTGTTATGTTTCTCCTGGTTTAGAAACAGTAAGCCAGAAGTTGTTTTTGCTTTTCATACCTGCTTTCCTCAACTCTTTCTTCGGCGGATTCTAATTTAAAAGAAAAACTAATATTAGATAAAGCAACACATAATTTGACAGCCTACCAGTTAAATTCTGACAGGGTCAATAAAATGAGAGCTTGCAGGAGTCCCAGATGAGGAACACTTTCATGAATGCCTCCATTGTGTAAACTCTCCGTATATCCTGCCTGCAAATGACAGTCATATGCCACCAGCTGCAGGAGGCATTCCAGCAATGTCAACTGCTGTGGGGCATTAAGGCAGGGTAGATGAGTTGGTACTTCTTTATATTTTTCCCTGGCTAGTGCAAGAGCTGTCACACTTAACTCATTTAAATGTTATTTTTCTAAAGACTATACTGTTTATTTAGAAATGTAAGAAAATATATAATTAAAGCCTTGCTAATGGAGCTCCTCATTTTAATAGTAGTTTTATTATATAAAGCCAGCTGGAAGCAATTATTTTTTTCCTTGCATACTCTTCATTAGTTTTTACCTCCCTCCTCCCCAAGACATCTATTTCAGATGTTCTTATCACATTTATGTATTTTAAAAAGTAAACTGTTCAGGGAACAAACAGCTACTAAAAGTTACGATACGAAGTGTGAAAACAAGTCCACTATTCAGAAAAAAAGCTGCTACCACTTCCGAGGAGGCTGTTTTCCTATGAATTCCACTTTACAGATTGCCATAAAATTTTTTAGAGAATTCCTGCAAGAAAGAAAAGGCACATTTTTAATTAAGAACTAAGTCTGAACACAGTGATACAGGTTTGTGGGTTTAATTTGAGCAACTTAATTTGCTTTTGAACAACTCACTGAAGTTCAATCTGATTTAGTTTTTCTCAACTAAGTCTGTGTGGAAAAAAGTAGTATTCAGGTATTCCATGAGTTTAATTTCTCCGTTTTTCTTGATATTTCCTTTGTCAAATAAACATAATTGATATATGGGAACACAAATATAATGAGAGTTTCTTTTTAAGTATTAGCAATGCCTCGGTTAAGAAATAGTACAAAGCAGAGGTCAAACTGAGATGCTTTTCACCACCTTTCATGTAATAATCCAGGAGATCACATATTTTTATCATGTTTTTGCATACACACTAAAATAAAAACCCACTGAACTCTCCATGTCAGCACTTACATTAAGCCATCCTTGGAAGTGATGCTTCTCCTCTCTGCCCCTTATGTCTTCCTATAGACCCTTACAATCAAGATTGCTTTAATTATTCAATTACTACCAAGAAGAGTTTTTCTTTTAATACATGATCAGATATATATACAGAGAAATGAAAACTGTAGGGAAAGAAAAATAAGGAAAGACATAAATAAATAAAGGGTATCAATAATGATCTATCATAAAATGACATTTTGCCGTTGCACTTCCGCAAGAGCCGTAACATCTCACAAGACATCCCACTGAAAGCAACAATAAAACTGCAGTACAGTACACAAGGTTTTGTATTCTGTGCAGGCAAAGGCCAATGAATATGCTAAAAGAAAATCAATCTGCATAAAAAGATCTGACAATAACATCTTCAGGTTGTTTTTACACATATATATTTCTAATGAGAAAATAGAGAAGATAGAACAGTTTGGGAAGCCAAATTTTTATGTAAACAAGAATAATTCCTTTCAAAATGCTACCTTATTGATTAAGCAACCTTTTATCCTATTACATTGCTGCTTTTTCTTTGGAAAAGTTGGCAATTCCAGTTAGCAAGGAGTCCTGAAAACATTTCTCCTCCAATTTGTTTCATGTTCAATCATCCTGCCCAAATTTGATTCTGAGATTTTTAGTTGAAAACATTCAAAAATCCAGAGACAAACTGAAAGCAACCACAATTTTGCTCTGGTAACTGCCAAGGTAGCCCATGAAAAACTGAGCTTTCAGTAATGGAGACATAAGGTGCTACAGAGGCCCATAATGTCTAAAAGCTCACACCTGACCAGACTTTAACAGAGAACTTTGTTTATTTTCTGGATTGTAATAATCCAGGAAATCAGGTTTAGATTTCCTTAAGAAAATGCAAAAGTGTTTTTTTATTTTTTATTTCTAATTATGTTCCTCTCCATGGTGTTTAAGTAATAGAAAAGATTAAAAGACACAAAAGCAACTTTCTCTACCACCACAGAATCTTGTCTTGCAAAATACCTGCACATTTAGCTTCATAAAAGTTACACATGTACAGAAGGCTTATGGAATTGAGCTCCTGCTTACAGCTTGCTCTGAAGGCTAGTACATTGCTGTCTGTGATTCTGTACCTAAACTATGTGTTGTCCTTGATGCATGACAGGGCCTCCAATGACATGAATGGAAAACCCATGCTTGGATCACAGTGAGGATGTGATCCTTTATATTCTGTTTTCCTCTTACTAGTACACCAAATGTTGAATTGTTCAGATGAAAATAACTAAACTGTTCATAGCTAGAAGTATTGCATTTTAAAATTACCAATCTTTAAGAAATACACCAAAGATTGTATGGAGAAAATATATATGCAGAGATTCAGGTAATCTATCTATTTTCCTGGAATTCTAGTGAAATAAAGTTTAAAAAGAAACACCAAAAATAAAAATATTGTGTTCTTTAGGTGTGTCTTGCTGCTCTCTGAGTTGCTAAAAATTACTGAGAAAAAGAAGAACAATTAAAGCTCTGTTTTAAACATTGCTTGCAGCGGGTATCACAAAAAATAGGCATTTACCATGTCACTCATTTCATTTATAAGGGACATATTCCAAGACTCACAGGTAGGCAGACTGCTGCACCGATCTCTACTGGTGTATTTGTGTTGTGGTCCATTTCCAGATAAACACCATCTCAGATATCACAGTAAGTTTACCTGCCAGTGACAGTACATTTCAACTTCAATGACAAGCCCAGAATAAATTTTCTCACTTTCCCTAAAGCTTCTTAAAGTATCGCTTATTATTCACTTTGTAAGAGAAGATTGCTGCCTTCTCTGTGGTGCTTGGGAGGGAATGGCAGGATCGTAATCATGACATTTTCTTTTCCGAACTCCCATGTTCTCTAAGTGGCAGATGACACTCTCCTTTCCTTTGCACAAGTGCACAGATACGCATCATCAGCAGAGGATGGGGATGCAATGGCTTCCCAAGAGAGTCAGAATAGCATCAATGGTACACTGTTGGCAAGTTCACACTGATCAAAGCAATTCTGAGAAGCTCATCCCCCCGCCTTCCGAAAGAGATGGCCTTTCTATGACAAAACATCGTGTGACGCAGCCATACAAGTGGCACTGTTTTCTCTGTCAGTGAAGAAAAATAATTTAGAAAACAGTTGTCAAGTATTTCAATAAAGGAAAGGAGGCATTAGGGCATTACGATAATGAGTGGGGTGAGCAGTAAAGCAACAGATGCCTGTCCACTGGCTGATGATGTACAGTCTCTTATTTTGGGCATTTGTTAGACAGACTGATTTTAAACTAAACAATACATTTTGCCTCATTGAAAAATTGTACATAAACACAGAGCCATTCATTTTATAAAAATGTTTTTTTAGTTTACTCTTTTCTACAGGTCATCTGGGCAAAAAATAAACCTCATGATTACAGTTTATCTAGATGCTGAAATTTTGTCTTTACTCTCTCAGAATTATAGAAAAAAGCTGCATTACTGATTCTCTCTCTGAACTAAATGATTAAGGAGACAGTAACAATGGAATTCTCCCTTTCTCCCTCTTCTCTGTTTCAGCCTTCTCTTTCTCGAGCCAGTATGATTCATCACCTCCTGGGTATACCAGGAGCCCCAAGTTTGGAAATTCTTCTAAATTGTGAAGAAACATTATTCTACAAGGCAAATCCTTTTACAATAGCACAAGCACTATTGTTTGAGAAAAATATCTGAGCAAAGAAAGTTATACACAGCATACGTTTTGAGCATTTCTAGTAAAAAGTAAATGCTCTTTAAAGCTTTTGTTTCTGATTCTACTTTATGACGGCAGTTCTGTATCAGTGAACAGGGTGTTCCTTTGCAATCAGCACAGTGTCACAATGACCTGGCAAATGTGAATGCTTTCACTATCACTACAGTCCTTGCAATCTTGCCTCAGCTGTGACCCATTCACTTTTGCCCCAACTTCACTAAGATGCCTTACTCAGCATCTAATTAGTTAGGGAAGATTTGCCTTGGCTCTTAACCCTGACATAAGAGCAGGAGACTCTGCTGCTGTTTTATACCAAATCTGTTCCGTCACTACATTAATCAAATCCCTATAAAACTATACATGAATAAGTAACTACTAAAATACAAAATAAAAAAAATAAAACTGTGTATTTTAAAATGTTAAACACTAGTACTTATTGCACAATATATATTTAAGCATGTGATTTAGTATGTTTCAATGATTCATGAAGATTTTAGCGTTTTGTGCATACATACCTCAAAGCTCTGACAGTGTTAGCACATCATCAACAATGATACAGAATGGCACAAATATGTTCAAGCACTGTATGTGTATATGTGCAAGATTAATATGTATAGAAAGGAATAGGAAACAATTTCATGTATTTTAGTTCTCCTTTAAATACTGAGCACAGTGAGAGAAGATAGGAGAGGGATTTTTTACTTTTAATCATGTATCATGCACATAGACATGTATCTATCATTGCGTGTACTTGTATGTCAAGTTGTATATGCCACACAAAACATCCTGCATTTCTGTCATGTACAGTATTTCCCAGTGCCTCTATTCTGAGGCATCTCGGAAGCAGCAAAAAATTCTTGTGGCAAATATTTCTGATTTGATAAAAGGACAAATGCATATTTAAACCACGCTTTACCAAAATACCCAATAAAATTAAAGCAAGTGTCTGAAATAAGACAATGTAACCGATACAGCTTCTAAATTCACACTAGCACACAAACTTAATCATGAACAACACGAAAAAAAGAAAACCTCACCTGGGCTCAGCTCATCTTTAAAACGGTGTGATAAAAATATATATAATTATAAGATTATTATGTTTGCTGATGCTTACTCACAAAGGTGATTGTTAACTACCTTAAACTACGACATGTTATTTTACCAATGTCAATCTTCCTCTCAAAATGTTCATAGTAAATCAATGTATGGTATTACAGCATGTTGTCAAATTAAGTTTGAACTCTTTTCACATGTACATAGTTATATGCTACAGTAAAACAGTTAATTACTTAATAAATGTTAAAATTGCATATAACCTCTATGACCAGCAACCCAGAAACGTTTAAAAAGCTTTCACCTTCAATCCATTAGACATTACACTACTCTCCTATTTTTAAATACAGGTTCAATAAACAGTTTATGTGCCTATGTCTACATCAATGCTAGGAACTATCGGATGGAAGAACACAAGCACAGCTCAAAACAGGCAGTGCACGTTGTATGCAGTTTAATATTTCTAGCAATATTAGCGCATACTCCATATGTTATAAGTATTATTTCATTTTCCTTGGAAAAAGCCTGCATTTATGCAAGGGAAAAAAGTTGAATTTACTGTACCATATCTCTTGTGAACAGATGCGTCTATATTAATATACATCATTGATTTAATTTTTCGTTTTCTTGGCTTCTCGCTCACCTATCTAGAAGTGATTTCTCTGGTGATAACTAACACATCATGCTAATGAGAGAATCTAATGTACAATAGAGAAATGTCACTACTAATAATATTTGCATGAAGTTAAATAAAGCAACTGTAAGAGAATGTCAGACAGTTGTTCTTTAATAAGATACAGTTACACAATGAAATTATGTTGTTAATTTTGTTACATCATTGAGTGAATCCTAAATTACTATATAATGATGCACAGATCCATTTATAATTCTGTATACTGCTTTTTCATTCTCATGTTGAAAATAGCTTCTGGAAAGGCTATTACCTTTTTATCTGAAATGGATTAAACATACTTCTTTCTCAACAAAAAGGTGGATGGCTCTGGCATTTTGTGTCACTGTGGGTTACAGCCATTTCTCTTACAGTCTCATTTCTGAAATGACTTTAAAGTATTTTAGAACATTACAGCCCTTAAGGTAACTGGATGAAGAAAAATGACATTTCTTATTCTGACAAATGCACAAAACATTTATGAAAGCAGACAATCACAAAAGCCTGCTTTTTTTTTTTTTTTTTTAATCAATCAAATCCAGACCTTCTTTTCTGTTGTTAACAACTCCTTGCCAGAACTAGAATGGGCAGTGCGTGCCCTGGACCTAACCAGATGAGCATGGAAAAGAAGCCAAGGGTTTCTGCTCATTCTCGACCTGTCACTGATCAAAGTGACCCAAAGAAGCACTCCTTTTTAAAAGTTAAGATTTACGCCCTTTGAGGTTATCAGACATTCTTCTGTATACAGAATGGGATGACCCCTTTCAAGCAAATCACACACTTTTACATGGACAAAAGGTGCATAGGCAAAACAATGCAGTCAAGTGGCCGTGTAATAAACTTCTCACAGGTAATTTAGGATAGTATTCCTCTTCCCCTCTCACCCCACCAAAATCTAAATTGCTCTGGAATGTAGAGATACCATTTTTTGTGCTCCCATTTTGGAAAGAAAATAGTCCAAAAATAAGTACCATAATATTTGCTTTTAATAGCCCAAACTTGTACAATCAATCCTAATTTTCCTAAAACACAGATCACAATTAACTTGATTTTCTTTTTATTCTGAGGAAAGTTATTCACTCTTATTTTATGCAAATAGCAGTGTTGTGTGAGTTGAGAGGTAAGAGGAGGGAGGGATTGAAAGGTTTTGTTTTGTTCTAAATAAATCTTCTTGCTATGCTTCAGTTTTTCCACTAAAAACCTGCTTGAGATTAAGTTACAGTTCCAACGAAAAGTGATGGGGCTCGGAGTTTGTTTGCTTCTAAAAAATATGTGGAAAAGCAGCACTACACTTAGAAATTTAAAAGAGAAATATCCCTAGCATTACTATGTATAGCTGGAAAAGTTTCATTAAACAGTTTTTTTAAACCATGCCAAACTTTGCTTGCAACTTATGTACATTTCATAACTTCATGTTATTTGTATTCATGAAAACAATTTTTCTTAAAGCATAGAAAAAATTGTAAAAATACTTACATTTCCAGAAGAGGGATTGAAAATAATTAACTAGCAAATGAATGAAAATTGATAACAGAAAACAATATTCAAAATTTTACTGATTCACAAAGAAACACTGGCACTTAAACACAAATTCGCAACTGCACTTGCACACTGTATGTGCAAGCTAGCAAGTTATAACAGCCCCAGCAAATCAGAAATATAAAGCAAAATGTTATCCTTAAAGAGGAGAGAAATGCATTTAGCAAAATAACTTACCCTCCTCTTAAATGCATGATGAAAGCATATTTGCACTGGATATGTTTAGCACATGATAAACAAACAAGCAAAATATTACAAGGAGATTAACAAGTACGCAAACGCGTCAAGAACAGACTTTTAAGAAATAAATCTGTTCGACATTACCACCTTTTCAGTGCTACTGTGTGTGTATGCCAATTCACACTGATGCAGGATCCACCACACATTTAGTCATTTATTACATTTACTTCTTGCTTTCTATACAGAGTACAACATGAGCATTCATGTCCAATAATATACAAAATCCAGTTAATATTCAAGGATTAGTACATTAAAAATATTATTTAAAAAGAAAAATATCAACCAAATAGCCTAGATTACCTGCATAAATGTTTGGTTTGGTTTAATCAGCTAGCTGTCTCAAATTATTTGACCCCCTCACACATTGTGATGCTCTTCTATTTAGTTTTGTTTCCTTTCTTTGTCAGTGTTGAACATTTTCTAGTATTTCAGAGACCACACAGTCTAAATCTGTTGAAAAAGATCTAATACTAAACAGGCAATCTAGTACTATCTATGTGGTTCAATCGTCATTTATCAATTGATTCTTATCTGGATCTAGTTATGTTAACTCTTTTGTGGCTGAAATGTGAAGAACCTTTCCTCTACCCCTAAAATTTAATCTGACTTCTTGTTAAAAGAATACAGCAGGTAACTTTAATAACTGCTTTCCATGTCATTGCCTAATATCAATGTAACCAAATATGTTATGTATCACAGACAGGCATAGAGCTGATAATGTTTGTAAGTAGTGCAGTAGCAATTCACACTTCCTAGTGCCAAGCAGTGTTTTTGAAATGTGCATCTCTACCAGGAAATGAACTTTTTCACTTTCAGGAATGGGAAATTGAACAGAGTTGCATATTTGCCTTACGTTGATTACATTCTATACCAGCATACTGTATCAGCAGTAATCAGGGTCCCTCTACAGGATATATCAAAATATTTCTTATTCAAATGCCTTCATCCTGTCCTGAGCTATACTGCTTAAATGGTTACCCACAGACAACCGCTATTGGTTAATAACTATCTGCTTTGGAGTTTTTCTTGGCTTTAAAGTTTTTTTTTAAATTAAAGTATTGTTTTATGGTCAATATTCAGGCATGCTTTGTTCCTATAAACTATAAAAACATTTTACTTTCTCTCTCTTTTCTTACAGTACAACACCTCTCAGGTAAATGAATTAATTCATCTTATGTCCAACGTTAAATAACAGTCAAATATTAATACACAAATTTTTTAACTCTTCTGGCTAACACAATATTTCAATTATTATCCATCAGTGCCTGATCATAATTGGAAACTAGTTTTCAGAAGGGCAAAACATCCCCTGATAGGGAGTCACCCTGTTAAAAACCTCCAGGTTGAACTTCCCTCCCCTGCTTGAGCCCCATCCAAGCTGAAAGTTTCTCCCTCTATTTTTCTTTTTTTCCCCCCTCTTTTTTTTCCTTTTTTCCCCCCTTTTCCCTTTCCCTCCACCCAGAACAGCCAAGCAGTTGTGCAAAATTTACTGTAACACACCAGGCGCGTATCACCAAGTGCATGGTACAGAGACACTGGCTCCTGTGATTAATTATCAGTTATAACTGGCCTTGCAGTAACATTTTCGCTTTCCCGTCAGAACCGGCATACCAAGCTGCCTTAAACG